>VZRJ01004803.1:0-43320 GCA_013397565.1 Ptilonorhynchus violaceus | reverse complement strand
GATTCCGTGAATTATAGCTAATTAGGCAGCTAATAACACTGCTGTAAACTTCTGTAGCTGCCAGCACAAACGGCTCGGGGGGGGCGGGGGGGAGAGACTGCCCCCCTTCCTTTTTTGCTGATAAAGATGCAGCTGTGTGACCCGGGGGGAGGAAAGCAGCCAAATATTATCCGATGGGAACATGTGAACTCTACAGATTCTTCTGCAGGCATTTTCTGCAAATATTAACCTCTGTTCCAAGCCAGAGAGAAAGGAAAGCAGTCACGTGAAGGGGCTAAATATGGCGACCAGCAACTACTGAGGAAGAAGGCGGAAGTAGCAAGTGGCAGAGGAGAAGCCATTTTTACCATGGAGATCCACCTTTCTGTGAGCTGTGGAGTGATCTGTTATAGAGCCAAACTAATTTTCTCTGTAATTCACAAAATACAAACATGGGGGGATCTGGAATTCACAGTCTGAGAATAAGAACACTTTATGTTGTGAGCAGATGAAATTGCAGCTTTTTGGAGATTATGAATGAGAGAAAGAGAGACTGTACTACTGGTACGTTTAAGTTGGAATGCCTTGTTCTTAAAAAGCCTAATCCCATCGGACTTTTCTTGTGACCCACGAACTGCAAGAGTATTGTGGGAGAGAGGATTCATCACTGCAAAATCTGGGTGGGCTGTGGTGTTTTTCTGCAGGTTTGGGGCCACACTGAAGACATTGTAGGTAGTTATCTTCCGTGGGATGAACGCCACTGCATAACAGAAAGAATTCTTTATCCCATAAAGTGGCAATAAGAACTCTTAATCAAAAAGATCAGAATCCCATGTTCTATGTCCTTTGCAGGATCAGTCAGAAAGATTGGGATGAATTGGGAGGAGAATGGTATTTGTATATTATGCCTTAATATTTTTATTATTATTATTCTTTCTATTCTTAGTAGTATTAGTGAATAAAATTATTTAATCATTTCTCAAGCTTGAAGCCTCGTTTCTGCCGTCTTATATCCTCTGAAGAATATAATCATGGGAGTCTGGGGTCTGCCTTCAGGCTCTGACCATGACAGTGAAGCAGATTGAAAACTTGCTGAAAAACCAGATCCAGAAGGTTGTGATCACTGGTACAAAGTGCAGATGGGAGGCAAGCCACTAGGAGTTTACCCAAGGGGTTGATACTGGATCCAGTACTGTTCAGTATCTTCATTAATGACCTGTGGAACAGGATATACCCTCAGCAAGTTTGCAGATGATACAAAAGTAGGAGGAGTACCAGAAGGTTGTGCTGCTTTTCAAAGTGACAGGGATAGTGTGGAGAACTGGTAAGAGACAAATTTCGTGAAGTTTAACAAGGGTAAATAAAAAGTCCTGCGCCTGGGGAAAAACAAGCCTATGTGGCTATGCATGCTGGGGCTTGACCATTAGGAAAGCAGTTTGTGGAAGGTCTCCGGATCCTGGTGGACAACTGGCCATAAGAGGCAAAAAAGGCCAGCAGCCTTCTGGGCTGCATTAGGCAGAGTGGTGCTGGCAGGTCAGGAGAGAGGATCGTTCCCCTTTACTCAACTCTAATGTGGTTGTATCTGGTGTGTCGCCAGCACAGTAAGTACGTGCACTTACCAGGGCAAGCCCAGCACAAGGCCACAAAGCTAATGAAGGGACTGAAGTATGTCTCACATGAGGAAAGGCTGAGGGAGCTGGGAATGTCCAGTTTGACAAAAAGGGTCTGGGGGATCTTATCAATTTGTATAACCACCTGATGGGAGGGAAGAAAATCAGAAAGGAAGAGGAAATGAGACTCTTCTCATTGGTACCTATTGGCAAGACAAAAAGCAACAGGAACAAATGAAAACATATATGTGAAAAAACATGTTCTGTCTGAACAGAAGAAACAATTTTTTTACTCTGAGGATGGTCAAACACTGGAACAAGTACTAACAGTCTTAGGCTCTCTATTTAGTTCAATACATCTGTAACTGCTGATATGTTTGGAGACGGCTGAAAGGGAAGTGTTAAGATGTACCAATAGCCAATATCATCATGACCAGGAGGCTAGTTTGTCAGAATACGGGAGCCCTAAGTCAGGTTTATGTAGCAAAGACCTGACTATCTCAAATATTACTTGAAAGATCCCATTATCAAATGCATTTTTTTTGTGTGTGGTAACTTTGCCTACAGGGTCTGTCCAGATGGAGGAGAAACCCCTATTTTGAATTCTTTCTTCATGATCTGAAGGCTAGATCTTCAAGAAGATTTCTTTGGTGCCCCACAAGAAAGTTTGTGTGCTTGTGGGACTGGACAATGAAAAGCAGCTGTCTAGGGAAGTTAGGTTCATGGGTCTTTAAAAAGGATCTGCTTTATAGAGGTTTTATTATGGATGACATCTAAGCCTCTAGGTACCTAACAAGGCAGACATAGACTCAGAATCTGGGTCTATATTCAGTGATGGATTATGACCTACAAAGGTATAGAGGTCATAATTTTTGGAAGTGTTAGAAGTTGGCAAAATGAGTTTTATTATTTTATTATTTTAGTATAAAGAAATTTCAGCAATTTAAGAAGGTATGGACAAGCAATTTTAATCAGGCAGCTGGCCTTTGGAGTGATTGTGGGTATTAGCCCTTAGAGTGCACTAAAGCTGCATTTTAGATGGAGATTTTCTACTTTTTTTTTAAAGTTTTGTGTCTCAGCATGCCACCTCTTTAATATTGCAGTGCTTAAAATTTAAAACTCCCAATACAATTCCTTGCTGGTGTTTCCAAGTCAGCAAATTAGCAGCACAACACATGTTATATAGGGAATAGCTCAGCAACAGAATCAAAGCCCCTCAACATTCTCCTTTTTTTAGATTTATTCTGGCTTACTCTGCCGGGTGTGAACCAAATGACACATCATAAACGTCAGAAATTCTTTTGCAGATTTTGCTCAGACTGGAGAATTCCATCTGCTCTATTAAGGATCATTAACAACCAGGAAAGTATTCCAGACAGTTTCTGCAAAACCTAAAAGACAAAATTATTATATTATTATAACTAATTGGTTTTTTTTCTTATTCAACAAGATTAAAGCTATTCTTTAGGATAGCTTTATTCAAGAGGATTCTGCATGTTCAACTCATGGTGAAAGATATATGCTGCTATAACAGTGAATTGTCTTTGGCACGAGAGTATAAATTGTTTCACACTGCATTTTAAAGAAAGAAGCTTATCCTATGAGGGGAAAAGTAAAAAGAAAGAGATTGTACAAATTATGCCCGAAAAACAAGCAAACATACCCATAGAGCATTCAGAATCACATGTTGCAATAAACATTTACATCTCTAGGACCTGAATGTAGAAAGATTGTATTTACCTGTTCTGAATAATGTCTCCTTCTCAAGCTATATTCTCAAATGAGCTCCATACCACCTTCAAATTGCACACACTTAGCTCTTCAAGTAGAAGTTGCATACACTTTTTCAAACACATCTGAAGTTAATATACTTCAGGTTCTGTAATATTATTACCTGAATACAGTGTTGTCAACACTTTATTATCACAAAGCTGGAAGAGTTAATCTTTCAAAATCTATCACAATATTTATGCTTCCTTCTATCATAAAGGACTTCAGCATATGGGAGTCACTCCTACAGAATACAGTAAGCAACTGAGTCTCAATGAAAATGAGTTGCATGGCCAAGATTCTGCTTTATAATACCAGTAGGCAATGAAGTCTCTGAATATGCAAGATGATTCAGGAGGAAGCAAGGACACAGGATATTATAGTGTTTATGCACCCCAAGTAGTTTATATTAGACAAGTTCTCAATTTATAATTTTATTTCTTTGCCAAGCAAGCATGCAATTTCCCCCCTGCTATCTTGTAAATAGCAGGTATCTCAATATTTTAAAAAATTTGAATCAATAGTATTTCAGTAGTATTCAGTAGTGTGATCAGTTCAATTACAGTCAGTAATGATGTATGATCAAATATGATCAGTATGACTATCTTCTTATTTATTAACTTTTAAAAGGTTGCAATTCAGTAAATCTCAGTGGTTTTTATCACCTAAGTAATTATATCCAAATTTGGGCAATAATGCATCTGATTAATGTCAGAGAACTTACCTTCCTCATCCTCAAGAATTGCCAAGATTTGTAAGAATGACTGTTGTGAAGGGATCATAAACATATAACAATGCTTACATTTCTCTTTTGGTTATATTGATAAATGCTGATTTCTTTTTTCAAAGATAATGAGTTCATAAGAAAGATTTTCAGAGATGAAGTCTTCAGGTTTTTGAGAGTGTAATAGCAAACACCAGTGAATGCATTTTTGTTTTTGCTAACATGGATAGGGAAAAATCCATAAATGCTCTGGAGATTTTCCTGTTGTTTGTAGTTACCTAAGCATCTTTATCTTAGAAAAAACCCAAACACAAGCAATCCACCAACTCAGAATGCTATTAGATTGTCCTAGAGTTCTCTAACAGTAACACATGCAATCAGCTTACATCTCTTTATCCGAAGACTTGGCAGGTTTTCCATATATGCTCTCTGTTATTATGAAATATAAACAATGAAATAAGACATCTGGCTTCTAGGAAAGCTACAATTTCCTGAAAGTTTTACTATATGAATTTCAGAATTCTAAATTTCAAAATTTACAAGTTTCAGAAGAATAAATAAAATTGCCAGATAATTAATTTACATTTAGATTTCCCAATTTCCTATGTAAATTTCACAGGAATTTGGAAAATGTACAAATGGAGACTACTTTTAAATTTAGTCCTGTTTATAATGAAATTAATGCCAAGTTTACATGATAAGCTATGACTATAAATAGTGGGAAGATAGAGTCTAAAATACAAAGTATTTAAATCTTCAGGATAGACAGCTAAATATTAAGAAGGAACATGGAAACTCTTCATATAAGATTTAGAATCAAGGTATTCAAGGAGAGCTGTTACAGAAATAAAATGACAGAACTTCACAAAACTAAATGTAAATTCACATTTTTACCATTTTCTCTACTCACTGGATTGATTCCATTCCCTCAAAGAAACTCACTCTGCTTACGCAGACAAGGGATTCTTGTAAAAATGCAATCAAGGGATCCAAGAGACTAGAAGACATGCCTGACAGTTTTCCATCTCTAGTTCCTGAGAGAAGGGATAACAACTGGTTGAGTTCCTCAGAGGTGATTACTCTATTTTTTATCAACTTACCTCCTTTCCTTTGGTTAGCAAATCATATGCAATCCACTTAAACCAGGCTTGATTGTATCCATTATTCATGGGTGTTCACTAAAAAATTAGATGAGCGTTTTTCAGAGATGGCTTGTGGGCTTTGGGGATTTGCTGTTAGTCACATGTAGTATGCGTTCAGTCACGTGTGATGGTTTCTGCTCTATAAATGGACAACTATTCTGTTATGAAAATCACATAATGTCACATTCCCAGAGTGTCATGTTGATGACAGTTATTTGTACTGAAATGTGTTTGAATTTCAGATGCACTATCCTCCCTAGCCCAGAGAATTGACTAAAGATAAATGAAAAATGAGTACTGATGATCTTAGAAAGTAAAAATGTACAATTACTGAACAAGTGAGTAAATCATGTTGTTTTAAAAAAATCCATACAGAACTTTAAAATCTTTCATTTGTTATTTTTCAGGCTTCTGACTGATGTCAGTTTTAACTTTGCATTATCTTCCTATTTAAGCCATTATGGATGTCCTATAACAACTTCTGTGTATCTCTATCTCATATATTTATTAAACTAGAATAATACTCAGTATGTATCAAAGTTGCTTAAATGATGGTTGCATGTTGTTGCCTGGAGATGGCTTCATTTTGCAAGAGCACTTAATAATCGTGCAAAAAAACCCCAAACAAGTATTCTTAAAAAAACAGTGCATTTTTTAAACTTTAAAATTGATAGCATTTGAAAATCCTTTGCTTAACTTCAGATGTATAGATGTATTTAAGACAATCATTAAAGTGAGGTTGTCCTTTGAAGGACCATAATGATTAGTTCGCAAGACGTGTAAATGCAGTTTTTAGTGCAGCATTTCACCAATAAATGAATATTTTTCATATTCTATATTCATTTCAAACACAAAGACATATTTTATGCATTATTTTTATGAATATTCACGCTCCTTAGAGACAATTCAAGTGACAGTTGAATCCAAAGACTCCCATGAAGTTACTGCATAAAATATGGCAAACACATCCTGGAGCCATAAATCCTGGTGTGCCATGACCAGATACACTGTTTCCATTGCAGGGCCAAGGTGCTTTTGGCGTGCCTTGTCTTCAGGCACTTGCCCATCTCTCTCTCAGCTGAGGCATGTTAGACCCCAAAGGCTCAAAGACATCTGAAAGTTCTAGAACAAAGCTTTTATTTTCCTGAAAGTTTTTCAGTCAGCTTTCTTTGGAACAATTCTTCTGCAGGATAATTTCTAATTCTCTGCTAGACCACTGATCACTGCAACCCACAGCTCCTTATGGGGTAGCAAGAATGCCTGAAGGTAGAATTGTTTTGGGTGGGATGCCCTCTGCTGCCCCACTCCTACTTTTAGCCCATTGGTGACACAATATGATCCTGCACTCTCAGAGCAATGGCCCTGTCCCTTCACACAGGATAGCAAGTCATAAACAAGATAAAACCAGAACAAGACAAGGTAACTCACAGCTGATTTTGTTTCAGTCTCCATTACAAATCGAGTGTCTTTAACAGTGGCTTCAAAGCTAGTTTGTGGTATAATGGATTTAAAATAATGTGGGTTTGTTGGTTTTTTTTCCAAAGAAACAAAACATTCAAAGATCCAGTGGTCCATATAATTAGTTCTGTGGCCCTTGTTTTATGATATAGAAAACAGTGTGGTATAATACTGAGATTAATAACACTGAGATTGATTATTTGTGATGGTGGACAGACACAGCCTACATTCACTTGAAATATAATTGATAATACTCACTCCTTTAGAAAGCCAAGTACAAAGTGAATAAGCCTGTTGGGCAATGCCAGCTTTTGACTTTCAGTCATGTTAAGGAGTGTATGCAGATCAGCCCTTCATTAATTAACTAGACTGAAATGTTTACTGTGGAAAAGCTTAATTATACTTTAAATAAATTGTTTTGAACTATCAAGAAAATCAGCAGCAGACACTGAATAGTATAAAACATAAAACAATTCTAAGAAACAATATTTGATTAAAATTATTAAAACCTCACATATTGATTCATTTGAATGCCTGTTGGACATCCACAATATTAAGGAAGAAAAAAGCTACAAGAATGTTGTTCAGCACACATACAAAACCTTATAAAGTCCTGATCTAAAACTATAATTGCCATTCAAATAAGAATTCTTTTCAAGAGGGAGTAGGAACTTATACAGTTCACATAAACAAGCTGGTTTGAATTAATGGTCACCATTTGACCATATACAGTCATGTTTTTAACATTTCCAAGTGTGTGCCAGTATCTCTTCACACACTGTAAGGGGTTAACTTGGAGGCAAACTCCAGATTCCCACACTTAGTTCTTCAGAGGAGAAGAGACAGCAAAAACAGGCTGCAAACTTGGAAAATGATTAAATGATTTATTTGCTAACTCTATTAAGAATAGAAAGAATGAAAAATAATGAAAAATATTAAGGCATAATATACAAATATCATTCTTCCCCCATACATTCCAATCTTTTCCACTGATCACGTAAAGGACATAAACATGACATTTTGATCTTATGATTAAGAGTTCTTATTGCCACTTCATGGGATAAAGAGAGTTCTTTCTGTAGTGTAGTGGGATCCATCCCACGGAAGACTGTTCCCCAAAGAAGTATCTTCAGCATGGTTCCAAACCTTGCAGAAACACCACAGCCCGCCCAGGTTTCTGCAGTGGTGTATTCTCTCTCCCACAAACACTTTGCAATTTGTGGGTCACAAGAAAAGTCTGTTGGGGTTAAACATTTTAAGAGTAAGTCACTCCAGCCTAAAGGCACCAAAGGCAACAGGCTTCTGCTTTACTCATCATCTCCAAAGGCTGCAAGCTTCATCTGCACACAACATAAAAATGTTCTTAATTTAGGTTGTAAGTTTCAAACTCCCCCACGTCTAAATTGTGATTTTAAAGAGAAACTTAGTTTGGTATTACTCCAGATCACACAGCACAGCTCACAGAAAAATATATGGATCTCCTTGCTGGTAAACATGGCTTCTCGGGCACTTCCTGCCACTTCTTGTCTTCTTTTCCGTTTGGTTGCTGGCCTCCATATTTAGTCTTTTACGTGACTGCTTTCCTTTCTCTCTAGCAACTTGGCCCTCTCGGCCTCGGCTTTTTCTCCGCGTGGCATGCTTGGCTCAGCGTTGCTCCGCTCGGCTTCTCTCAGGTTGGTGGCTTTGCTACTTGGCCTTGGTCGAGATGGTATCAGACCAGCTCCTTTCGGGTTCGGAATAGCACAGGACTGGTAAGGAGTGAGGCCGGCTACCCCACCGGCCACCCCTGGGCCGAGCTCGGGGGTGGAGGGGAAGCCTCTCCCTTGCTGGTGGTCAGCAGGGGGCCAGGGTGCAAGAGAGGAAGTGAGGGAGTCCTGCATCACTTCCTGGGGTTTTTTTAACATTCCTTTCACAGAGACGTCACAGGAACACTGAATGGCTCATAGAACTGTCCTTTACCTGTTTTTAACCAATCAAATTGTCTCACACTGGGTCAAACCACGACACACACACACACAAAAGGTTTTCTGGTGTTTCTGGAATTTCCTGTGTTTCCATTTGTGCCCATTGCCTCTCGTTGTGCAAGTGAGAAGGGGCTGGTTTCTACTTCATCCCCTCCTATCAGGTACTTACACACATTGATGAGATACCCCTAACTCCTCTTCAACAACAGACTTTCAGAGGAGATCCTTCAGTCCTTTCATCACCTTTGTGGCTCTATGCTGGACACACTTCATTAAGTCTATGTGTTTCTTGTACCATAGAACATAGAACTGGACACAGCACTCCAGATGTGAAGGTGAAGGGGATGACTGTCTGGACATGTACAATTTCAGGTTTTTAACATAATGTTAGGAATAGTGTCACCATCAAAGTGGCATATCAGAATGCTTTGTCCATGCTGTATATGCACCAATTTGTATAATTAGAACTGATATTATTTTCACTACAAAATACACTTTATTTTTTTTGTCAATCTGTTAATGTCAATGTGTTATAACATGGTTCATATAGAGTGAGCCCTCTTAAAATAGTAAAAGACACTGTTACACAATACTGCTTTGCACCCATAATATATTACATACCCACTGATTTCACTGACACCTTCATCAGTTCCACTAATTAGCTCGTTTCTATATATATTGACTCTTTTAATTGACTTTAGCAGAATTCTACAAACTCATTTAGTGTCTTAATAGACCATATATTTAATAGCTAGGTAATTTATTCAACCTGTAACGCATTGCTCTTCGACATTATTGCCCATTATGTACTCCACATAACAAATTCTCTTTACTTGTACTAAACACTAATCAAATGGCAAAGACATTCTGGCAGTCTGATCCAAATATTAAAGATTTATGTCAACAAGATTAACTTTTGTAATCTTTGCTGGCATTGTATTTAGACATTGTGTAGATTAATGGTTCTCACTTCTACATCTGTAGATGTCTGAAGTTCCTTCACAATCAACTTTATTTGCCTTTGGCTTTAACCAGTTAAAGATAACTGCTCTATATAACTGTTCATGGTATCAAGCTGTGAGAACTCTCCCACTCAAAAAAGGGGATGGTCCTTGTTTGTCCAGGATTTGTGTGATTTAGCTGAATGATGAAATTGGTAGATATGAACTAAACCCACAACTTTATGAAAATACATTACAAAGTTGAAATGTACTGTCAGAACAAAACACAGAACAAAGCAGTGCTTTCCTAAGTATAGTGCAGCACTTAGCAGCCAGAGCATCTACCACTGATGACATTTCATTGGTAAAGATACATGACATGAAGACAGACCATTAGAGAAGTGAATGAAAAGAATTTTAAAAACAAAGTTCTTAATTTAACCTCCCCCCCCGAGGTTCCTTTCTTCAATGCTAAAGATTAAACAATGTAGGAGAAAGCACATTTTTTCCCAACACAAGCCTGTCGTATTATCTTATTCAATCTAATATTAGTTCCTTATGTACTCTATCAAAGTTATCCACATCTCATAAAAGAAAAAAATTACTATACTTCTACTTATTAACATAGAAAAGCAGAAATATGAAAGATCAACTTTCTTTCATTTGCCACAGCCTAAAAGAATACACATAAACTTTTGTCAGAGTCATCTTGAAGAATTATCTTTTTTTTTTTAGACCATTGCAACCTTATTGCTGGGTTACAGTTTCATGGTTCATTAATGACTTGTAATTGCTATAAAGTGAGTCTCTATGTGATCTTCCATGTAGGTCAAGTTGTGTTTATTATCATCAATATTAGAAGCTATGGCATATTTTTTTTAGTACTGCCTTGTTTAATCACTCTAGTGTTATCCCTTGTTGGAAGGCTGTAGTAGTGTGGCTCCCTGCGTTTGGCTGTTCTCCACCTCGGCGCCAGGCACCCGCGCCTGAGGCTTGGTGCTCTCCAGGCGATGAGCTGGTGGATGGCTCCGAATGTGTCTGCCCTCAGGGAGGCACAGACCAACACGCAGATGGCTCAGGAACCACAGGAGGCAAAGGGTTGGGAGCGGGGTCTCCGCAAGCTCTCCTTTATTGAAGGGGAGAACGACGAGGGACAGGGGATCCGGGAGGGAAAGCTCTCTGGGAGAAGTCCCCCCAGAGCTCAGGGGAGCATCAGCTTATAAGGGGGGAGGAAAAGGGGAGGAGTGAGGATATACAGCCAATGAGGGGTAAGGTAGGGGGAGGATCTGAGGGTCCAACAACCAATAACAATAAATGAGGGGAGGGTATAAAATACAACAACCAATAGTGAACCGAATACAGTAGAACTTTCTAGAACGCAGGGTGGAACGTAAGCGTGACTGACAAACTCTCCTTTGCTTAACCTAAGAGAGAGAGAATAGGGGAGGGAGGGGGTGGTCTTTAGACACTAGTCCCATCCTCTGACTCCTCCTCCCAAGAGGAGGGATCAGCATCGGAGGCGGGGTCTGGGATGCCAGCCATGGCAATTTGCGGGGAATGACCCACCACAGAAGGCCTTTTTTCATATTAAAGAACATGTAAATAAAAGGAATATCATACTGCTTTCTAACAACTGTCCTTCTGGCACAATAGTTTTTACCTACCTGGGGCAAGAGGGGATATCACTAAGGGAGAACCTTGCCAGCACCTGAGGTCTGTTCCTGTCTTATTCCTCCAACAGTCAGTTTTAGATTCCTCACAAAACATTTTGACACTTGACTATTCTATATTTCTGAATGAAAATGTTTTGTCTACATATTGGATTTTGAACTGAGCATCTCAACACTTTTTCTCCCTCCTCTCCCATTTTTTTTTCCATATTTCTCCTTCTACCTGTTTTGAATCCTTCCCAATTTTTCCAAAATCTTTCCAACTTTAGCCTTCAGAACTGGATGAAATAACAGTTGCAGAGATGTAATCAAAAAAGGCAATATCACTTATTCTTCCTGGTGTTCTCCTGTTCTCCTAAAGTTTCTGTGCACTCTAGCAACATACAGAGATTCCCTGTTCTACTGGTATTCTATCACTAACTCTCAGCTGTCCCTTGGCAATGGAATGACATGTCACCCTTCATTCATTGTCTCCTGTACCTCAGTGGAATGCAGACTAAATTGGATTTGATAAGTGAGGTGTACATGTTTATTGCATATTTATATGCTACTTCTCTCTAAAGGGTTTGTTTATTTAAACTCAGTCATTTTCTCCATCTTTGAAGAAACATTCACTAAAAGCAATTGTCTTTTACAAGCTAAACTGTCACGTTGTTGTTTCAGAATCTGCTATTCCTGATTTTTGTTCTGCAACACACTACCATGAGACAGCATAAAGTTATCTTGTCTTCAAGACACAGATATCTTTGCATTTGTTCCATTGATTTTTTCAGTTTTCCATAAAACACAGGTATTTTCTAGAACCCTGAGCAGTTCAAAGAATGAATCTATTACCTGGTAACCACTGGACTTACTGTTAATCAGTAGTTTTGTTAACAAAGGTTGAGGAGATGTGTACTGTCTTCTTAAATAAGTTGTTTCAAAAGTAGAACAGACAAATGTGATGAGGATGAAGGGAATGCAGAAACTCTAGATAAAAGTAGTAATGGCTTACAGAAAGTATACATCCCTAACCCCTAGATTTTTTGGTTAACAAAAGCAAGGAAATATTTTCTTGCTCATGATATCTATCACATATTCCTGACTTTCCTGAGAATAGTAGATCTGACATAGCACCTCTGCAAATATGAGCAATATAAGTCAACATTTGGTAGTCTTATATCACTATTAGTGCTCGTATATACTGCTTATCCCAGGCAATTCGTCTTTTCATGAATCAGCTGCTCTTCCTTTCTATCTCTTATATGTTCTTGACAGCATGCCTGTATGATGTAGTAAAGGTTTTCCCTCTCAGGTGGAGGTAATTACACCAAGATATGAAACATTTAATATTGTGCAGCAAGAGAGGCTTACGTATCAAGGATGTAATTTCTGTCTAAACCGATCCTTAATTCTGCTTAGATTCTATAGATAGTTGAACCAGACAAAAATGTTAAGTTACATGCTGAACTTAAGTAGCATATACTTACATTTGGTGTCTTTTTGTCACCAGCTTCACAGTATCATAAGCCATAACAAACCCCAACTGTTACACAGCACTAGTGAACTCTGAACCAGGGTGAGAAAAATGCTGAAGGAAGAGCAATACAATTTTAATTGCACATCCTGCTCTGGCTGTAGCAGTGGAATGTCTGTGTTAAGACAGTTCTTATCACACCATAACACATTTTAATTAAAAAAAAAAGTTACTTGAAGCTGTTAAGATATTAATAGTCTTGTCAACAAACTTTTTGGAAAGCAAAAAAATTAAATTTCTGAACATCTTTCTTTGACCAAGGCAGAAAGTGTCAAATGTGGAAAAACAACACAGGTCTTACTACTTTGTGTAATATCAGTTTCTTGTATCCATATTCCTGTTTGGCCTTTAACTGCAAGCTTCTCTGTGCAGTCCTTTTAAGTGTATATTCACTGCTTAGTAGAGGCTATAGATATTATTAGCAACATTTTGCTGAAATTTTTTTTAAAGAATTCACAACTTCATACAATGTCCTGAGCAAACCATGGTGAACTTCTAACCCCTCTCACTTTGGACTGGATGTCTACGGATAATGTTCAATGGCTCCACACTTTTCTCCAATATGCCTTTGACAGAAACTTTGCCTTTGGAACTACAATGACATAATCAGAAGTGAATTGCAGTAATATATAAAAACTTCCCAGAGAAACACTTACTGTTTCCTTGATTATTTTGCCCAAGCCAAACACAGGGAAAATGCCTCTATGAAGGACAGGTAGCCATTTGTCACTGCTGTCCTTGCTATCTATATTCTCCTTTTCATTTTCCAATTTTGTTTATTTTTTCCACTATATTTCACTTGATTTTTAATCTCACTCATTATTCAAGACTGTTGAGCAGGAGAGAGCCCTTCACAGCAATGTTTTGCTGTAGGAGAGCTCAGAGACCTTGGAAAACAAGAGCCAAGGGCCAAAGAGGTACATATGGATCAGAAAAGGGGCCAGAGGTGAGATGGCCTCCACAGGCTCAAGAACTCTACCCCACACACAGATCAGGCATTTCAGATATTGAAATAGTCAACAGTCTTTCTGGTAGAAGATCTCCCATTAGTCTCATATTCACTGCAGGCAGCAACTGCAATCCTTGTGGAAGTGATGAGAAAGATGTTATAACTACATAGTTTGTCTTCAGTTGTTGCCTGTGCAGGGTGAGACTTCGAAAATTTCTGCTCATTAACAGTATTGAAAGTGAAGAAAGTGTTCGTCTTTCAACATAGCCCTCAAACCAATTAAAATAAAATAACAGCTAAGATTTGGTCATTAAAGAGAGTTTTTAATCCTATCTTCAGGAAAAAAATCCTTTTAAATTCTCACAGCAACAATGAATTTAATTTTGATGTTCTGCACTGCTTTTTTCTGTAGCAGCTGATTCTTTTTTCTTTAAAAAAGTTATGAAAAGAAACGTCATGCACCCCGTCATAATAAGTCCACAGAGATATTTTCCTCCACACACTTCTTCATTAACTTCTACCTTCATTATTCCATTGAAGATAAAATTCTAATGGATTTGAAATGAAAGTGGACACTGGACATTTCTAAAATTCATATGACAAATATCACATTTGCACTCAATAGAAAGCATTTATACATTTTTATCCATTTTCTCACATCTGCAATATCACTGTATGGGGTGTGCAAGCTGGACTATATGTTACTACATATTATTTATTTGTTATGAAAATAGTAAAAAATTCTTTGAACAGCACTAGAAGTGTAGCATGTCCCTGTTGTTGCATGATGAGAATATATTTTTGAGACTGTAACACACCATTGGTTTTGAAAGTTAAAAGTAAGAGTCTTCCTATCTTTCTCTGAAAGTATTCATGTTATACTGTCAGGAAAGATTACTGTCCAGAACTGAGCAGCTGTGTGATTTATTCTCTGCAGATATACCATAATACTTGGCTATTAAAGAAAGACAGAGATTGTGGAGATGGAGCATTAGCTTTGCTTTAGACATGTTTTGGCATTGCTTTTTCTTCTTGAAGCTTATTTTTCCTGGAAAAAAACCAGAAACAGAGCTGAACATCCTTAGACTTTTTTCACTCAGAATAAACACTATTATAAAAATAAAAGAATATTATTAATTCAATAAGGCCTGATATAAAATAAATACATTGGTTTCATCATTTTAGACAAAAATATATTCCAGTTTATATAGTATGTCTTGAAAGTTATTGTAGTGTATTATCATGCAAGAATAGTTCATGTCTTGTATCAAATGAAATTAGCACCTTTTCTGGCAACAAAGCTTAGAATTAAAATATTTTAATGTATTCACTATGTGGCTTGAAATCATTCATAGAATCTAAATTACTCTAAAAGCTCCTAAATATGAATAATCAGGTTTTTTTCCATTAGGCTTGTTTTACATTTTTCTTTAAAGATAGTAACAAAAATTGAATCATCCAGCAATGTATCAGCCATGTTATATTACAGCCATATTACTGGATAATATAAATTATAAGAAGTTGTAATACTTCTAACCAAAACAATTTTTAATTAAAAAGGTCACATAGCATACCTAATACCTTTTCAAAACAATCTAGACTACTTATTCAAATGGAATTCTTCTCTTGAAAACTGTGACAAGAGATTTGAGATTAAATTCTAGAGAATTATTTTCAATACAATTTCTAAATTTCCACACTTGGTAAAGTGTTCTCTACTCATGGATGCAGGGTTTCCCTGGCTCCTCACAGGCTTTGGGAGACAGAAAGAGTATGAAATACCGAACACTGAAGACTGAAGAGCTGCAAAAAGAATTAATGGATTTTTTGAAAAAGTGGGGTGAAAATCTTCACTATCTCAGTTAAATCTAACTCAGCTCTAAATCTGGCAGCAGAATGGAAAATTTAAAAATGAGGTGTTTTCTCAAAGTGCCATAGTAAGTCAAGAGAAGAGTCACTGGAACTCCATAACCCTGCACCTAAATCTAGAGCTTAATTTACGATGAAGTTTGATCTTTATTCTTAAAAATATCTTTCTCCTTTGCACTAGAACCACCTTGAATAAAAGACTAGGACACACATGTTTAAATTACCGAGACTCTCTTTCTCAGATAAATAAAGCATGTAGTTTGGAAAGTCAATATTTACTAAAAGTTTTCACCATGCAGTCACACCTAAAATGACACAGCTCTTTCAGTTTCATTTTCTACCTACAATAAAACATAGATGTCAACATAAAATTCCAGTAGTTTGCAGAGGAAATACCTTTACATCTTGTTCAGCCATAACTCAAATATTATAAGCTGATGACTGCTGGTAAGCTTTAGTGATATCCAGGGTATTAAAAGTTCATTTTATTGCTCTGCATATGTTAGTATTCAAGTGCAAATCTATCTATTTTTAACCTCTGATTCATCCTTTCTATTCTATAAATTTTCAAGAAAACAAAACAAAACCCTGATGATTATTTCTAGTTTATTATGTTACTTGTGCAGATATGAAACTAGAAGTCATGGAAAATTGTTTTATTATCTATTCAGCAAGGTCTTAGACTTTAAGAATTTAGATAACCTGGACAACTATCCAGAATCTGAAGTGCTCATTATACTTGATCTTCAGTGGTCTTCATCATTATTGAAAGTTTTTCTATCATTTTTGTCTTTGAAACTTGTATGATTATTCATGTTTCATTTTATATTGTATTTTCATAAATAGTTCATAAAGTCTTTGAACATTAAACAAATTATTCTTGGTTATAAAATTTTATAACATTTGTCTCAGCTATGATACAGTAACAGAGTAGTGTTTTGAGAGACTGAAATGGTTAATGGCTTAATCATTGGAGGACTTTAGACCACCACAGCAAACCACAAAGAAACAGCTGTTCATCTGCAACCAGGGAAGCCCATCCCTCCCCAAATATGCCTACTAATTGGAATTTGGACTGTGATGGGAGCCTAAGATAAAAGAGGTACTATTCTTCTACCGTCCCAGGTCTGGGGAGAAGAATGCATCCACAAGTGATACTGGAAGAGAGACTGGGATGCTGCTGATGGCTCAATCTATCAGGGTGCATGTTGTCGATGTGCAAAGTAACCGCCCAGGTGCAGAGCGCACACCGCAGCTCAGGCTACAGCTGGGAATTGTCTCTTTGTCTCTTTGTCCTTACTCAAGTGAGCTCAACTGTGATCACTTCCCTGCCGGGGAAGTACAGAGACACGCACGGGCAGCCTGAAGGTTTTCATCTCTGCTGATGGGCCATAATTGACTCAGCTGGGCTGATGTAATAGGCAGCTGTATGTTCTTAGGTGTCAAAGACTCTCCACTGTCCTGTGATCCACAACATTACATCAACCTGTTGAAACTCCCCATCCCAGGGAGGTACCTGGGCATTCCTACACAGAGTGTAGGAATATAAACCTACAGTAGTAGGAGTGAATATAAACCAAATAGATGTAGTATTTTGGGGTTTTCATGCAATTGCTACCCTATGGATCTAGTCTGCAATTATCACTTCAACCAACAGACATCGAAATTGCAACAACAAAGTCTTGTTGCAAGGCCTATGAGTGGTGAAATCTTTCTGCTCTTCTCTTTCTTATACAGTTTCCTAAGTGATGTTTTTATGCTTTTATATTCTATTACTATAAATAACAACCACCCAAATGGCTACATACCTGTTTTCATGTGCAAACAAATTGTTCTACAATAAACCCTCCACGTGTATATTTACAAGAACTGATCATTCAGTGTTATTTCACTCTAATCCACACCAAGGGATCTATTAACAAGAACCTGGGCTACCCTGGCTTTCTAGGGTGGGTTCACAAGGAGTTGTATTGCAGCTCTAAAATAACTTCAGGCCTTTAGCCTGACCTCGGGCACAGATAAATATGGAATGACTCCATGAAGTAACTCTGATTTTACTAATGTAAAAACTCTTGGGAGCAGAAGTACATTCATCTAGACATAATGGTTTTTTTCAGAAAGTTCAATATACAGAAGTTCAATATAATTTGACTCATCATGCATTAGCTTCATGTGCTTTTAACTGTAGTTTTCCAAGGTGAAAAGTAGCACAGGACCTTCTTCCTTATCAATATTGCTATCCAAATAAAATAGAATTTCCCGACACATTATAAAATCAAATCCTATCATGGGCTTAGTTTTCACTTGCACATCAAGGGCTAAAAGTGACACTTGCAATCAAGAACAAGATCCAAAGAAAGGGCAAGAGGATGGTGAGGTTAGAGGGCATAGGAGGAGCATCATTTGCACTCTTCTGGAAGTACACCTCAAAGGAAGAACACCAGCTATAAGGACCTTTGGCATAGCCATACCTGTGTGTTCCATGCTAAACTGACTGATCAGAGGCCTACAATGTCCTTGGCAGCTTACCTGGGAAAGTTTATGTGGGGAAATAAAGTCCACACAGGGAGATCAGGTTTGCCATCCTTAAGCCAGCAATGCATATTTGTGGCAAAAATATGGATGGGGGAAAAAAAGACAATATTTTAAACCAGTATTTCTCATCTTTGTGTATTTGCTGATAGTTCGGCAAAATTGCTTTCTTTTGTTTCAAAAGATGCCTCCAGAACAGAACCTTAGTTAAACTTCAACTGTCAGTACTCCTGTCCACACTCTAGGCTCTTTAATCCCAGAAAAGTGCAAGTGCATCTGTTTTACATTGTCACTTGCCCTTCAAATTCCTGTTGCTGTCCAAGAAGCCCTACTAGCTCTACAACTAATCCATATGAATCTACATGCTTGTGCACTTACAGTTGTTGCCCTTTTCTACCTACCATTAGAAGCTGGACGATATTAAAAGGGTAGGGGAAGCGGTACCTTTATTTGGAGGACCTCCAAAGGGTACAAAGCACAACGATCAATCGATCCCGGTGGCCGCAGCAGCAGCCACCCCACCGTACCCCCTTCGTGTACTGTCGTGTACTGTACTGTACCCCCAACGGACTCTAGCACTTTTACAGGTTTATAGAAAATTAACAGAGTTGACAAAAATCTCCCAATTAGAAATATGGTTAATGAGGTCATTCCCCCCTTGGTTCAGCCTCCCACCAAGCCCCCCTTACACTGCCAGCTCTACTGTTGTTTTGGCTCTTAGGAGACATGGGGCAGAGAAATGTCCCTGGTCCCCAGAACACTAGTGATGATAAGGTGACATAGGAATCTTATTTTGACTATGAGATAGGGAAACTATTAACTTAGAAATTTACAAGCTTATAGGGTAAAGGCTACAGGGCTACAGGACTACTAATACATAAAAAGCATAAAAGCAAAAATCTCTTTGGCATCACAGTGACCCTTCACTTTACTTAGAACTGCCATACAGCGTGACCATATAGCATCCTCACAGATGTTGCTGCTCCAACATTATCACTAGAAAGACACAAATCCCAACATGGGGTAAAGCCATGATTCCACGTGCTCTGCTCCTCTCAGAGTCCAGGAAGTCATGACCATGACTCCACCTTAGAGTTCAGTATCTCTGCTTTAGGAATCTCTAACCCCTGTATGAATGGATGCTCTAAAAATTACTTTTCTGGAGTATTGTGCATTAACCCCAGCTGGCAGCTCAGCCACACATCTGCTCTCTCCTCACCACAGCGGGATGGGGGAAGAGAATCAGAAAGGAAAAAAGTGACAAAATTCATGGGTTGAGATAAAGACAGTGCAATAAGTAAAGCAAAAACTTTATTCAGTTGGGGTCAGCTGTCCTGGCCGTGTCCCCTCCCAGCTTCTTGTGCAGCCCTAGCCTCCTCACTGGTGGGGTGGGTAGAGGAGCACAAAAGATCTTGACACTGTGCAAACACTGGTCAGCTATAGCTAAAACGTCAGTGTGCTAACAACACCCTTTTTGTCACAAATCCAAAGCAGGCCTATCCAAGCTACTGTGAAAAAAAAAATCAACTCCAGCACAGACAGAAAACAAACAAACAAACAAACAAAAATCAATTCATGGGGAAATGCTTATGTTCCTATATGCTGATTTATCCCTCCCTAGATATTTGCAATTGGCCACTGTAAAAGTTTGTATAGATGGATGCTTGTAGGTCCTAGCATTGCCACTTTTATAACATGGCTTCTGATGGTTTTGAACTTTTCCTACCAACACTTTTTCTAGAACTGAAGAGTCCTCTAAATTGATACTCAGAAAGGGCATACATTTTTCATATGAGCAACAACATGAACCTATGCCAGGGTCTGACAAAAACCCTGGAGTGTAGCACACCATTTTCAAACCCCAGAGAGAGATTTTTGGAATCTTGAAGGCTGCCAGCAGCCTTACATAGTTATACATCATTTGAGATTTTATCCTGGCATGGAAATGTAGATGGTGACACAGAATTTTGGGAAAAGCCATGTCTCTGGACCCGTATACAAGAGGAGGTTTATTTCTTTTATAGAAATGTTAATACTTGCTATAGGGTTCAGATTACTTTCCACATTTTATGAGTGAGAATAGTTTATAAAAAGAAAAAGAAAAACTTTAAGTCTCACTTTAATACTGAAGTTGCTATAACAAGTGCACTACAATGACAGAAAAAAAGTGTCTCAAACCTGTTTTAGCAAAGCACTTGGACATATGCTTGACATTACTAAAGACATGTAAGAAAATTACAGGTTCAACTACATTAAAAAAAAGGTATGAAGTTCAACTCTGGCAAATATTTTTTCAACCTATTTATATCTGTTTGATACTTTTCATTATCTCTACCGTTATATCAGGGGTGCTATACTGCAACAGAAACACATCAAAGGCTGGTTTATCATTAAGCATAATACAAGACATATGTCTGATTATGCTGCGCAAGATGCTCTGGTTTGGATGTAAGTAACATACTTTCTAAAAAATTTTTTTCTCTGAAAATGAGGCAGTTGAAACCATCAAACCATCTTTTGCTTTGTACTTTTAGTAATTTTTCTTTGGCAAGCCTAGATTGAATTTTAGGACACTGTTCCCCAACCAAGAGTACATTTTTCATGCTTCATTTTAGGAGAGAAAAAAATTAAAAATCCCACACCCAACCAACCAACCAACCCACCAACCAAAAATTGGGAAAAGACAGTGAGAAAAGATATTTAAAGAATTACATAGTAATTATTTTTTGTATCTTATGTACTCCTTTTAAGGAGCTAATCTCTGTTGTTTTAACTTATCTTTTAAGTAGGAAGATACTGTTGCCTGTTCAATTTTTCATGCTTATTCCCCAAGTTTATAGCAAAACCATGGGTTTACTATCTTTCAAAAGAATAAGAGTAGCATTGCACACAGAATGAGATGCAGTTCAAATTCAACAACTCATTTGTTCAAAGGATCCAGAATTGCACTGCATTGTGTTGAACTGTCTTTATGCATAAACATTTTACTCTGATCCCGGGAAATAAAATTTGGATGTGAATGTTATCAAATAACAAAACTGGAATTTTACTTTTCTTATGTTTTCAAAATTTCATTAGGATCTCACCTATATAATCGTTGTTAATCCTTTGCTTATAAAATTTTTAATTTGACCATTATTTCAGTTGTAAACATTCATCAAATTTAAATTAGTGAAGATTTTAAAGGACAGTGACAAGTTAAATATAATGTGTATATAAAAAGAAAACCAAAAATCTGCCAATTGCAAAGTCATCTATCTTATATCTGACACTATTTCTGTTATTATCCTCACTGTGTCTAATACCTCTGTTCTTGGCTATATCAAGAAATATGATTCCTGTCTCTGTTTGTGCTCTATCCTCATTTTCCTCTGAATAGACATAAATAAAGCATCAGTTCAGCAAATCTGCTGTTCTTTTATCCTTTCTATCCCTTTTCAGCTACAATTTCAGTGGAGAAATTTTCATTTTATCTTCAGTCTCCTGTAAATATATTTGCAGAACAATTTACTATTAGCTGAAAAGCACTCTGCAGTTCAATGATAAATGTATTTTTGTGTCCCTGATTCTCCTTTTAGTATTTTTCTGATCAGTTTTATGTCTACTTAGAAGACAGCTTGTAGTTTGAAAATCTTACATTAGTATTTTACTCTAAGGTCAAAAAGCTCTGCTAACCTGGGTTCAGGATTTGAACACAAGTCTTTCAATCTATAACTCTCAGGGGGGACAACAGCAGTTTTATAGTTAAAGAGAAAAAAAACCCCATATGTAATTTCTAAATTTTTAAAGTATCACTTATTTATCTGTGTAAGCATTCATGTAGCTGTTATCACCTCAGTATTTACTTGCTTCCCTACTATTTAAACAGAGTAACATATCTAGCTGAATTTCTCTTCTTGTATCTCTTCTGAAGGCGACACAGCTGCATTGCCATGACTGGAAGTTACAAAGGGAAAATAAGGAAAAGAAATAAATGTTGGTTTTATTATAGGACATGTTAAAATTTAAGTGATTCTTTTCTGCTGCATCAGTGGGCATCAATTCTTGTCCAAAATGAGAGCTCTGTTCTCAGAAAATTGTGAGCCTCCCAGGACTGGCTGACCTCTCCAGCTGTGCCAACAAATAGAGCTGAATGGAAAGAGAAGTGATCTCTGAAGTTGTGAGGGACTGTTCCATGAAGAACTCAATCTTTGAACTGCATTTTACAGACACACACTTTTCCTTCTTTGTTACATTCATTCCATTTTTGGAAGCAGTGCTATTTTTTGATCCAGCAATTCAAGAATGGCTCTGAAATATCATCCTATGTAGTCCAGGAATTCACATTTGGGGAAAAAAAAAGCAACCAAAAAACCCCAAACCAAATCAAAACACAAAAACAGCAACAAAACCCAACTCCAAAACATAACAAACACCAAACATGCCAAAGATACCACTGTGTCAACTTTTTAATGGGTCCAATGCACCAGTTAAAGATATTTTAGAAAAGACTTCTTGTGTTACAAACTTCAAATGTGCGGTTTTGAGAGAAGTTAAAAATTACAGCAGAAATATCTGCAAAACAAAAAGTAGTCTCTCTTTATCATGTTAAACTTCCCTCAGATGCCACAGTCATCTGCCACATTTTAACAGTTTTTGCCTGAAGGTTTGGGGTATTTGATTCTCTGTGTGTAAATTGGATTGGGCAAATGTAGAATGAACAGATTCACAAATATTATACAGAAGAAATATCATACTGTTATATGCTAGCTCATGTAACTTGTTATTTATGATTAGTTATTTATTCATGAAAATATTCGTAAATCCCTAAAGTATTACAAAATTAAGTATAGACAAGGGTGTGTCAAAAATATGCTCTAGCTATATTTTTTTCCTTCACTACTTGCCGTTTATTATTCTCTATTTTTTTTTAAAGTTTCAGTCATCTAATGAAAGAAAAAAATACATAATTTGATTTATGAGACATACTCACTGAGTAGTCAATATAAATAGTTTGTAAAGAATACATAGCTGGAAAATTGTTGAGAAGTCATTCATTTTGTCTGTCTGAATAATGAAAAAATCAGCCAAAAAGAGAGGGTAGTTTTGCATAATCTTTACAAACAGGAACAAAAAAAGCAGACAAATACAGCCAAAAACTGGTTTCCAAAGATAATTTGACCAGCAGCACTAATGATACTTGAAGGATTGCGGCATATGGTAATTCAGCGGTGTTCCCCTCAGTATTTCATTTGTCTGTTCAAACACTATGAAAACTCTTAAGCATGTATATATACACACATATGTATGGATATATCAGTTCAGAATATATTCATTAAATACATATGCCTTCAGCTTTTATTAGCTATTTTAATTTCATTTGTAATATTTCATTTTGCCTTTTCACATCTTCAGATAATTTTCACCTAAGAGCCTACAAAGCTCTGGTTACAAACTATTGCTCATGAAGAACTCCAGTAATAAAGTTCTTGAATATATGTGAGTGTATATTTACACATATATATCACAGACAGTGACTGTGATATATGTGACTTACCCACAGTGTAAGTCAGCAGTAAGGGCAGACAGAATGCCATAAATCATTGATGATGAGGATGAGGATGATGATGATGATGATGAGCCAGAGCTGAGGTTCTTGTAAGCTAGGCTGAGTTACCTTCAGAGTTTCTGGTTGTCTTTTGATGGGCATTAGAATGAAAAACATTAATTATCTGCACACAGCACAGCATAGTTCATACTATTTCATCCTTATGCCTCCCACACAGCCAGTTTCAAGAGCTTTTGCATACACTAAGGTATATGTTCCTTTATCTGGCCCCACCATTCATTTTTCTTCTGCTGTTCTTGGTTATTATCCTTTATTTCTATGAATGCTTCTAAAATAGCCTCTTCCTGTGAAAACTGTTTAAGAAACTGCAAAAAACCAAACTACTGCAACCTATGGAAAAAGCCAAAATAGCCCATTCAAAGGCAATATAAATTTCTGATTTCTCTGAAAGGTTTTCTTCAATGACCGAATTATTATCACTGCTCTAATTATTCTAGGAATATATAGATTTCTAGAATTACAACTAAATGATATAAATTATTTTAAAAGTCCTTCAGTAGGCTTTTTTTAATATTATTAACTTCTACTTAGCTTTGCGTATTATTTCAACCTAAATAGCGATATATCAGCAGCTCACCACTCTACTGCATCACATTTGCCATTCCCTGTTTTATTTTCCTCATCCCTTCAGTAAAATCTGAAACAGTATTTCAAACCCCCAATGAATTTCCAATTCAGTGTCCCTGTCATTCTAATATTAATCTCATACAGTGCTTATCTTTGAAAACATGAAAAAAAGATGAAAGAGAAAAAGACATTAGAATTCTTTTTAATATATTATGCTATGCCATAGCAGCATAAGGCTTACAGTTTTACTGCTGTCCTTAGTGATGAAACAGAATCATGTCTTCAACTCTCCTTGTTTCCACAGTTATCTGCCTTAGGGATTTTGTTCAATTTTATTTTTAAAAATGTTAAGCTTTCATTAATGATTTTTCAATTTCTAACCTGTTTCTGTCAGCTGCAACTGCAAATCAACTATTAAAGAGTTCCTAGTTAAGACCCGCCAAAGGTTGGGCTCCTGTTGGTTTGCTGTTACGTGATCCAGTTCAGCAAAACACTTGAATATAGTTATATATTATATAGTTATATATAGTTATAATGTCCTGTATACACACAGATATATTGACTGACTGAGAATATGTTCATGTCTGAAATCAGAGACTGACACAAATCCCAGCATGAAATTAGGTGTATTTGCAGAAATCTTCTAGAAAGAGCACTCCTTTTTCAAAGGAAAATGAAAATTTCAAGAATTCCACTCTCCTTTTTATTTCTTTGGGAAAATTTTCGCAGCAAAGGTATAAACTTTGCACATTGCTCTTTGAAACTTTGTGGTAGGATTAGAGTTTGCAACTGCTTATGCTTTTATGGATATTCTGTTCTTGACACACACAGGACATTTTTTTACTTGAATCATAGAAAATGATGCACTTGGCTTCTTCTGCATCAGTGGAATGCAAACTTTTCAGAAATTCACAAAGTCTTATCTCTTTGGGCAATTTATGGCAAGTAAAACTGATAGCTGATATGCAGAAATTGCTTTTCACTCATATGTTGGTGTTGCTTAATGAATACATGACAAGGCTTCACTGCTTGTTGCTTTTATTATTCATATTGTGGTGGTACTATGCAAGTCTTACCAGAATAAAGGACCTGCTATACCAAGAGTGTATTCTAGAGACATGGTGCACTTATGTCCCTCAAAGAGCCAAAAAAAGAAAACAGATATCCACCTCCTTGAGTTCATAGACTGGAAAGCACTGACCTCTGCAGGCAGTTTGAAACTCCAAAGGAGGATCAATTGCCTCTGGCATTATCACTAAGTTTGCAGGTGAGAGAAGATTCCTGATGCTATATGCCTAAGCTTACTTCAGTCACAAATTCTCTATTGAGCCTGTTAAAACAAATGATAAATAAACAACTCAAAAAGACATTAGTCTTCAGTCTGGAATTAGGGTTGCTGCCATCAGTGGTATGCTCATGTCACTCAACATGTGAGTTTTACCGTCACTTCCACATTTTACATACAAAATTTTGTGATTAATTAGATTTCTATTCTTGTGGCATTAGCACAGGATCAAGAAAGATCTTGAAGTAAAATTACAATTTGAATTTATTAATCAAAGGAATTTGTCTCCATGTGGATACATAACTTAGAAACAAAAAATCACAGAATCACGGAATGGTCGAGATTGGAGGGGGCCTGTAGAGGTCAGCTTGTCTAACCCTCCTGCTTAAGCAGGGCCACCTACAGCCAGTTCCACAGGACCATGACCAACCAGATGGCTTTTGAATATCTTCCAAGGAGAGAGACTGCACAACCTCTCTGGGCAACCTGTGTCAGTCCTAGGTCACCCTCACAGTAACAAAGTGTTTCCTGATGTTTTGATGACCCCTGTGTTTCAACTTGTGCCCGTAACTGGTGGTCTTTGTCAGGAGGCACCACTGAAAACAGTCTGGCTCCATCCCTTCAGGTATTTATATACATTAATGAGACCCCCTTGAGCCCTCTCTTCTCCAGGCTGAACAGTCCCGGCTCTCTCAGCCTTTCCTCACAGGACAGAGGCCCACATCCTTTCATCCTCTTTGCAGCCCTTCAATGGACTGTCTCCAGTATGTTTCTCTCTCGTACTTGGGAGCCTCTAACTGGACACCACTCCAGGTGGGGCCTCACCAGTGCTGACTAAAGCAGAAGGATCACTTCTTGTGATCTGGTCACAATATGTTGTCTAAGGCAGCCCAGGATACCCTTAGCCTTCTTTGTGGCAAGGGCACACTGCTGGGTCCACCAGGACTCAGGACACTGGAACTTAGATAACTTTTTTTTCCCCATACTGTAAAATAGATCTTTGTTTTTAAAACAAATTTCAGTCTGATATATTGTATTTCAACATAGCAGCTTTAAATTACATTGGACTTCTTAAGCAGTTAAAAATTATATGGTATGATTTCTGAATAAACAAATGCTAAGGAGAGAAAGGGAGGAAGGAACTACTTTAAAGAAAGTCAGAAAAGGCTGTAACATTATGTGACCTAATTTTTGACATGGTCTAATCTTATAAATTGACTGAATAAAAAGAAATTTAGCATATAGTGCTCTAGTCATGTTCAGCCTCCTCCAGGCTTGGTCTTCTAGTATATGTTTTTTCATTAGATTAGGGACTTCTACTCACTCAGAAGCAGCACTAGAGGAAATTAATTTTCATTAATATCTTTTGTGGAAAAGCTATGCAGAGTTTCCTATGCCAGATTTCAATTTCTTCTTCCTTTCTCGCCTTTCAGCAAGCCAAAGTGCACTATTAAAAATACCAAGCATGCATTTCCTCTCAGTGCAGTGAATATTGACCAGTTATGTTCATAGTGGCCACATATGATTCTCCTATTGGGAAAAAAAAGTGCTCTCCTGTATCTGTAAATATAATTTTTTGACCTTCAGCATAATATTGTTTCTTGACAGTTTATTAACTTCACCCATACTGCCAGATGTAAGGGTGTATCTGTAGCATATAGCATCAAGCCATGCTTCCAGGGAAGGGTGTCAGATCAAACAAAGCAACTGAAGACTAAGCTAAACAGCACCAATAGAATATGTATATACCTTTGATGCTAATAACAATACTTATATAAATAGCAACACTAGATATAAGAGTGATAAGTTTTGCACGTCAAGTCCTGAATTAAGGCACCTACACAATTAATGGCTTTATCTTCAATGTAAAGATGGCTCTACCTGTGCTGCCAGTCATGGGCAGTAATTGATTGCTACAAAATTCTATACATGTTCAAGTAATACCCTAAAATCAATCCTTTGCAGCCCTAAAGACTTGGTTTTGGTTTTTTTTGAAATTATTAGTAAAGGATTAGTTACAACTTACACTTTTACATTTAAGGCCTCTCATGTTATCCTGTTCTATACTTCCATGGCCATCCTGTCCTTACATTTTCCCTTTTGTAGTCTCTAGTTTTCCCTACACAGTCCTTAGGAGGTGAATTGCTGCAGATGTAACTAATCTTTGATTAGCCTATTCTGATCATACATCCATAGTTGCTCAAGGGTCAGTGAATAGTTCACCTCACAGACACAGTGGATTGTTAGGGGGTAAGCATCATGAATTGTGGAAATATGACTGGCATGTTACTAAAATTGCCTTCCATTGGAAGCAAGCTGACATGGTTTAAAGTTAAAATTCAAATCAAAGTGAGAAGCTGCTTGCCAGTGTCTGAGCATAACTAACCCATCCTGAGACAGTAAGGTTACAGTAAGATTCATTACTAGCACATCTCCATGCTGGGTTTGACTACAGACAAAGTTAGTGCATGCACATCTACTATCAAAACAATGTCATCATACACTACAATTTTCTTCTTAAGCAACCTGGAGTCAGAAATGGTTCTCTGAATATCTTCCACACATTGCAGGTATCTTTAGATGTACTAAGAATCAATATCCCATCAGCAGGTATCTTTAGTTGTCTCATAATAAGTGCATTTGAATTGTTCAATATTGCTCCAAAAATTATTCTTTATGAATGCATTGTACAAGCTGCATTTTTGACCTAAAATTTATAGTTGAATTTCTTTTACATATATACAAATTTAACTTTCACTGTGCATCTATTTCCTTCACAATATTAACGGTAAAATATTCAATAAGGTGCATTTTCTCAGCATTTCTTGGGCATTCATTAATGGACTTGATGTTTTCTTGAATATTCAATACACTGGAATATTCCGGATCTTATTTAGTAGTTATTTGATTAAAAAATTAGGCTCATTATGCAAGGTGTTCAGCCCCACCAAACAGTTTACTTCCACCTGTACACTTCCATAGCACATGACAATGTTGACATATATAAGAAGACAAAACACTTAACATCATAATGGGAACAGTTGTTTAGCCTTTATCCATATGCTTCATAATCCAAAAAGCCCCTAACTGATCTTTTGGTGATTAAGCAGGGAATAATCAGCATTGTATCATTGTCAACATCAGATCACAGTTCCAGGTTGTTCTTTCGTGTTATTGCACAACATAAAAGTCCATTAGGTGATTGCAGTGATCCTGACAAGAAAACCATTGTATAAGGCTGATTTAGTGATCCACATAGAGTAAATCTCTAGCACCTTCACGTTCTGCTGTGCTGCACAAATCCCAGGGCTGCACGATAACCTCAGCTGTCTCCTTATAACAGATGAACCTGAGGGCAACTCCTACTTGGTACCAGCAATTATGCCACCTCTGTCGCCTTGCCTTTATCTAAAAGTGCAGCAGGAAGCTCTCCTGTGAACATCTTTTATGAATAGAGTTGTTTTTTTTCTAAGAAAATTATATAATAGCTCAAATGACCAAAAAGGAGGAACCTCCCTCCATGGACAGGGTCTGCAGTGTGACATGGGAAAATCCACCCGGGGTCCATCTGATGCTGCACAAACACAGGTACCCAGCATCTAAAGGCAGATAAGACTTACTTGCTCTTGGTATTCCTCCTCTTATTCTGTCTCAGTAAAGCAGTTATCTTACTAGCTTTTGTTATTAGGCTTTTTTTATTGAGAATCATTAGGAACCCTGCAGCAGCACTCTCTCTTTCTCTCTCTCTCTCCCTCCCCCTTCACCTCCACCCCAGTACAGAACAGTGATATGATGTCTAATCAGTGTAAATGGGCACTAAAATCAGTAGGCAATATTTTTTTATTTCATACAGTTTTTGTATTAAGGCAGCACAAATACTATATTCAAGTGCCACAACATTTTTCAAATACTCAGAATGAGTGAATTGTGAGTACCTTTCCATCTTCTCTCTGCTCCTGAAAAACATTACCAAGATGCAGGTTTCTTAGCATTATGTGTAGCATCTGCATGCATTATGCAAGGATCTGTCTAAAGGTTAGTGGAAGAATATACTTACAACCCAGCATCTAGGCTCTACAAAGTTCTATACATGGTACTTCTTAGTTTAACATAGTTTTTTCCATGGGATAATTAGACTGCTAATGTTACTCACTTCGAAATAGCACTTAAATAATTGTGATGACATCTGCTAAGTGCATCTTGAGACAGTCCTTTATAATTAATTACTCATTTTCATGAATCATTCATTCACCCAAAGTATACCAGTTACCGGGAAGATGGTGGTAATGGAAATTTAATATAATTTTAAAATTTTTTTAGTGCATTGTGCGGCTGAGATTTTCATCCCCCTTTGGTGGACATTATATCTGAGTTATTTCAGTTATATATCCTGACAGCCTTGATTCCCTGCGCTGTATCTATAACTGCTAAATCATTGAATGTTCAGACACTGGCAACAGGCTCAAGTTGACAGAGATGCACGGGCTGCAAAGCTGTAGCCCTTCTCTTCTGAGCAAAGGACGTCTTCTGTGCTAAATTACTACTGAGTATATGTGACAAAGGACAAGACTTATGGTACACTCTGCCTGTGTGCTTCTAACACAGTTTCCAGCATAATTATTTTCATAGTACAATATTCATATATATTTTTGCCTATTTATGTTTATTTGGTTTCTTATTTTTAATAAAAATTCCTGCTAATCCACAGATGTATAAAACTTGTTTTATGATGAATATAATGTTTGTTTAATCATCCTATAAGGATGTTTTTTTCAGATAGAGGAATGTTTTGCTAACAATTATTATGAGTACACTATCTCTGAGCAATAGTATTTTATATACAAGGTTATTATATATAAACAAAGTCCTTATATATATATCTTCAAAAAGCATTATTAGAAGTTTCCACCTAAGGGATATCAACAGGAGAAATGCCTGCTGTGGCTGACTGACTAATAGCTGTTTGGCAAGGTGACATGGCTCTTTTTCATTTTTAAGTGGTATGTAGGTCTCCCATATTTCTTTCTTAACGTCCAGTCTATTTTTTTTTCTAGCTGTAGCCTTCCAGAGGAGCCTAATTTTTACTTTTTGTTTTGTTGGATGCAAGTGGGCTAACCAGAAAAAGAACCGTTCTGGGGTTTCTACCCCAGATACCTTAGTTATTGAGAAGGAATCTGAAAGACTATTTTTGTTTCTTCATTTATAGGCACAGTGATGTCTGAACTGCAAATTCCATAGTATCTCAGGCTGACAAAGGCCAAGAAGCTACATTAAAAATACAAAATAAAAAAATCTAAAGCAGTTGCAGTTATTGCAGTACAACTATAAATAAATATCTGTGTGATCAGTGGTATCTTACTTTGGTCTTCCTCTATCTAACAGGAGAATACAGAATAAAACAGGCAGGCATGTATTTGAAGTTTGTAGCAGTGTGACGGGGGCAATGGACACAAGCTGCAACAAGGGAAATTTTGACTAGACCTATTTCCTCTCCCAGTGTGGTTAAGCAGTGTCACAGATTGTCAAGAAGTCTTGTGGGATCTCCAGCTTTGGAGACAACCAAAGCTCAGCAGGACGGGGCCCTGACCAACCTGCTCTAACTGACCCCACCTCAAGCAGTTGGTTCTGCTAGACCATATCCAGAGGTCCTTTACAAACTAAATTATCCAATGATTTTGTGAACTATTCCCTGTCCTTTTTCTTGACTATGAATAAGTTTGAGCTGTGGTTAAGTCAGCTTTCTTAAAAGCTACACAGTCTGACAAATCAATTTAATTTAAATGACTGCTCTGGAAAACACGTGAATGTTATGACAAATCTTAAAATGTGTTACAGCTTTGTAAGGGCCTTGCTTTAGCATTTAATGTGGTAAAGTTGTCAGTGGTTTAAAAGGACAGTAGAAGTTATTTATATTATTTTAATTAACGTCTTAAAGACCGCACTATAGACACCCTTTTATTCTGTAATGACTAATGATATTTGTATAGATCTAGCACAGATTTTATGCTCCTGAAACTCTATTTTAAATGAAATGTAATGATCTGGAAATGTTGCTCATTTTGAGGGTATGTTGCAGAATGCAGAACGTTTAATGCCATGCCTAGACAAGCTATAAGTGAACTATCCAGAAATTTAACTTGGTTGCATGAAAAGGAATAGTAGCCAGATTTTATATTCTCCCTTCCTATAATACAACTTATGTTCATTCTCTTACTGTCTTGCAAATATCACCAGTAGCTAATACAAGCTTATTAGCAAATCATCAGCAACTTAATTTATACACATATTTTTAGGGTGTACATGAATGGAAGTTTCATGGTGAATAAAATTTTAGTTAGCTGGGGAGGTTGCACTGCCAACTGCTACGCAAATTAAAGTCACTGAAGCATTTTCCAGGCTCTTGTGCAGATGTATTCAGTGCTTCAAATATTTATATTTTCTTCTTAATTAATTAATTAATTAGGGCTGGTTTTTGTATGATTTGTTAAGTATTTCTGATGCGCTCCAGATTCACAAATCCTGGCACAGCTGATAAGCATAGGAAGATCTCCTCTGGGACACAGTACCACTTTGGATTGAATGCAAAATTACTTACTCTTCGATGGCAATAATAATACCTGCCCCAATTACACTGTTCAAATGTTACAAATTCACAGGAACCATGCAGGTAAATAATATTTATTTGAAATCAAACTGGATAAAAATAGAACATAAACCACAAGAATTTGAAATATGATAGCTATTGAGAGTTAACTATGAATTATTTTGGTTAGTGATCAAAGGTAATCTCAAGGAGAAAGCTTTTCTTCTGCAGTATGGAGTAAAATTTTTGAAAGCAAGTGCAAGTGTTATTTTTGGCATTGGCCAGTAATGACAGCTGGATTCCAACTTCCTCTCAGCCAAGGGACTGTACAAAACTCCATGGCAGCTCACCTACATCCAGATGAAGCAGCCTGGAAAGTATATATTTTTCAAGAAGAAACTTCAGTTTCTCTACCTTTGCTTCTGTTCTGAGGCAGGTGGCCCATCAGCATTTCTTTTGAGCAATGTATTTCATCCTTCTCAGTTCTCCCTTCTACAACTCTTGGATAATGTAGCAGGAGCTAGGTCACAGAATAGTTAGAGTTAGAAGGGACCTCTGGAGATCATCCACTTCAATCCCCTGCCAAGGCAGGGTCACCTGGAGCAGGTGACATAGAAATATGTCCAGGTGGGTTTTGAATGTCTCCAGAGAGGGAGACTCCATGACCTACCTGGGCAGCCTGCTCCAGTGCTCTGCCACCCTCAGTGTAAAAAAGTTTTTTCTCATGTTGAGGTGGAACTTCTTGTGTTTTAGTTTATGGCCATTGCTCCTCATCTTGTTGCTGGCCACCACTGAAAAGAGTCTGGCACCCGGCTTTGAGATATTTACATGCATTAATGAGATCTCCTTTCAGTCTTCTCCAGACTAAACAGGATGAGCTCCCACAGTCTCTCCTTATAAGAAAGATGCTCCAGACCCTTTCAGGTGTTTTAGCCATTCCCCCCAGTTCGGTATCATCAGCTGACTTGCTGAGAGTGCATTCTATCTCCTCATCCAGGTTGTTGATAAACAAGTTGAACAAGGCTGGACCCACTATTGATCCCTGAGGAATGCCGCTGACTACAGGCCTCCAACTGGTTTCTGCTCCACTGATCATGACCTCCTGAGCTCCGCCATTTAGCCAGTTCTTGATCCACCTCACTGTCCATTCATCTAAACCACATTTCCTGAGCTTACCTATGAAGATCTTATGGGAGGCAGTGTCAAAAGCCTTGCTGAAGTCGAGGCAGACAACAGCCACTGCTCTCTACTCTTCGACCCATTCTGCCCTAGAAGGCTATCAGATTGGTCAAACATGATCTCCCCTTAGTGAATTCATGCTGCCTACTCCTGATGACCTTCTGTTCTTCTCCATGATTAGTGACGACCTCCAGAATGATCTGTTCCATCACCTTTCCCATGGTGGAGGTGAGGCTGATTACACTGTAGTTTTCCAGGTCTTCATTCTTGCCCTTTTTGAAGATAGGGGTAACATTAGTCTTCCTCCAGTCATGGAGCACCTCTCCTGTTATGATTTTCCAAAGATAATAGAGAGTGGCTTAGCAACAACATTTGCCTCAGCACCTGTGGGTGCATCCTATCAGGACCCATGGATTTATGGGTGTTAAGTCTGTCTAGCCAATCTCTAACCCAACCCTCTATGAACAAGGGGAACTTCAACAATCAGTATTATACAAAAGAAAATTATTTAATTTCTAAATCTGAAACTACTTCTATGAATAAAATGTTGGCAAGGGTGGTCAGTGCTACAGAGCAAACTCTATATGTGGAAAGACCATGAGGAAACAGAGCTCTGCAACTGGGGAAAAACCCCTAAATCTGGGATACAATGAAAATATAGAAAAGGTAAAAGATTAAGAGAATACTCATTGTTTTGTAGCACAAGAAGTACATGGCAGTGAAAGAAAAGGTCATGAAGTAAGTTTAAAATCTGCAATAGGCATTAGGTTTCCTTACTTGTTTCTTTTTCAAATAGTGCATGACTAAATTGCAGAACTCATTCACGGGATATCATCCAAAAGTATATATGCTATTTGAAGGGATGGGGCATTCATAGAAGATGGGATTCAGTCACACCTCTGAAGGCTGAAAGGCCGGAGAAACTTTTGGATTGTATATTCACTAAAACACAACTTGTTCAAAGACAGGAAGTTTTACTGAGCTCTAGATATCACATAGTCCTTATACTCTTCCCCTAAATATCTGCTGCAGATCTGAGGTATTTTGTATGGACATTTGACCTACATGTATAGATCAAAGGCTGTAGCTAGAGAATACAGCTAGAGAATGTAGCCAGAGAAAGCCTGAATCACAGGAATTTTACTTCAGCACTACAGATGCATACCCTAAACTTGTAGCCCCTAGATCCAATAAAACCAGTTATTTCCCTCCATTTTTCTTAAAATAGAAACATATATTTCTGCTGATGCCAAAGAGATTTTTGCTTTTATGCTTTTTATATTAATAGTATATTAGTAACCCTGTACTCCTGTAGCCCTGTAGCCTTTAGCCTATAACCTTGTAAAATTCCTAGCTGGTAGTTTTCCCTATTCTATAGTCAAAATGAGATTCCTATGTTAACCTTATCACTACTAGTGTTCTAGGGACCAAAGACACTCCTCTGTCCCATGTCTCTTAAAAGCCCAAAGAACAGTAGCTAGCAGCATTAGGCAGGGTTTTCGGTAGGAGGTTGAGCCAAAGAAAATCACCTCATTAACCATAGTTTTAATTGGGAGATTTCTGTAAACTATGTTAATTTGCTGTAAACCTATAAAAATGCTGGAGTCCACTGTGGGTACACACGCACACAGACACACAGACACACACACGCTCTGAGAACAGACACTGGGGAAGGGACACAACACTGATCAGCGTGTGTTTGCACCCTGGGAGAACCTCCAACAAAGGTACCTGCTTTCCCTACCTTCATAACATTCATCCAGCTTCTGATTTGAAACAGATAAAGGCATCACCGCGAACAGTGGAACTACTGATGTTTGGTTTCCTTTAGAGTTGTACTTCTTGGTTAAATTTGAACTTAGAAAAAATATTTGCCATCGTTGTGGCATTATAACGCATCAGATCATTGATGCTGAACTGTCCTTCAGTTATGGCAGTAGTATGGTTTCTTTTCTTTATTCCATGGCAAATTTGTTTCTTTTCATTGTTATTATACTGTGGTGGTCCTTTTAGCATCCTCTGCCCTTGTTTTCTGTAATGATCTGTAGCAATTGCTCAGTGACACATTTGTAGCATTTTTTCTTCCCTTTGACTGTTCACAACCACTACCTGGATATGATTACCTAAGAAATTTCAAATATTCTGAAATTATTCTACCCAAATAAAACAGACACTGTGATCCCATGACACTTAAGACAAAATAATTCAATATTAAATGACAGTAATTTAAAACAGATTTGTATGTTCCATTTCATCAACTTGAATTATGCTTTTAAATGATTCTCAACATTTAGTAATTATGCAGTTTTGACTAAATCAAACTAATATACATCAGCAATACTGGCAGTGAGTATATCACCATTTGTTTTCAGAAGTAGCACACCACTGAGACAAATATAGGAGTATCCTAAATTTCAGCTATATGTTCATTCTCATCAAAGACTCAGAAATGTTTAATTCTATTTTATGAAAAGCTGAATAACATATGAGAAAAAGAAAGAAAAAATAATTAGTCCTATTTTCAATGTGCTCCCAGGAACATTTGGCTCAGAGATTTTGGTTCTGCAGGGATGTGATTTCTGAAGTTTTTTCCTGCCTGAATCAAGATGATTCTGTCAATTTATGAGAAGTTATACTTTATAAATGTAACTTATTTTACTCTTATATTGAAACCAAAATAGATAAGATTGCAACACAGTTAAATGTCTTGCTGAAATTACTGCTTTTGGTAGAAAATTCTTCTGTTTATTCTAGCAGATAGCCCTACTGGTGAATCAATGGTCAGCTAGTTTTGTATATTCTTGACATGGACATATACATTTACATAGGTACACTAACAAGGTCAGCAGGCACTAAACGTATAAAAGACAAGAAAATATTATGAACAAAATCCTCTTTCAGTGATAATCTCCTTCAGTGCTAAGTACATGACCTTTAATATCCAATTTTCCTCAGTTATACTATGTCTGTGCTTATTTTATTTGATGCTTCATGGTCTCCTGCTGCTCCAAATGAGAGCTTCCCTGATATTTGAATCACTACAGCACTGCATTTTAGGCACTCCCTATGGTAAAGTGGAGTCATGAAAACAACAGTAGAAAATTATCCTATTTTAGCCTGGGTTCATCTAGCTCCATGTGAGAAAGAACTTACTTAGATTTCAAAGTAAGACCAACAATTTTGCCCAGAAGGATTGTTTTAGCACCTTTTGAGTGGTTGCAGTGCAGTTGTTATACTACTAATCATTCAAGACCCATGAATCCCAGCTAATGAATCAATTTGTGGCAGACCCACAGTGAGGCTCAGCTGGCAGCGGTGTGTCCTCTCACTTCTCAGCTGCTCTCAGCTCACTGGAGAAGTAAACAGAGACACAACTGCCTTCCTATGTGCTCTGACCAGCTGAGCTACAACCTTGTAGCTCAGTCAGCAGTCAGGACTCATGCTCACCCCTTTCTAGTGACCCCTGAAGGAAGGAGATTTCAGAGGAAAAAGGGCACTGGGTGTCTCAATAATCTTCAGCTACCCTTTCTCAGCCAAACTCCTTTCTCCTCCAGCTTGGCATTGATAGTACCACCTTTATTCCCTAAATTTCCTCCTTCAACTCCAGCATTACACAATGAAATAATCATTCTTCAGACAAAATTGTAAAATGTTTGCATCTGAGTCTGTTAGATGAGTGGTGTGAATAGGCCGTGATGTAGATGTTTCACATTCCAGGAGTGAAGACTTCTCCACCCCAGATCTTTCCAGCATGGCCTTACTGATGGCATCCTGACAGCAGCTGAGCAGGTCAAGGCAGGGGATTCACTGAGCACTTCAAGGAAACTGAAAGGAAGAGACAAGGTCAAGCCTTCATTTCCCCAGGCCTTTTGGTTCCTTGGCTATTATTGGGCTTTTGCAGCCCTTCATCATCTTATCTTCACAGTACGCAAGAACACACATAAAGATAAAAATTGATCTATTAAAAATGTATATAAAGCAGGAAAAAAATCATTATATTGGATAATCACTTGAAAAATGGCTGCAATATACACAATATGTATGGTGCCATAGATACTTACATTGAAGCAATTGTCTCTATAGACACAATGCAACTTTGACTTTTTTTTTCATTCACAGTCTATATTTTCAGAGAGATAACTGTTTCATATGCAAACTCTGAGATTCAAAATAAGAGGTGCTGAAAAAATGAAAATATTTATAAACAAATTGTGTAATTTTTAATTGCTATTCTAAATTTTATCAATTTTGTATTAAATTGGTTGTTGGGTGGTGATCACAGTCCACCACAGAAGAGAAATTTCATAAAGTTTAAGAATCAAATCCTTTTTGAAGTCTGAAGTTAAATGTGACCAAGTTTAGCCTTGTTTTATGAATTAAATAATTCCAGAGCATGCAACTATATTTAACTATTATTGCAGTCATTGGCATATTTGGGAACTATTTGTTTCAGTAAGAAACAAAAACTGCTTTGGCACAGTCTAGCTAATCAGGCCAGCAAGCTTGTGGAAAGACAGAACTGATGAAAACTGCTGTGATCTTGAAAAAGGAAAGTCAAGTAAGTAATTCCTTGCAATTCATTCTGCTCCTGAATTAAGCAAGTCTCTTGGAAGCTGTCTCTGACTTTCTCATTCCTTATTGTCAATCTGGGACCAAATGCAGTGGGTGAAGCCCACTGACCTCTCCCCCACAGATTTTTTAAACATGAGATGTTCTGCTCAAAGAAGAAACTTGGATGACTGCTTTGCTTCTTGCCAAGATGAAAAGGAGGACTTCATAAGCAACGAGACACAAAGTTATCTATTTATCTCTAAAAACTGTCACTAAAAAAAAGCTATATTGGCAGGTATACAATATGGCGTTCATGTATTATAATACGGATGTATAAAATAAAATCAAGCTTGCTTTTAAAATTATGACCAAACCATCTATCAAACTTTCTTTTACGGAACATGAGAATGCCAGTCTTACAGTGTGATCCAAAATTTCATTTAATCTTCTTCAATTGTTGTATTTGTGTTATTATATTGTAACAATTAAGAAAAATAAGATACGTAAAAAACTTCTAAGGAATCTTATCGCTAAACCATAAAATTATTTAATACAAAATTCATGTTACCATGTTACCAATCTGAATTTAATGTGGCAGCTTGACAGGCAACAGTGATGTGAGCAGAAGTGTAAGGTAGGCAGAGAGTGGGGTGGCAATGACAGTGGTCTGCAGGCAAGGAAAAGAAGGGGCAGCACATGGAGTAGTGTGGGAGAAGTGAGGAAGCAGGAATAACAGGAGAAGAAACATCTGGTCTCAAATTTAGAGGCAGAAAGATTACAAATCCCTCATTAAGAATAAAGTATTCTTTTAAAATTGAGCAGTTTTCATATGTCTTTATACATATTTGCTGCTTATGTGCATTTCTGTTGCTTAAAATAAGTGTTCATAGCTATCTCTTGTGTACTTTATTTTTAGAGAACCAGCAGTAGATAAGACCCTCCTTACATCCATATTTCTGAGTTGCTGCTGGAGGCTTGACTGTTCAGCTGTGAGTTCTATGGTTTGAAAATTTTCTGCTTTGACATTGCTCTTTTAAAGAAAATCCCATTACTGAAAACAGAGATGCTTGCAAAAATTAGCCAAGGGCATTAACTGAAAGGAGTTGCTGTTTAATATTTTTCTATAAATAGCGTAGTGTTTCTCTTCTCAAGAGACCAGCTGCTGTATCTGTTTAAGAAATACACACCTATTAGACAAAAAGCTGAATAAATAAATATGAAAAGTATAAAAATGTAAATACACACATGTTTATATATATATATGTATTTGGAATATATTCAATATATTCACTGAATTTGAAATACATAATATATTTCAAGATTATATCTCAAATATAGTCGAAATATGTGTGTGTGTATATTTATGTACAATATATTCAAAATATATATATTTCAAATCTGGTGTTCAAAGGATTGGACTGACATTACCACAGCGGAACTTTTAACCTGTCACAGGACTTGGACTTGTTAGAGAGAAGGAGTCCCCAAAGCACCTATTCAAAATCATTCTTCTAGGGCTTCCTGGAGTTAGAGTAGTTTCAAACTAGATACTTGCTCTACAGTTGGCCTTCCAGGAGAAACTTCTTTTTAATATTAGCTGCAACGGTCAATGTAAAAATAAAAATATTTATATGCCACTGGTAATGCACTGGCATTTTAGCAAGTAGGCTGACTGGTGCTGTTAGACATATCCAATGACTGTGCTTGAAATGGTAAAGTTGTAATGTCAGTTATATGAGCGATTCCCACAGGATCTCTTCAGCACTTTCCCTACTTGCAGAACATACCACTAATAGTGAGGTGACATCAGGAATTAAACAGGTAGCCTAAGAGCACCATTTGTTGTGTTTCATAAGTAGTAGTTAGCTGCCTGTGTCACAGGAAAATGTTTATATTTCACTGGAACCCCCAAGATAATTTTTCAGACATTCACTCAAATGCAGAGGCAGTTCTCCTCTGGACAGCAGTGGGGTGCAGTCCCACAGGAACTTCCTAACCCTTAATAAAATCTGACTGACTTTTGCTTTTCTGCCTTGCTAAGCATGGATGTCAGCACTGAGCCCAGCACAATGACACAACAAGACAAGATGTTCACACCGACAGAAGTAGATTGCATTGCCTAGTGGGAATTCCCATCAGCTAAAGTTGTCTGGAGACACAGTTTCAGTGATATTTGCCTCAATGTGATTAGAATTATTTCAATTTTTCAATTGAAATCCCTATTTTTAGAGTTTTTAATACTTGCTTCTGCCTTTCTTAGCATGACTATATGAGCTGTTGAAACATCTGAGCTCACACTTTCTCCTGCCATACCAGTATTGCATGTATGTACAACTGTTGCATAGAGCAAAAATTCCTGAAAGTTGATTCTATATTGCCATCTATAGCTTCCCCAGAAGGCCTATAACTGTTAAAGGATGGATCAGAGGACTTCTGTAAAGATGTGTAAAAATCTCTGAAAATACCAGATTCAGCCTCAGCAAAATCCATGTTGCACAGCCATGTGGCACTCCTCCTGAGCAGGAGGTTAAAGAGAAACAGACTGATGTGAATCCTTCCTCAAAGCTGGGAAAAAACCCTACACATTTACAGTGGAATTATTTCCTGGCTTTGAGAAAGGCAGGAAAGGGCCCAACATATTTGCAGCTGAACTTCAGAGCTGTAATCTATACCACAACAGAAAATATTCCAGTGTCTCTGTATGAGTCAGTAGACAACCATCTACCAGACCCTGGCAGACTTTTGGTCCAGGTCACGTAACAGATCTCCCAAAGAATTCATGATTGTTTGAAAGAAGTGTGCCTCTGCCATCCCCTCTCCAAAGTCCAAGGCTAAACTTTAAATTGTTCCTTGCTAACAGCTTCAGTGCCAGAGAATGGTACTCGGCACATTTAATTTGCTAGTATCGATATAGCCAGAGGGTCTATGAAGAGCTTTGTCAGAAGCACAGCAGATTTGAGATGTCATCTGAACTGCTGTGATTCTTTATGCTTATAGGGATTGTAATACAGATTGCCAGTAATTATATGTAAGAAAACTTGAAATATGGCTTGAAAGCATTCTACCAATTTATTTCAAAATATATACATGTTAATTGGAAAGCAGAGGAACACAACTCTAAAGTAAAACAAAGTACAGTAATTCTGCAGAGATTTTTATAGCATTGTAAGTACATATCCCATATATCATGCTCAGATTCTTAAAGATAAGATTTTAATTGTACTTTACCCAATGAATTATTTTCATACAAACATAAAGCAATAACAAAAACAGCAATAGGCTTACTAATACTTACAACTTTAATTTTCTGCTAAAGGAATATAAGGCCATTAGTGAGCTCAGAACATTGTCCCTCTGGAGTAAAATAAACTGGCTTCATATTTTTGAAGCTGCTTAAAGCATAGAGCTACTGTATTTTCCCAAAATTAAAGTATTTTCATTTCATTGTGTTGAAGAAATAATCCCTCAAGTATTCATAATACACAGATATATAACAATTGGTAATTTTGTTTAATAGTGCAAAGAAAATAAGGATAATGGATTTTTGAAAAGTAAGCTTTAGCAGCTTCAGGGACCTGAGGAGACAATATGCAGCCGAAGTGTTTGAATGCTGCTTAAAGTTAGCTTCCTGGTTTAAACAAGATGTAACATGCAAAGACATGGTCCACCAATCTTATGTCTCCATTTTAAAAGTTTGCCATCCATGTTGGTAGCTTAACTGTTTGTACATTACAGTCCTTTTCCATTCACAAGCACCTCAAAAAAACTCACTAACTGTGATGGTAGAGCAAAAATGGAAAGGGCAGAACCAGAAGAGAGAATCTTGAATGCTGGCATGGAAGAAAAAGGAATTACAATGTGGAAGCAATTTAGAATTCAAATACAGAACTGGGAATGCAGGTAAAATAAGGCCTGAAAAAACCTAACCATTAATTTCTTCATGAAGGTGAGAGGACTCAAAGAAAGCAATTGCATAAATATATTTTCAAAAATAAATTGCTGTCTCGGAGACATTTAACTACCTTCAATTAAGTCAGGAAGAACAAGTTATCAGATAATGCCACAGAAGTTTGCAGATCATTGCATTCCTAAGAAGAATAAAGCTTTTGAAAGATCCTACTTTAATTTCATAAAGCAAGAAAAAGTAAATATTTAAATATTTACTTCTAAATATTTACTACTACAAAATATTTAAATCAGACTTTTGTATTCTTGAGTTAAACATCGAGCTTTGATGAATGTTTAGGCCCTGCATGGGATCAGATTTTAATGAGCCTCAGTAGCCCAAGACTGAGAGAGTGACATTAGAAGAGGTTGACCTAAGTTCACCAACCTGTAGTGAATTAGGAGTCAGAGCAGTTCACTCAGCCTGGATTGCATGTTCTGCCAAGGTAAAAGGGAGGATTGCACTGCAGAACAGAAAAGCAGGCTCTCCTCACACAGCCATTTACTCCAGTAAGTGCACAAAATAGTAACATCTTAGCCTTTTCGGCAAGAGACAATTACCACAGCAGATGTGGCATAAAACACTGTTTCAGCCTCCTGCCTTTAACTGGAACTGCTGTAAATGTTGGGACGAGAACACCAGGCAAAGAAGCAAAGCTAAGTTTTTTGCAGAGAGGAAGTGGCACAGCCCAGAACAGCCACAGGTTGCATAAAGAAGACAGCAGCAGTCAAGGAAAGTTCTGATCACCAGCAATGATTTTAGATGCATCAGCACCAACACCACTTCTTCACAGAATTTTTTTGGGAAACTTTCAGGGTTGGATCTATCTCATCTAATTTTACGCTTATACTTGCTAGATCTCTGAGATGGTCTCCCAAGTTACTCAGTGCTGGAGAAACACCTAATGCTAAAAACATAATTCATCTGACTCCTTCTAAATGACTCTTCTATGAAAATATGAACTCCACCTTAGAAATTACTTTCTTCCCATCTTCGCCTTAACTGCAAAAGTCCATACGAATCACTCAGATGTAGCTTAGGTAAGTTGTACAATATTAGTTAAATGTATTCTAAGTCAGGCATCACAAGCACTTAAAAAGACAGAAACAAAAGACTTATATAAAAAAACCAAAAATGCAGCTTAAGAGAACAAACTAAATAAAAGTAAATTAAATGAAAGAAATTTAAAGTCAAAAAAATATAGAGAGGAAAGACAATACCACGACAAAGAAGAAATCAGAATCAAGGTCTCTGTGAAAATGCATTGTCCGTGAAGAATCATCCAATTTATACTGCAAGTTTTGCATAGGTTTATTTATACTGAAATAATTATACCCTGCTTCGGGGTTATTATTCCCGCTATCACATTAGTTTGCTTTAGGAATCTCAAACAAGAAAGCCAGTCTGCACTGTTGATATCTAGGCTAGACATGGACTCCAGCTTTGATAATGACAGGTGTGGTGGTGGCTTGGTGTG
>VZRJ01004802.1:176307-224199 GCA_013397565.1 Ptilonorhynchus violaceus | reverse complement strand
CCTTCCTTGGCAGACACCTCTCTGGTAAACCAGGACACTAAGCTAAGATGGACTGTCAAAGCTCTCTGAACTGCAGTTGGGCATTAGTCTTCCTTTGAGGCACATGTTGAGGTTGTTAAGCTCACAACTACATGCTCCACATACAGGGGCAAGCTGTATATAGTTATCATTACGCAGAAAACCTCTTTTTTTTGTTGGTAGATGATTTAAAGTTGTTTATTTATGTCATTTGACATTTCAGTTCTTGTCTCTGAAAACATATATATGCAGTCCCAGCATATGAAGACAGAAATATTTGCTGATAGTATTTGATATAGCAATTCTTTTTTTCCAGCAGCAATTCATGCTGCTGCTGGTTGTCCACTTTGACAGACAGATTGTACAGGAACATTTTGCACTTACAACCGGATTTATTTTAGCCCTTTATATTAGTCATTCCACTTGTAGTCTCTTAGTTTGAATGATTGTTATACACACACTGGCATACACATATTTTGGCACCCTACCTAAAGGCATAGCTAGATTACTGGAGGAAGTTATTCATTCCAGGGAGCGTATTGTACAGAAAATTGTACAGATATTTTCTGACCCTCCTGCCTCTTTCACTTTAATTGCTTCTTGAAATTACCATTCTGAAACATTTTTGCTTAGGTAGTTGGAGGTGTTCCCTGCCCCACCCCCTTTGTAGAGCACCTCTGTGATATCAACTGAACCTGGCTTTGCCTAGGAGCCCTTTCCCTTTCGGGAGAAACTAGTGCATCTGCCAGGTCCAGGATGGCTGTGAGGAGAGGCAGGAGCATACAGTATGGTCCAACATGGCACAGTTGCCTTTAGACAGAAACAGGGAGCAGGACCACAAAGCAGCTCAGAAAGAGTTCTCATGAACATCTTCCTAATGTCAGCATGATGAACTGAAAATCCTTCAGCAAAGAGGACCTTTGCTCTCTTTTAAGTTTCCATTATTATACAGGAAAGGGTGCCCAGCTGTGCCTTGGTCAGAGTTCACGGCATTTCCAGTGTTTCAAAATAATCTATTCATACATTGCTGAATGCATTCTTGAGGATGGAGCAAAACTACTTAACATGGAAGAAAGTTTTCTGTGACTTCCTAGTTTGGATCTTTAGATGAAACCAGATTTGAACAAATTATCTGACATTCTCCAGTTGTTTTCAATGAATCTTCTGTAAAGGAAGGTGCTATGGTATTTGTATAAGCAGTGAATTTTTTTGAAAATTCTGAAGAGGATGTTCTTGGAAAATGCATTTTGAATGTAAAACAATAATTGTCTTTCAACAAAGTCTAGTAATATAAAAATCAAGGCCATTGAAACATGGGAAAAAACCACTGTGATCCATATATTAAATCAGGCCATGGCAACACTTGATGTTCTTGCTCAGTTGTGACCTGCTCACGATTAGCTTCTAAGCAAAAGTGAAATTTGTCCAATTACTTAGTTAATGAATTTTTCCAACACTCTGCCCCTGAAAAAATAATCACCTTTCAAATGAGTGGCAGTTTGATTAATATTTTGGGTCAACTGAAAGTGTTGCTACTTTGTGAATGGCCCATAGCTCCTATTTTTTTTTTGCTGAATATGCGAATTCCAATTTTGAAAAAGATGGCTGATTTGCCTTTTGATAAAATGAAATTCCAGATAATGGAAACATGAAATATAATGGATATATAAATTACCTGTTATCAGATTGATGAAAGAAGCAGGAGGTTTGGTAGATACTAAGTCAGGAGTAATCATGTGTAATTAGGAGTTTCGCTGAGGTATGGAAAAAATATATATAGTTGATTTTTTGGTAAGCTTCCCAGCCAGAGAAGAAAGCTTCTCCTAGTGAAGAATACTGAATGAAAAGAGAGTCTACAAATGTTTTTTTTAATTTTTTGTTTTCCTTCTTTTTGAAAGAGTGAGTGTAAGAATTGCTTTTACCATTTTCCCATTGGTGGAGCTTTTCCTGCTGAAAACAATGAAGAAGGAAGTTTGGAAAAGAACTCATCGGTTAATTCTCATCGGTTAAAACATACTCTTTCAAATCCTGACTCATAAACTATCCTTTTTCTTCTATAACTAATGTACAAGATTTATGGTCTAAACAAAGGAAGCAAAAAACAAGGAAGAGTTAAAAACAGTGGTATCTGTGCATATAAACTCTAGCTCCCATCTGGTGGAAGAAGGGTTTTCCTCCCTGTTCATGTATCAGAGTGAAAATAAGCATCTTTTATTATGGGATTTCTCTCCCAGCTTTGAAAGTACATCATTCCAGTCTTCTGCAAGGTACTAGACAGTATCAAAAGTTTCAATAAACCATTTCTTGGAGGAAACTCTGAGGATGTCTTGGAAACAAAGGACATCTTCTGCTTAACTTATTTCCTTCACCCACCAAGAGATTTTAATGAGGATGACCAATTTAATCTTCAATTGTCTACAGTAGATAAGCAAAATCAACCTCTTGGAAGTCCTACCTTCTCTCCACTGCTTCTAAAGAGAGTTTAGATCTTAGACGCCTTTCTGATACATTAAAACATGTGCTTTAGTGAAACATACCATCAGAGCTGTTTGAGCCCTAGAGGGAATGTACTTACCTGCACAGTTGTCAGAGCTCATCATCCTAAGATCAACACAGCCCATAAGGAAAGTCCAACAATTAGGTAAAGGACAAACATGGGGTTATTTGTGTTTTATGCATCATGGATAAGGCTGCAGAAGAGGATGTGCTAGAGACAGAGAGAACCTAGCTGAAGGAGCACCAAATGCCAAGTGATCTCAGGGGCTTTTTAGAGACATACCCTGAGAATTATTTGTTGCTTTGTATGTTGGTTAAGCATTTCACAGCTCATCATAGGGAGCGGAAAAGTACCTGTCAGTGACCCTCTCTGGGATTTCATCTGCTAGAGAGCAATATATAAGGAGCACATAAATGTTAGTGGTAAGCTGATTTTTGTGTAAGGCGGTGGTCATTCATTCTTAGGCCTGAACGTTCTGTGGACCTGTCTCAGTTTTGAGACAAGTCTAAGCGAGGACACTCTGGAATGAGTGGTCTCCGCTAAAGGGTTTCAACAATTCCCCTCCACCAACAGAAAATGTATAGCAATAGAGGAAAGTGAAAAGAAAAACCCAACAGTTTATTAACAACAGAATGCCCACAGGGCAAGGATGAAAAGTAAATAATTGTTAAACACTGAACTGTCAGAACTCATCCCCCCCCGCCCCCAAAGAGGAACAAAGACCCAAAAAATGCCTGCAGAATGGGGCCAATGTTGGAGAAATACCCTTCCCAACTCGTGCTATGAGATGGTGCCAGCTTTCATGCTGAGGGAAGTGGAGCTTCCACAGAGGAGTTCCAGCAGCAGGGGAAAACCCAGTGGCTACCTGGCGTCAACCTCTTCTCCACGACAGTCACAGCAGGTGAAACAGCTGGGCTGGAGCCTCCTGGTGTGCTTTGTCTCCCCAGCTCGGCTCCCCAAGGCTTGGGGCTGGAGCAGGTTGGCCCCGCTCCTGCCAGTCTTACTCCTCCAATCCCAGATCAGCAACTGTTTAGTTCACCTCAAGGCAGCTGAAAGATCTTTACTGCAGCTTATCCAAGCCAGGGAAGGTAAAAGCTTTTTGCCTGGGCCAAAAAGAACCAAGCTAGCCAAGCGAACCCAAACAGCACTTTGCCACAGAATGCTTGGACAGCAAGGCTTCGAAAACACCCGCGAAAAAGCCCCCAAAGCTACCCGTTCTTGCCAGCCCTGCAGACACCCAGTCCTGGGCCTTAAAGATACAGCAACCATTTTTGCGCATAAGCAGAGGATTATGTAATAGACTATCATCGTAAATCACTCCAAGACAGGACCTCACAGTTCAATCATATAAGTGGTCAGTCTTTCTTCTTACTGTGTATATGTGGCATGTACAGTTCTGTCTGGGAAAGAATCCACTGTCTTGTAAGTCAGGAACTTTATACAAGAAGATCTTTGCTTTTGTCACTAAACTGGGTAGGAATCACTACCCACTAGTTCTTGAGAGCAGTACTTCTGGGGATTGCTGCTAAGTATGTGCAAATTGGTTGCAGGGCCAATACCAGGCAAATGTTGCAAGAATCATGCTTATCAAACCGGATTATTTAATTAAGCTGTATATTAAATGCATCAGAAAAACATCTAAAGGCATTGCAATCAGGTTAGCACAGATTTATGCCAAACAGGCATCTGGTGTTCTCTTGTTGTCTAGAGAAGCAGAAGCCAGAGCTATGGTGTACTCCTCCTTTAAGCTGATTTAATGCATTAGCATCTCCATTTTGCTTCCGTTTACCTCTCTTCATGGCCATGTAAAGATACTTACTGGATCTGTGGACTACTGGTTTTCCTTGCCATCACTGCTATTTTTAGTTGAAATCTTTCAAGAGCTGTGTAAAATGGGTTAATTCTTTAAAATATTTTCTGTTGTTTCAGTGACTCTTAAATTTATTACCAGAATCAACAAGACTGCTCTAAATCAAACATATTTCATTATCTGTGAATATTAAACGTTTTTGGCATATGGAGCAAGTAGTCAGACAACATATTTACATAACTTATTAGTCTACTGTTGAAAGTCTGACCTTGTCTGAAATTTCTTGTCAGTACCCTTTTTTTCTCACTGTGACATGTTAGATTAACCCTGCCTATCAATTCTTTGTTCACCTAATAAAGGGTGAATCACTATCTTTGAACCAGAGCACATGTATACATTTTTTCCCTAATACTAGGATGAATGTGCTATGGTTAGCAACAAATGCATCTGTTATTTATTTTTCAAGTTTGAAAACTTGAACCATTGATTAGTTATTTGTACTTAAATAAACATACAGGGGAAAATATGTAAAAACTCTGCCAGCAATTTCAAGACCACGGCCAAACTCCTTGTCCTTTGGAGTCAGAGCTGAACAATGTTAAAAATTTTGTGAAATGACTGGCCTGTGTTCAGACCTTGAGTGTGTTTCCTGCAAGTAAAATTGCTGTTCCAAATATCTTGTGTCTCATGCTGTTTTCCCTGTACTTGCCCACGCACTTTTTCTGAGGTTGGATGTGGGTTTGGTTCTGTCACATGCACTCATGTCTGGATTCCACCTTCATACTTGCTTTATATCAGCTTAGTTCTGCTGGCTTCCAGGCCCTCATCTATAGCTAGTGATGATTTAGCTCAAAAGGGGAATTCCAGAATTACTGGAAGAGCCTGGAAACCTGAAGTTTTAATACCATAATGAATTCTTTTGCATTAGTGGAAATCTAGTGTTGTATATAAGCAATGAGCTGAAGATACACATTCGCTCATCCATTTATTTTGTTAAATGTCAGTCATTAAATATGGGAACAGCCCTCGGCTTCTTATATGCAGCAATGCAGCAGGGAGATTGTACTTAATGCTTTGTTGGAAGCAACAGCCAGTTTTCCTCCCGCTTTTCTGTCTCATTCTTCCAAGAAACTCCTATCACTTGCACATACTTAACCCCATGTCAGCTGCTAATATCCACTGCTTGTGCTTGGTCAACTGTCCTGTCCAGCCCATTTGGAAATTTTATTTTATTTCCCTCTCCCAGGTTGACACCTTGTGCAGGATATAGGATTCTGAAAACATGGGAGGTCTTGCCTTTGATGCATGTTAGTGGCTTGAGGTTAAATCTAGAAGGGGCCAGTGGCTTTCAGTCCACCTGTGAAGTTTATGTTACAGGCAGCGTGGACTAAACCCTTAAACTGTTTGCTAACAGTTTGCTAAACTCCAACAATTTCTGAAAGGCCCCAAAGGCTTGCTAGAAATTGCCATGTTCTGAGAGTAGCTACAGATGAGCAGAAATGATGTTCCGAGTACTCTGAAGGTGGGAAACAGAGCTGATAGCACAAGGGGAATGTGCTGAGGCAGCCAGGTGTATTATTTCTCCTAGGATCTCCAACCACACCCAGTTGACCTGGCTTCATTGGCAGCCCTTGGTTATCCTCTGTGTTTCCTGGAAAATGTGTGGTGATTTTCCCCCTTGCACTGGTACCTCCTTGTTGGAGTTATGAACCAAGCCCAAGTATTCTCATAAATACCTACACATGTAGGGAAAGTCAGAGGGGATGATCCCTGTGTATGTAATAAATTCAACATGCTATTCTCATAAAATCCTATTAAATATCCTGCAGATATTTTAGCATGGGGTGTGTGTGGAGTGTAAATTATATGTTTGACATGCAACTGTTTCACTCTGAAATGTCCTCCTGCCACTTTTTCTCAAGAGTGGTGTAATCTTATATGACTAAAAACCATTGCTACTTTATGGGTTTGCCCCTGCTTTGTACGAAAAAAGTCAGACAGATTCAAATATTCAGAATCCTTTAAAGTCATTCTGTGGTAATTTCTTCCCTGTTGTAGACAGAGCATTTTTAGAGCATGAAGTAAGGCATATGATTTCTACGGTGGTTATATCTTGTCTCTGAGAAATTTAGTGGTTTGTGCTGACAACAAAAAGTTGGCAGAGTAACCCATTGTATAGGCAGTCCTCTTTAAACATCTCTCAAGGATGTCCATAGGCTCTTCAAGGAGAGAGCAACTTAGAGTAAATTAACAAGTCTAGAGACAAACTTGTCTCTGAATGAGTGTGTGGCCATTTATAGAATCATAGAATCACAGAATGGTGTGGGTTGGAATGGGTAGTATAGGCAGCATGAGGGATTTGATACTCTGCGTGATGATAGATTACTAATATTATTAGCTTTTGCAGAGTTATAGTGACATTTAGAGGCCTGTTACAGAGGGTGCCATTTACAGTCTGTGTAGTACAAATGTGGCTTGTATCTCTTCATGTTTACGCATGTTACATGCATATGCACATGTGTTCAATACAATAGGAAAATACACCTATATTAATAAATCCATAAATATATACATACACATAATGTAGTGATTTTCAATCCCTTAGATTTTGGATATCAACTTAAAATTGTCTGAAAGGTGGTAATTTTCAAGTGCCACCATGTTACATGTCTGAGTAAAGCACCTGACAACAATGTGTTTTTATTGAAAAATGTTGATGGTTATTCTGACATGCAGTGATGTTCAAGAACGCACGTGACATCTGAGTGCAGTCTGTGCTACTACTTTAGTCACTCTGATATTCCACAGTGAGAATATCAGAATGGGTTTTTTTTACTTTTCTTTACCTTGGGGCTGAACAGTTTGACAAAAGAGCCTTTGAAATTGAGATAAAAACTAGAAAAAACATGATGTGTGTATTGATGTTAAGCATTTTGCAGCCTATGACAAGACATTGCTAGAGAATGGGAACATCCTTACTTGTGGACACTGTGGTAAAAAGAAACCATTGTCGTTAAAAACTTGTGTGGGAAAGTTTTACTTTTGTTCTTCATGTTGATTTGTCTCACATGAAAGTTGAAGACATTCAAGATAGTGAAAGTACGCTTCATTCTAATAATGAAAATTACAAATAATAAATATATCAAGGTACAAAATCTGTGTGAAAAGTTTTTATAAAATCTTTGGATTTCTATCAGACAACCACCCCCTTACAAATTTTTCAGTTTAGAATTGAAATTCTGAAAACGTGATTTCTTTGCAAAAAAATGGTTTTTTAATCAGAAAAATTTTCCAGGAGTTGAAGGCTGGGATCAGTAGTTAGTAATACTTACTTTGTATTACTTACTTACTTCACAAAAATTTTACGCTTTACCCCAAAAAAACTCATGATATATGTGGTAGTCTAGACTGTATGTAATGACATAGACTATTGTACATAGAGAAGAAGAAAAAGTAAAAAATCATTTACGATCTTTGAAATTATGCTCTTTTTTTCTGCAATATAAAACTGTTCAGTGAAATCTGCTAGCTAAGCCATTCATTTGTGGCTGCAACATATTCAGGCCTCACCACCAGACTCAGAGCAAGTTAGAAAAGTGTTGTAATATGGACACAGGTGCTGAAGATGCCATGCAGTTAGCCTGGTTTACCTTTTTCTTTGGCCTACTTCCTGTGCTAATGTGAACTTTGTCTACCTCTGTCTGAGTAGATTTTAGGTACACTTCCAGTACAGGAGATCTATCTATATGCACCAGACCAGTGCACCAGACCGCAAATGATTTTATTGAAATGAGTAAGTAGATTCTGGAAAAGAGAATGAAACAACCTTCAGCAGGGACAGCTCCAACAAAGCTCCTTGGAAGTCCCTCCTTGGGAGGCTGCAGGGCTACTCCTGCTTGATACCTCTCCTGGGAAAGATTTTTATTTCCCAATCTGCAGTCTTGATGTAGGATTTAAGAGAGCCTCCCTTTTGTCCCTCTTGTTCCCTGCCCCAGTTATTGTTTGTTTGTGTTAGGAGTTAAATGTTGACATTTCTCTGTGGCTTCTGGGAAGTCCTTGTTTGTTTGTGTTAGGAGTTAGATGTTGACATTTCTCTGTGGCTTCTGGGAAGTCCTTGTACTGACTACAAAGGCAGTGCACATCTCTTTCCACATCCTATGCATTGCTCAAAAAGAAGTCCCTTCTGCTGTTTCTGTAAGATGTTGGATCCCAGGTCCTGGGAAGGCCACTTTGGATAGTCTTCTTCTGTTTATAGGCTGCTGAGAAATGGAAATTTTCAAAAAGCTCTAGTGTGCTAAGTACTCTGAAACTCCAAGTCTGACAAAGAGCCTGGCTACCTACTCCATTTCAAAGACTTGTGCAGTTCTTGCATCTATAAATTGTAAATATTTGCCCATGCAAAGCCCCTAAACTTTGCCAGAAATTTTCCTCTCTGTGTACCACAAGGTGGTTGGGATTGCATCATGTTTGAACAAGAAGCTCGCAATGAGGCCAAATCATGATTTGTATTTCAGAGATGCAGTTCAGTCTCAGCATAATACAAACAGGAGCTTTGTGTTAAAATTTTATTTCACTAGTTGTCTTTTTACAGGTGAATATCTCATTGAAAACAAAGTTTATTGAAAAGTTGCCATAATTTTTTCTGGCTGGTTGACTGAACCCTTATGCATGTAAAAATTGAGGATAACAGATGGTGTGAAATAGAAGTGTCTAACAGTCATCCTAACAAAACAAACAAACCAAAACCCCTAAAATATACCCCACCAAACCAACTGTGGCCAGTCCTTCGAAAAGGATGGATTTGCTTCTACCTTAGCGCGATACACCCATTTTGAAGTTTTTTGTTAATTTTTTCCCAGTTTCGTGACTCTGTGGCTTCCAAGGGTGCTAAAAGAAATGGATTGCTGCTCAGCTACCTTGCATCCTTCCCTGCCTGCTGCTTGTCAGCACATGCTGATTGATCAGAGATACATAGATGAGTGTGACCTGATTTCTGCCTGGTTGAATTCCCCCAAATTTTGCAGGCCAGATAGTAGTATCTGCCTTCTAGGAAGCAGCCTCTGCCTTGGGCTGCTAAAACAGGGTATAGGTGATCTGCTGGTCTGTGCCAGAGCAGTGCAGGTAACAGGAGGTTCTTAGTTCTTGTGTGTTTCCCTCCTAATATGTACTGAAACATTGAATTTAGTAGCCACCTCATGTAGGATTGCTGCGTAGTTGGTGGAGAGGAAAAGGTATTTCCAAGTTCAGAGTTGGTCCTCTGGAGGTGCCTTTCTCTGTTTCAGTTAAAGAGTTTTAAAAACAATGCCAGGCTTCAGTTTAAGAAAAGATAATAATTTAAAGTACAAAGGACCAGATTTATGTTGTTTCATGCTGGATAATTCCTTTTAGTCTTGTGAGATATTTCTGCTTTGGCTTGTTCTTGCACTATATTTTTACAGGATGTACATCAGGACTATTTGGGGAGTATGCCAAAAGCTTGTATTGCAAAAACTTGTACTGTCCTTCCTGTATCTCTTCCATAAATCTAATGACATCTGTCCAAGTGTAATTTAAACTTGCAGGAGTAAAGAGCAACTACTGAATAGATCCTGACTTTTTGCTATTTCTAATTTAATGTAAGTCTTCTAGTTGATATGGATCTAATTTCCCTGTGAAAGATTAAAGAAATAAATGTCCGTGGGCTTTGTGAATCTCTTACCTACGATAAATAATAGAAACTGGACAAATCATAGTCTTAATTTTCAGTTGAGCTCAAGGAGACTGTAAACTTTGGGTGTATCTGTTGGGAATGTAAGGACAGATTATGGTAAATCAGGTTATGAATACATACTTCAATGAACAGATTATGAAGAACTTGGGGGCCAGTGAAGCAGAAAAGGTACATCTTTCAAGGAGACATAGATATCACTTGTCTGGAAAATAGCATTTAAAATCTAGATAGACCCTTGGGTTTTGCTTCTTTTTTCTCAATACTTAACTCAGATACAAACTCTTCAATGCCGAATCAGAGCATGCAGTAATTTCATATCTATAACAACTTTTTTTCCTCCCTCTTTCAAGGACTTATGGTTAGAATAAGGTACAAGTTTTCAGCTTTTCATCCTGTCATAGGATGTGAGGAGGTCAACAGGAGGATGTGTAAGAATGTCAATTGGTGGTTTGTGGGAAAATGTCCCTCTCTTTGTTGTCATAGTTTTTACTAAATTTCTGTAGATTTTCTTCAGTAAATATTCATAAGCTGCAGAAAGCGAGAAGGCTTTTCTGAGCAAGGTTGTCTTGACTGAAGCTCATTTTATCAGAGCTTGGTACTCTTGCAAGTTTTACTTGCTTCAGTCATCCATATTTTTCGACAAATGAATAAGCTAATGATGCAAAAAGGGTTTTTTGTACTATTTGTGCTGAAGGTAAAAGAACAGATTTAGTGCCTGGGCTTGTGCATTTACATGAAGATTTCATTTATCTCATTATTTCTGATATAAACAGGGAAACAGCTGAGTTGGCCAAAACATCAAGAAAGGTAATAAAAAGAGTAATGCTATTGTCTTAGTTTAAGACAATTTACCGGATGGGGACTCCGAAATAGGTTACATCCCCCTAGTTTTAACTTCTCCCCTTTCCACTAATGAGGAGAGACAAATACGAAGAGATAGAGGAGAAAAAATAACAGTTTACTTAGAGAAAACAGCAATAACTAAGAAATAAAAAGGCAAACGGTTCAATGCCCACCCACAAATGCGGAGGAGGTCCCCCTGATAGTCCTGGGGAACACAGACAAAATGATGGAGGATCCCCTTTCTGGGCCACGCAGCCGAGAGAGAGAACGAAGGAAACACCACGGCAAACAAGCCTTCACGGTTCCAAAACTCCCTCTTCCCCTGCCAGCAAATAACCAGCAGGGAACAGGGACAAAACAAAACCTGGAAAAACTATTTTTGTCCAAAAGGAGTCAATGCTGCCGGGCTGCCCGCTCCACGCCACCCACCGGGGGCTCTCCCCTGCACGGCGCGGCTGCTGACAGCAGCTGGAACTCCAGGAGTAGCTCTGACCTCTGGTGCGGCGGCTGCGGCCAGCCTGCCCCCCCATCCTCGGCAAATGGCAAGTGGCAGCAGCTGAAGGGATTGCGAAATTCTTGAGAACCTGGAAAGAGCCAAAGGGAGAGCTCCATGTCTCCGTTCCCTGTTTTTAAAGGCACTCAGCACCCCTCCCTGTTTGTGAATCTGGGGGTAAAACACAGAGGTTCTGCTTCCAACTCCAAGTCTTAGAGACAGTAAACAAACTTGCACCGTTTGATGTAGAGAACGATTTTGAGTCACCCCTAAAGCTAAACTCCACCTACTATCTCTGTAACTAGGACAATTATTGACTTAGAATGCTATGTCATAACATATTTTGCTGAGATTTTTCTCCTCTGCCTCTATCTACGTACATGTAGAATGCAGACACCCACATATAAGCTAGGTTAGACATGTTCATATCCTATCCAGTCAAAGCATTTCCAGTGCATGATTCATTTGGCTTACTTCAGATACTTTCTTTAGGGTTATTTGACACCCAAAGTGGTTATTTTTCTCTTTTGACTATTAATGAAAGTCCAGACATTTATCTCAGATTTAGGTGCGTTTTTATGGACAAGCTAATTCAGTCTTCTTGTATAATTTAGTTTAATTCAGAACAATAATTGTGATTTATAATTGTGCATGCAGGTTGGTCAGGACAAAGGAAGCTGTTCTTTCCACAGAAACCGCAGCCCATGCGTTGTTCCTCAAGAGAATGAAAATATTTTCCACACAATATTTGCTTTTTTCACAAAGTCTGGCAGAAAAGTATTGGTAAGAAATGGCACGACTTATGGCACCACTTGAACATACAGCATATCTTACAAAACATTTTGCATTGTTTAACATGAAGATCTGAAGCAGGTGGTTCACTATAGAGCATATGTAACAATACTGATGATGTGCTGGGGGGACATTTAGTGATTGTAATTGTCTGATTTCTAAAAGAAAATAGGAAGTTTCTGGAAGTGCAGTGGAAAGGGAGTTAACTGACATGGCAGTACACACTTGGTTACCAGAGCCTTTGCTCCCATGTTCTGTCAAAGGCATGTGGGGCAGTGGGTTGCTGCACTGTACTTGGTGCCTGACCCATGCAGAGGGCTGATGTGCAGCAGTGGTCCGGTTCCTTCTAGCCCTGCATGCTTGCCTGGCTCTGCAGCTCTGTAGAGGGCTGAATTGTACCTGGCTTGCTTTCATGCAGGTCTCTGTATCCAGCTGTCTTCAGGTCTTGAAAGTTGATATTTCAATGCAAGAATGCTGTATTATAGCAGTTTACTATATAATTTTGTTTTCTAGTGTGTTTGCTGTCACAATTTATCATTGAATTTTTATGTCCTTTGCCTACCAGCTTTTTCCATTTTTCCTGTAGGACTGTGAAAGACCAGGCAGGTCTTGTTTAATTGTTCGCTGCAACTTGAGCTCACTACCTAAAGCAGAGTCCTGTGATATAAATATCTATATGCTGCTGAATACTGAGATACTCAAGAAGGTACGTGCTCCCCTTGTGGATTGCCTTCAATGCCAATTTAAGTGTACTTATGTGAACCAATGAACTCAAAACTTGCATTTCTTCCTCTCTATACTAGTGTGTGAAAAATAATCATGATATCAAAGAAAACAGATCTACTTATCAACAGTGTGTATGGAGGTGTTAATCCTAGTTCTTACCCATTTTCCATTAAGATAGAAATAAATTCAGTTCATAAATTTATACATTGAGAAATGACAAACGAGGCCCCTAATTGTATGCATGGTGTTAAGGCTAGAGATTTCTGAAAGTTGAATTGATTTCTGGAAGTTTTCATTCTAAAAAATGTAAGTGAACGTAAACTGTGAGGAGCTATCTATCATCTTTCTGTCTCTGTAAACAGAGACATAGCAGTTTTTTGCCATTTTTACTTCAAATTATTATTATTCAAAGAATATGCGTCATGACCATATTAATGCTGAGCTTGACATTTGTGACAAGAAACAAATGGTTGCAAGTTAATTTCTGTCTTCTCTGAAGCCACTGAATAAGATAGCAAATCTTTTGATTTTTTTGTGATTTACTGCATTTTGATCTATTTTCCTTTACTCCCCAAAATACTGACTCTGTAATTGTGGCAAGATGCTGTAAGATTATGATGGTATAAGATAATCGGAAGGAGAAAGCTGATAACATGAGCCTACTAAAATAAACCTGTCTTCGGTAGTTGTTAGATTAAAAGTGTCAGAGAGAGCCATTATTAGAAAACAGTTGCTAAAGTAATTGATAGCCCTGAGCTTTTCCAATTGAAACCAATGAGTCTGTTAATGTTTGATCAAATTTGAAAATATAAAGTATAGGCAAGGCCAGAAGTTTCAGGTATTTGTTACATGCTTATAGAAATCTTGAAATACGTAAACAAGTAACTGTGCTTCTGGGAAATTCAGACTTGGGAATAGCCAGGATTCATCCCATCTGCTGGGTCTCTTCTAAGATTACTATTAGCAACACTCCTTCAAAAGACATACAGTGTTTACACATGTTTGAGTGAGTATCACCAATGCATGCCATTTTCTACTTTTCACCTCCCCTTCCCAAGGTGAACTGCATGCAAATGACTAATCTATAAGTTGAAATGGCACCTTATTGAAATGTGCCTGTTAAAATGCACTGGGCATTTTGTTGTGGAAATACATATTAATAAGAGGAGGTGTACAGTGAGTAATTTAGACATTTACCATGCACAGATTCAAATAAGAAGCTTTCCCCCGGGATATGTTGTAGTCTATCCCAGTTTCTGTATATAATTTTCCTGTTCACTTGAAAAATAAATCGGAACTTTTTTTCATGGTTAATATTGAGCCTGCCTGTGTCATTGGCAATGTTCTGTCTTGCTTTTGTGGTAAATGTGGGAAACGTTAACAAACCAAATATGAAGTATGTGTATAAACTCCAACATACCTAATTTTGTCATAATCTGAAATAATGTGCTCAGTTATATCTGTCTGTTATGAGCAGTCAGCTTTTTCTAAGCAGAGTTGTAACCAGGCTAGAACTTAACTATCAACCTAGCCTCCACTAAACATTGTCTGGGTGTATTCATTACGCTGGCAAATGTTTGATGGTTTGTTGAGTTTTTTTGGCAAGGGAGATTGGTGCTTTTATTGTTGCTGTTTTGCATTGTTAAGTCCAATTCTTTCTCTTTTTACTTCTCAGGACAGTTCATCAGTCATCCAGTTTGTCACAAGGGCAAGGCTGCAGGTGGACCGTGACCTCAGAGTTGTGGAGGTGCCCCATGGGAGCCCAGAAGAAAAACCAGTAAGTACATAAACCTGAAAAGTTTCCTTATCCCAGCAGGCTGGAGATCACTGAAAGTCTATACAAACTGGAATTTGTGACTGGGCTAGCCCGTGAGAGTGGGCTAACAGTGCTGTGAACTGTGCTTTTGTGGTTTTCCTCTCTGTGATAACCATGTCATCAGAGTGAATGATCTGTCGAACCAGAGTGATCCAGTGTATTTTAGCTAGTACAACACAGCTCCACCAAATTAGGTTTAGCTTCCTAGTTTAGGGTTAACGTTTGCTTTAATCTAATTCAGATTTTCCTTGAAAACCTAGCAGAGTCTCGAAACCCCAGAAATATCTTTTCACGTGTGTCAGAATGAAATATTTAGAAGCATTAGTGATATTTTGGGAACTGTGAAAATAGACAAGGATGTCTAAACTTTCAGAAATTCATTTAACTGTTTTATTGTGCTGAGCTGGTAAAAATCAAGTATGAGCTGATACCACATGTTGTGTTGATTTCCCTCTTGCTCCCGAGGCCTCTGCTTCTGCTGTGTCTCCCAGTGTCCATCCACCTTTTTGGTGCCACTGGTCCTCCTGCCTTTTGTTGTCCAAAAAGTTGGCAGTTCACTGCTCCTGCTGTGTCTCTCAGTGTCCATTCACCTGGCTGGCACCACCCAGTTCACAGCCTCTTGTCTCAGGTTCCTACCCAGAGCTCAATCCGCATTCCAATCGGCATCTCAATCTGCAGCTTGCAAACCCAGTTCTCTGCACCAGATGTATGCCTCAACAATCATGTCTGTAACTCTAGTCTTAAATTTCTGTTTTATTAGGCCTGTGAGGAAAAGGACTTATTTTGTATGACAGGAACTTATTTTTTTCCCTTCTGTTTTATTTTCTTTGTCAGATTTCTGTACCATTTTAAAAAATAGGCTGGGAAGCTAAAATGAAAAACCTAGTTAGCCATTGCTGGGAATGTGCCTTGTAAGTGGCCTGCAATCCTGACTGTAAATACATTGCTTGGCCTCTCCTTCGTTCTGCAGCTTGCACAGAACGCATCCTGCAAATGTATGGCAAAATTTTGTTAATGACTGAAGTAACACCTGACTGTGATACCCATATCGCAACTGAAATGGGAGAAGCAAGTATCTCTGACAAATATTTTCATCTGTAAAGGGTTTTAGAATCTCTAAGAATGATAGGCACAATGTAAAATACATGGGATTGCCATTATTTAAGGTTCAAAATTCAGAAATCTTTTTTTCTAGGAGTGCAAGCTCTGCTGTATTTCATTGTTTTCTAATGCTTCGAGAAAAAAGAAAAGAAAATAAATCAAAAAAAGAAATTGTCCTTTTCCTGTTCTCAGAAAGCCTTTCATCAAGCCTGGAGTTGCATCACTTATAAAGTGCACTGTGTGTGTTGGGAAGCAATATTAATCTTTAAAAAAGAGCTTGCTTCTAGTTTCTGGGAGGCCCTAGCTGTAAAAGAGCATGCTTGACATGTTGTAGCCATGTACCATCAATCTGTAGTTTCAAGTCTTTTCTCATGTGAGTACCATTTCTGCTTTATGGTATTTCCATATGCCAGCTTCAGCATTGCTGTGTGTTTTGCATAGGGTCATGTTCAGGCAAAAATTTAAGACATGGCTTGGCTCAAGATATTCATTTTTCTGCATTCTTTTCTTGTGGAATGCAGAAGGGAATAATAGTTGTTGCAAGCCACAACTATTTGGCTGGAAATAGACTGGAGAAATAAAAGGTCTTTGTTCATACTCCTCCTTTCCTTTTTAAAGCTCATCCTGTGGTCTTCATTGACCATGGACTGCTCTACCATATCCATTTGGATAGCAGCTCCTTCTGAACAGTTGTGCATGGACTTCTGTGAATCTGTTTATTACAGTGTTCCCTAACAATGAAAAACATTTCTTAGACAATTTATCATGATAAGGTTGAAAACACCTTTTTGCTTTCCATGGCTAAATGTAGATTTATTATCACATTTAAATGGTTCTTTAGAACCAGGTACCATTATTTCAATGGGCACTTTTACAATATAGTGTACAATATCAGAGTGCAGATTCTCTGTAAAGAAGACAAATAGAGAAGGAAGACAAATGGAAAAGGAAGGCTGATATTCGTGATGATAGTATAAGAAATACCAGTGGACCATCCATACAAACACCAACTTTGTCAGAAACTTCAACAGACAATTTGTAAGGGAGACGCAAAAGTGTCTGTGAGTATCTCTAAGTTGGGTAGCAAGCTTTCTTTGAAATTAACCCATTTTTTAGAAAAGATGCATTTATGCAATCCTCAGAAATCATTTATCTGGATTTGGATATGATTTTCTGTGATTTGTAATTATATATTTTCTATCTCTGGTTACAATAGGCTGTTTGAGCTTTTATGTTAGACAAATCACATGAAGAAGGTGAGCAGAGTTTGGATTTGGCTCTGTGATGACAGTAGTATTAACATACGTATATATTGTCTGAAACTGGTGGTGTGGTATTCAGGAGACATATTTTATTTTCTTCATCATGTGAGTTTCCATGAAGGTTTGGCTCCCTTCTTCTCTGTATGTGAGGCAAAACCAACAATAAACTCCATGAGACCACAGTACTCAAATACCAGATTCAAGGGTCCACGTTTGCTGCTCACTGCTTGTGTGCAGGAAGAAGAGTGCTCTTAAGGAGCAAAAGGACTGCCTTTCGAAGTGTGGAAGGAAGAAATGCCTGGATTTTACTACAACAAAACCAGCTAAATGCTGCTGAGTCTTCCTGTATTGCAAGTGAGGGAATGTAAAGCTGACGGCATGAAAAGGCAACCCCAGATGAAATGTATGCAGCTCCTGCAATACAGTGGCCTGTAAAGCTTAAGGCTGCTGCATACCTGTCTGGTGCTGTCCACTAAGTACAAGTATGCTCCATCAAGCCTTTGAACCTTTCCTGCCTCCTGGATAGAGGAGGTAGAGGCTTTCACTGTTCTTTTATTTCCAGCTCAGTCACTCCAGGTTTAATGCATATCCCGAGTAACCCAAAATGTTATTGTATTCCATATCTATCTGTGCCCAGAATTGTTACTGTCTCTTCAAGACCCTGCAGCCAGAAAATAGAATGGGGAGGAGGGCTTTTTAAAAGGCAGGGCACTCAGACATATCTCTCTCACTGTTTGGCTCGCCTCTTGGCCTTTTCTTGCCTCTACTCGCAACAGTAGCAAGTGGAGAATCTGCATGTCATAATTAGAAACTGTTTTGGAGTGAATTTTGCTACATCTGTTGGCAGCATTTAGGTGCTGAGAGTCAGTTCTTTCCCTCCCGCCCCTTCCATCGGAGCAGGGACCCAAGGTGGTAGCACCAACACTGGTGGAGTCCTGCGGGTGTCAGGAGGGGGCAGCAAGCGGCGACACTGACCCTGCACACTCTGGCAATTCCTATCTGCCACTAGAACTGCTTCGTAAGCTCCTACCTTCCTGAGAGGGTTTGCTGCCATTTTCCCTTTGTCTTTTGAGCCATGCACTCAGCTGTGATGGCCACCATCTTAGGATGGGTCACTCCACCATTTCAAGTTTCTCTTTGTCCCTGACGGGGGTCTGTGAGATGGAACAATTTTGTATGTAGTGATTATTTACCGGGTTTTTTCTTCTGTTGCCGTTTTTCTTGTTAGTAGACTGATATTTTTTCACACAGTTCTCTTTTTTTCACCTGCAATACATGCTACAGAAAAAGAAGAGAACAGCTCCCTGCATTTCCAGAAGAACCTGTGACTGAATGTGCCTGTTGCGGTTTGACACTGGCCATAGGCCAGGCACCCACAGAAGCCACTCACTCACCCTCCCCTGCTACAGCTGGACAGAGGAGAGAAAATTTAATGAAGGGTTCATGAGTTGAGATATGGACTGGGAGAAAACACTGCAAGGGCATAACAGGCTCAACTTAAAGATACTAAGTGAATTTATTACTAACAAGATCAGAGCAGGAGAATGAGAAGTAAAATAAGCCCTTATAAACACCTTTTTTCCCCCAACCCCTCCCTCCTTCCCACTGACAGTGCAGGGAGACAGGGGGTGGGGGTTATGGTCAGTTTATCACCAAAGGTTTTCTTCCGCTGCTCAGGGAGAGAAGTTGTTTTCCTGCTGCACCGTGGGGTCCCTCCCACAGGAGACAGTTCTCTGCGAACTTCTTCGATGTGGCTCCATCTCACAAGTAGCAGCCCTCCCAAAACTGCTGCAATGTGAATGCCTCCCACAAGCAAACAGTCCTCCCAAAACTGCTGCGGCATGGGTCACTCTTCCACAGGGTGCAGTCCTCCAAGGACAGGCTACTCCAGCCTCGGAGCAGGGCCCCTCTCTCCACGGGTCTCCTTCCGGATCAAAGCCACTTCTAGGCATTCACCCTAGGGATGGGCACCTCGCCCACGGGCTGCAGGTGGATCTCTGCATGCCCCATGGACCTCCATGGGCTGCAGGAGGCCAGCCTGCTTCACCATGGTCCTCACCACAGGATGCAAGGGAATCTCTGCTCCAGTGTCTGGAGCACCTCATCCCCCTCCTTTTTCACAACCTTGGTGTTGTTCTCCTCTTATATATTCTCACTCCTACTCTGGCTGGAATTACAACTGTACCCCACACTTTGTTTTGATTTCTTCTTAAATCTGTTATCACAAAGGCATTAAAACCATCTCTAATTGGCCCAGTCTTGGCCTGTGGCACATCCATCATCAGAGCCATCAGGGATTGGCTCTGCTGGACATGGTGGAAGCTTCTAGCAGATTCTCACAGAAGCCACCTCTGTGGCCCCCCCCACTACCAAGAACCAGGCCACGCAAAACTAACACACAATGTGTTAGTTTCACACAATGTGTTTTGTAAAGCACAGCAGGGACAATTTGTATTCAACAGGGATGTATGAGTTGTCCAATTTTTGGGGGGGAAAAGTTAACAAGCTCATCATTAGTGTTTCATGTGAAGCATCAGGGAGTTTGGCAGGACCAGAACATGATGAGTAAGACAAACCATGCAACATGTCATGACAATCCCTGCCAATCCAAGGGATGGAGTTTTTCATGCAAAACTTTGTGCACCTTTGGTGGCCCAGTACCTGAACAAGCTCAGTGTTGGGGGTTGACGGGGTAAGTGTCATGTTGGAGTGGAAGCTAATATTCTTTGGATCCAACACATGGCTGCTCAAAATCCACTTTAAATCCCTTGGGAAAAATTGATGGAAAACATTAAATTAAGGCTGCATTCCATATTTGTTTGACGGATGAAATATGATCAGTGAGGCCACTATACAATGTGTTTAATAAGATAAATACAAGAGAAAACAATACAGCTTCCAATTATAAAAAGATCTTTTTCTAATTGCTTTGTAGGTGGTCTTTGAGGCTTTGCACAATCTGGAGCCTCGTGGGTATGTTGTCGGATGGATCATTGCCATCAGTTTGTTGGTGGGAATTCTCATCTTCCTACTGCTGGCTGTGCTCTTATGGAAGGTAAGGTAACAGATACAACATAAACACCAAAGCTAGTCCCAGAAAAAAAGCTTAAATTTATCCTTGTATTTAACATTTATTTTCTTTAGAAATTGAATAATTGTCTACTCCATTACAGAAGTCATTAGTCAGCAAAAACAATTTCATATACAAGCTTTTGTGAGGGATGTGGAGAGACTCATGATGTAGAGAAGAAGTAAAAAAATAGGGTATTTTAGAGCCTGGTTATTAAGAGTTGAAACCTCTGATACCATTTCAGGGCAATGGAAAGCTCCTCTTAGAAATCTGCTGTTATATTACACTTACATACTTTGCATTTCTATGTTTCTATGATGACTGAGGCTCACTGTCTCAGTTTTGAGGCAAATTTAAGAAAGGACTCTCTGGACTATGTCCTTCTCTCCAAAAGGGTTCCAAAAATCCCTTTCCACCAATAGGGAATGAATACTAACAGATGAAAGTGAAAAAAAAAAAAAGGTTTATTAACAAACAGAATGTCCACCCGCTAGGCAAGGGAAACAAAGTAAATAATTGTTAAGCACTAAACCGTCAGAACCCACTTCCTCCCACACACACAAAGGAACAAAAACTCAAAGAAATGTCTGGAGAGTGGGGGCAGTGCTGGAGGAATATACCTTTCCCAGCACATGGTCCAAAATGGCACCAGCTTTCACAATGGGGGGAGTAGAACTTCCACAGGGCAGTTCCAACAGGAAGGGGGAAAACCCAGCAGCTACGTGGTGTCAACCTCTTCTCCACGGCAGTCATGGTGGATGAAACATTTGGGCTGGGGCCTTTTGGTGTGCTTTCTCTCCCCCGGCTTGGCTCCCCGGGGCTTCAGACAGGAGCAGCTGCGGCAGCAGAAAAAGAAATGGAGGAGGCGGACTGAAACCCGTGAGCTGGGCTACAGTGTAGCCAAGCAGCTGAATGTTCATGGCAAAAACGCCAATTGTTCTCTGTTCCCAACCGGGCACAGACCAACCCACCCCCAGCTAAGAGACTGCTAAGTCACAAAGTAGCAGTACGCCAGCAGGAAACACACAGACCTCTGCACATGCCGCTGCTCGCTCTGATCCGGACCAGAAGAGAGAGAGAGAAAGAGAGAGAGAGCAACTCCTGGCCCCGCCCCCTGCCAGGATCTCGGCCAAGCTCCCAAGCATCGTGATACTCCCAAGCCGGAAAGGGGTGGGGGGGAGGAAGAAAGAGAAACTTTCATTTTGGGCAGACCCTGAATATGGGATAACGATCCCCAAGACACTCACTGATTTCAGCAGAATTTCCTGAAAATCAGGTCAACTTAGCTTGACCAGCAAAGAGATCTGGGGCATGTCTGCTACAAAGTAGTTGATAGCTACTGTTTTCAAGAGGTAGATGCTCTTGGGAGAGGAGTTTCCAGCAATAAATTCTTCAGATCCCTCAGACAAAGAGTTCTAGATCAGTAAAATGTCTTACTGGAGCAAGAAGCACCTGGACCTGTTAAAAGACAGTCTTCAGACCATCTCTGTTAAGATGCAATTCTTTTGGCCAGGCACTATTACAGGCTAAAACTGGACTGATGTAAAGTAAGTAAAACTTGGCAGCAGGCATCTGGTGTGGTAAGTATGAAGGGTAAGGAACTTCAAGTGTTTTCATTCTTCAGTTCCCTATTACCACTCCATAAATTTAAAAGACCACAGTCAAGGTCAGAGACTGTCTTTGAGAGAAGTAAATCTCAAATGCATGCATGGGAACAAGTCCAACATTATTTTGCTTCCCATGGCAGACATCCAGCAGCCTGACTTGCACTGTTTAGCAGCGTATGTGCTGCAGGCTCTACTAGCTGGCTGTGCTGGGACTGGAGGTCACAGCCCCAATGTGCTGCAAAACAACATGTTGCTGCAGGTCGTGAGGCTATAAAATGGATTTCCAAACCAAAAACTGGCCATGCAATTCTTATTTTAAATTATATGTATGTGTGTATAGTTGTATTATAGATTATATACTACTTCATATAATATGTAAATTTTAAATGGGTTATAGATTTAAAGTATTTTTATAATCAGTTTTGAAGATTTTTAAGCACAGGCCAGGTTCATTTGGAAAACAGTGTCTGACCACAGTTTCATAACTTCTGTTTTTCTGGCATGTGGGAAATACTTTTGCTTTCTGTGGCAGAAATAGTAAAAGGAAAAAAAGGTCTGTGCAATTAAGGTGGAAGAATAACCGTTAGAATACAAAAATGTGAGATTGGAAGAGGCCCAGGGTTTATGTTCCAATGACACACAGTTTTGATAAAGGAGCTATTGCTGCTGATACCTATATGCCTGGTTTCATATGGCTCATTTCCTGTCATAAAAAGGCACGAGATGAACTGTTTGAAAATGTGCAAGATAAGAGAAATATCACCTTTCACTATGAGTCTCAGGAAAAACTCACACAAGTTCAATTCTTGGTCTCCACTAGAGTTAATACCATCCTTTGCTTCCTGGGTTAATCTTGAGACTTTGAGCTCTTTTAAATTTTATGGGGATCATATCATTCAGTACATGTAAAGAAACTGCCATTTTGTTGCATGAAAGCATTGAGAGAAAGTCCAAGTAATGGCAACAAATGTTACAACTAGGGTTACATAGTCCTTTTTGCATCCATATTGTGCTGAGGCAAGGGAAGGTGAGATGCTTCGCCCAGAGTCAGAGACTGACAGTCAGGCTTTGCCATCTGCACTCCAGTGTTTTATCCTGAATATTGCATGATTACTAAAGGATTACTAAAGAATTTAAGGTTTTGCTTTAGAGAAAAGTGATTAAAACTGTGTAGCTGTATTTTCATTTGTCTTAGTTTAAAACATAAATATAGGTAAGTAATACTTCGCACTCACTAGTTACTCTATTTATTAAAACTATGGCAATATTAAAGTTTTTTGAGATAAAACTGATGTAGGAAAGTTGCAGTCCTGCAGAGGAATCTTAATTGTCTGATTGTAAATATTTTTTAGACAAAATTGGCCAAATATATCCTACAGTCATTCCTAAATTTTGTGTGTGAAGAAGTAAAAAGAAAATGCCAAAATTATATTAGAATGTAGTTTCTAAATATGGAATGAAAGAACAGATTTTAATTAGATGAGATTTGGATATCTTAGAACTGCTAGTGAGAACAAGAATTTACCCAAATTTTAGGATTAGAATATAAAATAAATTATATTTTTATTAAGAAATTAATTAGAGCTAAACTGTGGTGCTGGAAGGCAGCTGTTTACACAAAAGAGAGTAGGAGCTGGGGCAAAGTCATTGTATCAGAACTGAGCACTGGCAGCAGTGTAGAGTGTGCTGGCAGCACCTGTGTCTCGACCCTATGTGGAAAGTACGCTCTCGCTGTGTGCACAACTGCACCAAAAGCAGCACAACCAATGGACAAATCCTCAAACATGCTGATATTTTGCAGATGGAGTAAACAGCTCCTTAAAGTTGCAGAAGAATATTAGAATACATGTAAATATTCCACATTACACACTGCTAGAATTAATGTCATTAACAGGAGTGAGATCTCAGGGACATTCCAGCACAAAATTCTGTTTTGAATCAGAATAAGGTTACCGTGCATCACACTGAGATGAGGATGGTAGTTATTTCATTATTTGTAGATCTAAAATGCACAACTTAGGGGGTTCATGTCAATCGAAGTGATGTTAAATGTCGGGTTGTTTCACTTGTAATAAAAGCTTATTTATTCATGTTTAAGATCACAACCATGTTTATACATACATAAAAAGCTTTTGAGCATGAGCTTGATCAATTTTTGAGTGGCTTTGCTTCTCTGTTTATTTTCATATTTCATGTAGGTGCTATGCTTCCTGTGGTTTAAAGGCATACAGATTGGGAGGGGGTGAGCAGCTTTTCCCTGGCTTCCACAAGATACCATGCATAAGGCAGACTGGCAAGGGTTGCCCAATTTTTGCCTATTTTGTTGGACAGAGCAACTTGTGGCTTTTCACATCTTGTTCATCCACTCTGGATACCTTTGTCTGTGGGGACATGCTCTCATTTTTGCCAGTTCCTTTGCAGCGTAGCTCGCTCTTCTCACTCATGCCTCAGCTGTGGTCACCTATGTGCTGGAGGAGCAGGACGAACTCTTGTGCTGTTGCCCACAGCAATACATTTTTCTTTTTTATGTGGGGATTGTCCTATACCCCTTTGGTGGCCTCCAGATGCTTGTGGAAAGTGGAGCGGGGGAGGAGGTTGCTTTTGTTCAGGCCAGCTACCCAGGTGCTACACAGGCCTGTGGTTTCACAAGCACTGGCAAAAATTCAGGAGGGAAAGGCAGTTATGGCTGGTTTATTTTGTGGAGTGCTGTCACAAATACGCTTCCCTCAGGTATCAGAACTGCAGCAATGTCTGAAGACAAAGTCTCCTTTGGGCCTTGTGTATTTATGCACGTGTAGACCAGGTATACAGCATGCAAATGCAAAACTGAAGCATGATATAACAATAAATATTCTATTAATGATAGTAGTACTTTACAATGTTTTGGATTGAAATTTCTACATTTGAACTGGCTTGAGTTGTGAAGTGAATTATTTAATCCATCTAATTTTAGATTAAGTGTACGGAAAAAAAAAAAAAAAGGTTATCAAAGAGGGGATATGTAAGTAAGTACCAGGCTGGACATTTGGGCAGCTGAGTAATCCATGGAGCCAGTTGTGGAAGTGATTTTCAAAACAAAGATTTTATATTAACTTATATTCATTGCAGCAACATAATTTTGTTTATTTGTGGCGTGTTTAACATAGGAGATGGACTTTTATCAAAACTTACTTATCCTGTCATTTCTGAGCTGAGCTTGTCCCCATGATATCCAAGCTCTGACTTGTCTAAAATGAGGTTTCTAGCATTGCTTTCTGGATTCCTGGGTCAAAGAATTTATCTCTAGGTGTCCCTTATGTAATAAGAACCTCTTTGTGGATTTTTGACAGAAATGCTGAGAGGAAGGCAGGGACAATAACACCCACATATGTTGGTTTTTGACTAGTCAGAGGGTTCCTGCTCTTTGGTGTGTTCTACAAAGTACATTTTTGCCTTTTGCCTTAAAATGAGAGTTTGAAGACTTTTTTGGTTTTTAGGAGAAATAACTTGTGACTGCACAAGTATCTTCGAAAGAACACTTGTATTCCCTTACACAGAGTAGTTGCCATTGCCTCACATATTATTTCAACATTCAGAAGATATCTGAAGCTAACCAAGACTAAAGCTAACTTGAAATTCATCTAGGTAGCAAAACCAGAAAACTTTTCTCCTCAAATGTTAAGTCTATTTAAAATAGGCCAAAACATAGAGCTCACCGTGTTCCAGTGGGAGAAAAAAACCCCAAAACTAAACTCTGCACTTAAACTTTGCCAGTGGTTGCTCTGTATCCTGTGTTACAATCCCTAAACCATTTTCTTTCCCTTTCATAGCTCAGGTGGCAGTGTCTAACTAGCATTTCCTGACCAGTCATCATACCAACACCCTTTCCTGGTGGCCAGGTTTTGGAGTAGTAGCTCTGCAATGAAATAAAGCTGATTTTTTAAAAAAAAACAAAGCACCACCACATTTTCCTGGAGGTGCATAGGGAAATCCAGTTATGGCACAAAACCTCTTTGGATTTCAGTGTAGGGGAGGAGCATGGCTATTATACGTACATACAAATACACACGCGCATATATACATAATCATAGAATCAAGGTTGAAAAATATCTCCAAGATCATTGAGTCCAACCTTTGACCAATCACTGCCTTGTCGACTAGACCATGGCACTAAGTGCCACATCCAGTCATTTCTTGAACACTACCAGAGGTAGAGACTCCGCCACTTCCCTGGGCAGCCCATTCCAATGCTTAACCACCCTTTTAGTGAAGCAATTCATCCTCATGTCCAGCCGAAACCTCCTCTGGGGCACCTTGAGGACATTTCTTCTTGTGCTGTTCCTAGTTGCCTGAGACAAGTAGATGACTCCCACCTTGCTACGGCCTACTTTCAGGTAGTAGTAGAGATCAGTAAGGTCTCCCCTGACCCTTCTTTTCTACAGGCTGAACAACCCAGCTCCGTCAGCTACTCCCTATATGATTTATTCTGTAGATCCTTCACCAGCTTTGTTGTCCCTTCTGTTGACTTGTTGCAGCATCTCAATGTCTTTCTTGAAGTGAATGGCTCAAAACTGGACACAGCACTTGAGATACAGCCTCACCAGTGCTGGTACAGGGGAAGAATCACTTCCCTACTCCTGCTGGCCACACTATTTCTGATACAGGCCAGGATGCCATTGGCCTTCTTGGCCACCTGGACACACAGCTGGCTCATATTCAGCTGCTGTCAACCAGCACCCCCAGGTCCCTTCCCAACAGGCAGTTTTCCAGCCACTCTGTCCCCAGCTTGTAGTGATGCATGGGGTTGTTGTGACCAAAGTATACATATATATATATGTGTACATATACACATATGTACACACACACACACCCACACATATATACACATAGTTTTACTTCCCATGTCTCTCTCCACTCTATTTACATATATAATCTCTCCAGGAAGAGTACTTTTCAATTAAAAAAAGTTCCCCAGGTGGGTGTAACCACTGTATAACTTTGAATGTTGTTTTTAGAGGTGGGGACAGAAAAACCTATTGAAACTGAATGGCATTTCATATCTTTGATGAAAGTTGTTGTGCCTGTTCAGAGTTCACATGCTTCTTCCTTTCTGTACATATAATTCCGAGAATAAACCATTACATACTATGATGAAGCCAAAAATTAAGAATCATCATTGTTGTTCAGATAAACAAGGCAGTCAGTTCAACTTGCTGTGAGAGCGCTTACTAGGGACTACTGGTGGGAAGGCTGTATTTCACAGCTCACAAAGGTCTTCTCTGTAGAGATGTAGATGGATGCCTCAGAACTTAAGAAGTCCATATTTCTTCTAACTTTTTTCTTTTTTTCTTCATCATCTCTCTTTGATTTAAAAACAAGTCAGCACTAGCTTCTCAAACTTTCTTCGAAGTTCCTGTCCTCCTTTTTCCTCTAATTTTTCAGGTTGTCTCATTCACAAAAATATGATCCCTACCTGTAGGAACCTAATAGCCCGTACCTGTCCTGTCTGTCCATAAAAACTGCAAAAACTGTGACTTTATTTGCGTTCTCTGAAATTCCTCTTTCTGTAGTCCTCGAAGCATTGCACTCTCTACAGTTTTTCTGATAAACTTTTCAATTTTATTGCTTTTGTTACCCATTTATCTAGGTGCTTTACGTAAGTTGTTACTTGCTATCTCACATACAGGCTTCTCAGGGTGCTACCTTTTTGATACAGATTCTAGGTTCAGTTGGCCTAGAATTCATTTTTTCGATATTATCCTGTTATAAGTAATAAAAATGCAGGCAGATGATAATTAACTTCTGTGATTGAAGACCAAACCATATTATCTCCCAAACATGGATAGATCTTAATTTTGTATAACATCTAGAAAACCTTGAGGCGGGAATGGGACAATGGTAGTGATTGGCTGTCTGTACAAATAATGAAGTTTTCACCAGGCAGAAGTTGAGTGGATCATTTGAAGTCTGCTTATTTTCTTAAAGAACAGTCAAAACTTGTTTTATTGTTCCCTTTTCCTGAACCAAAGTAAGCATCACAAAATGTTTGTAGACCCTTGGCTTCCTGAGACCTAAAGGGTTTGTGTTCTGCAACAGTGACTCAAATGTTGGGTTTTTTACCGTAGGTTACTCTGGTGATTTGCTGTGCTTTTTGAATTCTAACTGGATGTTGCAGAAAGATTGAGTTGGGTCATCTTTTATTTGTTCTTATGCAATTAAATGGTTAATGCTGCTGTTGTAGCCAAAACACTGACTTCACCAGTGGGCTTGCTGGCTGCCATGTAATATTTGTTCACTATCCTCAAGAGAAAGATTGGCAACGTTTCAGTGGTGGTATGTGTCCAGTACTTGTAAAATGCCTTTGTTATCTTTCTTGATACAATGAGCTATCTAAATGTGCAACAATAATGTGACTGAGTGTTCTCTGGTCTCAGTGTCCTCCAAATGAGATCTGTGCATGCTAGGCACTGAACCCAAAGTATGTTGTCAAAGCCTATTTCCATGGGAGATTTCTTCAGTGGTTCTTACGTTTTGTTTTATTTCTTACCCCTATGTCAGTACTTACTTTGCTCACTTTTCTTTTTTTGTTTGTTGGCTTGTACTGTGGTCGGTAATCTTGTCAGCACAGTCATATTGTTAAAAATCAATACTTTTTGTGTACAGCTTAACACCCAGTATACACTAGGGAAATTTAATTAAAAAATAAGAAGTGGCAAAAGTCTCTGATACAGTTCTGAATTGTTTGAGGTTCACAAACTTCTATTCCTAACTCAGTTATAGTCTTGAAACACTGTTGTAGTTAAGACGTAATGTTGTTTTTACAGCTGTATGTGACCGTTCCTATGATTTTTTTCTTGTTTCTTAATGAGTTATATAAATGGGAAAAAGACTTTAAACAATGCAAAACATAATCATTCTATAATCCACATTTCATACTATTTCTCTTCTTATTTGATTGGGAGAATAAGTCTTGTTGGGCATGATAAAAACACGTTAGAAATTTACCCAACAGTGAATAAAACAAAAGCAAAACAAAGTGATATTGCTTGCCATCTGATCAGCTTTATTTTTTCCCAAATGAAAATTAAATTTTATTTTGTAATCTCATCACTCTTCAGATGTATTTATAATTCACACACTAAAGAGATAGCCACAGGTCCATCCTTCAGGAAGTGTTGGGTAATTAAAACTTCTGGAGTTTAGGAAAATATAAGATCTAGTAATTTAGCCTTTGTATATGCAGAAAGTAGCAGCAGAAAAAAAGAAGATAATTTACTGTGATGTTAATTCAACAGTTTGGAATAATTTTTGACTGAAGTTTTCAGTTTTTGTGGGTGCTTGAAAAATGCACTATGTGAGTGTTGTTAGATATGATATCTGGGATTTTAAAGAGATTTAAATCTGGTATGACAGCTAAAGGGAGTTTAAAGACTTTAAATACTTGTGTTTGAATACAGGACTTGACAGTGCTGTCACTTGGCAAGAAATAACTTCACAAATACAGGTGTAATTTGCCATCTCAGACTAATGTAGTTTTTGTGTTGATTTATTTTTCTATTTTGCCAGAAACATGCTTTCTGCTCAGTATATACTGTAGATGGCAGTAAGGTTATGCTACAAAAGGGTACATGGGCTGGAATAATTAAATTAAAAGATGTATGTAAAACCTACGGATGGTTTCAGGTTTTGAAATGACAAACAATAACCAGTCCTTTCTAGAGGTACTTCAAGTATTATAGCTCCTATAAGTAGGTGGCTTAGATTCAAAACCTGAAACTGTCCATAGGTTTTACACACATCCTTCAGTTATTCTAGCCCAGCTTTCCTTTTCTGATTTCCATGTCTTTAGTGAATGTTGCGTCTTCTTTCCTTAAAACCCTTCAGCTTCACTCAGTACTCTTTCTTTGCCTCCTGTAAATACATTCTCCTGTTGCTCTTCCTCTCATGTCTGCCTTCCCCAGGCAGGGGTTTACTGATCAAAGTATTTTCATCAGAGCTTTCCTTGGATGGGGTTGTGTGAACTCACAGACTGCCTGATGGGGTCACGGCTCTGGAGTTGGGTATTTCTTTGCTCTATACATACATCTGTCTGTGTGCACACACATATGTCTGTATATATGGAAAGCTAAGTATGGGAGAAAATAACGATATTAGAAACTCATTGCCCATGAAACAAGTGTTAGCAACCATTGGCCCACTGCAAACACCCATTCTACAAATGAGATCACAGCAATACTCCTGTTAAAGATGAGAATCTCTCCTCTTCCTTTCTTGAAATTCGGGACTGAGTCCCATCAGTGCTATACTGACTGAGTTTTCTCAGTTGTCTTAATGGCTTTGCATTAGCCATGGAAGAGGGATCTGGTGTCACTTCAGTGCCAGTGATAAAAGAGCCTGTATACACTCAAACCCTATGTTGTATCAACTCTCCTGCTTTGGTCCTATTGTCTGCCTCCTTATTACCTGTCACTATATGTTAAATTCACTTGTTCCCTCCATCTTGCCACAGATACTTACTGGCCTTCACCATATAGGTTAATACTGCTGTCATTTAGAATGAAATCAGTTAATTGTAAGCAGATGGATATGTGGATTATGTGATCTCTTGTGAGGCAATGACTATTTTGTGATTTCTTCATGGCCATTAAAAAAAAAATCTCTTTCTGGTGATGATAGGGATTCTATCACAGTAAATGGAAATATGTATCACTAAGGAACAGTATCACGTAACAAAGCACATCCTTGTCTCTCAAGGATGGGAAATGTATCTAATCACTGACCACTATTTCTAAAAACATTAAAAAAAATGAAATCCTTAAGGTGCAGTTCCTCTTCTTGCTTGCACTTAAGTCCTGTACATAATTTTAGAGTATCGACGTCATTTACAGCAAGTAAACATAATTCTTCATGGTGGATTCACCTCTAGATGTAGGATTTTATGCTTCATTAATATTTTTTACAGTTTTCAGCTCGCTTTTTATCCCTACCAGAAAGTTACACGAGAGCATTCTTTATCCAGCAAAAAAATAGTAAAATACCAAAACACTCATAACCAACTTTTAAAGACGATTCCTGAAGCAGATGTTCAGAAACAGACATTTTTTTATTAAAATAACAGTGGGAAGGAGTTGGGGTTTGTTTTTTTGGCCCTCAAGGAAATTAAGAAGCCTCTCTATAATTTTGATTATAACTTCAGGAGAAAGTTTTATTGTACCAAGGATGTGGTTGCATGAAAGATGGAAACCTTAAGGGTTTAAAACCTGTTTTTAAAACTAGAAACTGAACTTCTCTTGTTAATCTTAGGAAGCAAAGGCTGGTGGCAGTTTTCTTTTCTAATGCACAGAACCTGTAGGTCTGTTATAAAAACTGATAATACAAAAAAATGTCACCCACTTTTTCATAACATCTGCTCCCTTATGATATGCAAGTAGTAGCAGCAGATTCCTGTGAATAAATAAGCACCTATGACTAATCCTACTGGAGCAGAACAACAGAGAAGTAGTAGGGTCTTACACTTTTTTTTTTTCAGTATCAATATAATAATTCGCTTCCATTTTAGACTGAAAATCTAGAGAATATTTGCTTGCAGTCTCCTCTGAGCTGGATTCTGTTGGCATCACTGGTGAACTTTCACTGGGATTTATGATGGTGCGATCTTGAGGGCATCTTCTCAAAATAAATCCTTTGCACTGGTATAGCTTGTGGGTCCACGTACAAAAATTACTAGTAATGATATTTTTCTGCCAAAGAAAGAATTTGATCTGACTTCTAGAGTAAGTTTGAAGAATTGGGAACTAGAAAAACTCCTCTCTAATTCTTTCTTCTTAAGTCCTTGCATACAGTGTTCTGAAAGAGGCTAGGAAATGAGGGAGATGTGGCCCTCCAAAATCTAACAGAATCACTTCTGTGAGTTGATTTTTCAGAACAGAACCACCATTATCCATGCATTTACATGTACATTGCAACAGATAAAGCTTTGCTTATGATAGATGGGAAAGATACTGTGGTCACAGTCTGTGCACAAGAATGACTGAACAAATTACTTTTAAGGTCTAATTCCAGTTATTCAGGGGGACCTCCAGGCCATGGGCCCTTTGTAACATTAGGTTCTTGGGCATTTATGTGTATGTCTACCTGCTGTGCATTTAAAAAGTAATTGCAGGCATTGCAGTTTAGGAATGGTATTCTCTAATTTAGTGCTCCCACTAAAACCACGAGCCTCTCTCTCCTCCCTGTCCCTACCCACTCCCCTGCGGTGGGCTGGAGAGAAGAAGTGGAAGCACAAAAGGTAAAGATCACAGGTTGAGATAACAACAATTTACTGGAAACAGCAATGAAGTAAGAAAACGAACAGTAACAGCAACTGTACTACTAACAAAAGTTTACAAAAGAGATAGAGTGATTCACATGCTAAAAGCTCACCGAGCCCAACCTGGCTTAGCCATAGCCACACTACCCCGACCATTCCCTCCAGCCTGGAGCCAGCGATAACCCACCAATCCCTCTGCCACACTTATTCAACTGGAAGGAAACCCTTCTCCCCTGAAGAGACTCTTATCTCCACCTCCATCAATGATGTGAAGTGGTATAGAATAACCACCAGGTCCTAGCCATGGTCCGTCTGGCTACTACAAAAATTAACCCTGTCCTGGCTGGAACCAGAACATTATCCACCCCTTATTCTATACCATGTGCGTCAGGCCCAGATCTACACCTTCCAACTATACATATATATATATATGTATATACAAGCACAAGTATCATTTCTGTGGTCAACGGCTGTCCCTCCAAGATGTTTGTTGAGTTCATTTAGTCCTTGNCAACTGGAAGGAAACCCTTCTCCCCTGAAGAGACTCTTATCTCCACCTCCATCAATGATGTGAAGTGGTATAGAATAACCACCAGGTCCTAGCCATGGTCCGTCTGGCTACTACAAAAATTAACCCTGTCCTGGCTGGAACCAGAACATTATCCACCCCTTATTCTATACCATGTGCGTCAGGCCCAGATCTACACCTTCCAACTATACATATATATATATATGTATATACAAGCACAAGTATCATTTCTGTGGTCAACGGCTGTCCCTCCAAGATGTTTGTTGAGTTCATTTAGTCCTTGGCTGTGGGTTCTATCTGTCCTAGGTGTCTTCCAGGGCAGGAGGGCTGGTGTGCTGTCGGGTGGTTGCAAGCTGCATCAGGAGCTCACAACTGGTGTATCTGGAGCAGTCCATGCTTGTTGCCCGTGGTGGTTATGGCATGCAGTGGCAGTGTCATTCAACAACCAATATTATACAATTCAACATTACAGACTGTTTTTACCCCAAAATCAAATCCCCTTGAGGAACACATCGTGTTTCCCCGCCCCTCTGCATTACCCACCAAGTGCACCCAGGTCCTTGAGCAAAACAATCCCACAGATGGGTTTGCATTTGCTTGGGGCAGGACTAAGCCAAACTGTCTTCCCCAACACATATTCCTCATATGCACTGTAGGGACTTTATCCCATTTTCTGGTATGCACAGGTTTTGTTGGGGCAAGACCAGCTCGATTGGTAGAGCTCTAGTTTTAACTAACCAGGTGGCCTCCGCTAAATGTAGATCCCAACGTTTGAACGTTCCACCAGCCATTGCTTTAAATGTGCTTTTTGAACAGTCCGTTGTACCATTCAATATTCCCACAGGCTGGTGTGTGATAGGAAATATGATATACACACTCAGTACTGTGCTCTCTGGCCCAGGTGTCTATGAGGCAATTTTTGAAATGAGTCCTGTTGTCCAACTCAGTTCTTTCTGGGGTGCCATGTTGCCACAAGANAGCCATTGCTTTAAATGTGCTTTTTGAACAGTCCGTTGTACCATTCAATATTCCCACAGGCTGGTGTGTGATAGGAAATATGATATACACACTCAGTACTGTGCTCTCTGGCCCAGGTGTCTATGAGGCAATTTTTGAAATGAGTCCTGTTGTCCAACTCAGTTCTTTCTGGGGTGCCATGTTGCCACAAGACTTGCTTTTCAAGGTGCAAGATGATGGTCTGGGCAGTGATGTGAGGCACAGGGTACATCTCCAGCCATCCAGTGGTTGCTTTCACCATTGTAAGAATGTAGTGCTTGCCTTGGTGGGTTTGCAGGAGTGTGATGTAATCATTCTATCAGGCCTCCCCATGTTTATCTTTCAACCATCGTCACCCGTGCCCCAGGGGCTTTACCTGCTTGGCCTGCAGCAGATTTCACAGTTAGAGATAACCTGGGAGATACTGTCCATGGTTAAGTCCACCCTTGATCACAAGCCCACCTGTATGTTGCATATCTTCCCTGATGACCTGAGTCATCATGGGCCCACTGAGCCAGAAAAAAATCACTTTTACATTGCCAGTCCAGATTCACCTAAGACACTTTAATCTTGGCAGCTCAATCCACCTGTCTGTTGCTTTGGTATTCTTCAGTAGCCTGACTCTTGGGTGTGACAAGACATACATGACGTTACATACTTTAATAGCCAACTTCTCTACCCAGGCAGTGATGTCTTGCCAGAATTCAGCAGGCCAGGTGGGTTTACCTCTGTGCTTCCAACTGGTCTTTTTCCATCAGTCTAGCCACCACCACAGAGCATTTGCTGCCATCCATGGATCAGTGTAGAGGCAGAATGCTGGCCATTTCTCTCATTCAGTGATATCTAAACCCATCTGGACAGCTTTCAGCTCTGCAATCTGACTTGATCCAGTTTGTCACTCAGTAGCTTCTGTGACTCACTATGTAGGATTCCATACACCTACCCATAGGAATGTGATGATATCCATCTTGCCATTTTACTCCTAAAAACTGCATTTCCTGGGCAGGTGCCTTGACCTTACTTTGTTTTATGACAAAACTGGCCTTCAGGAGGATTTGGATTATCTTCTCCCCTTTCTCAAAAACTTCCTCTGCTATGTTGCCCCACACAATTATGCCATCAATGTTTTGCAAATATTCTGCAGCTTCACCTTTTTCCAGTTCAGTCTGGATCAGTCCATGGCAAATAGTGGGGCTGTTTCCACCCCTGGGCCAGTCTGTTCCAGGTGTACTGGAGGCCCCTACGTGTGAAAGCAAACTGTGGCCTGCACTCTACTGCTAGAAGAATAGAAAAAGACTCATTAGCAATGTCAAAGGTGGCACCACTTTGCTGCCTTGGACTCCAGTTCGTACTGCAGTCCCAGCATGTCCGGCACAGCGGCGCTCAGCAGTGGTGTGACTTCGTTCAGGCCGTGATAGTCCACTGTCAGTCTGCAATCTCCATTGGACTTACGCAGTGGCAATATAGGACTACTAAAGGGTGAGTGAGTCTTGCTGACCACTCATGGCTCTCCAGTTCTCTCTTGAAGATCATGGGTTGTGATAAGACCCATTTACTGGAAACAGCAATGAGATAAGAAAAAGAAACAGTAACAGCAACAATATTATAACAAAAGAGTAGAAAAGAGAGAGAGTGATTTACGTGCAAAATGCTACTGAGCCCAACCCGACTGCAGCCACATTACCTTGACTGCTCCCTCTGGCTCGGAACCAGCATTATCCCACCGTTCCCTCTGCCACGCTTTCTCAACCACAAGGAACCCCTTCCCCTGGAAGGGACTCCCTTCCCTCCACCCCTGGCAGTGATGTGAGGTGGTGTAGAATAATCTCCAGGTTCCAGCCATGCACCCTCTGTCTACTGCAAAAAATAACCCTGTCTGGCTGGAACTAGGACAGTAGGTATGTATGTAATGTACACCTATGCTCCTAGCAGGGTACACTTATCTCTAGATTAATAGCATGTCCCAAGGCTGTGGTCCACAGTTACCAAAAAAAAGGGACTTGTTAGACCATGCTGCAGCTTCTATGTCCTTTGCACAAAAGGCAAGAGGCAGAGATAAGGATTGATGAGAGGGTGGTGTGTGCATAGTCTCGTGCTGCTGTGAATTTGTGATGTAACTGGGGGCAGAGGCAACGACTCGGACATTAGGAAGCTGTGCTGGAGAAGACCTCTTGACAGATTGAATATGCTGCCTTTTAGACCCCTGTGAATTAAAATACACTTGAAGAAAATTAAAGTTGCTGAAAACTGAAGCTGAAAAGTCCAATTTAATGGAATTTTAGTAATGACAAAACAGCACAAAATATTCCTACACATAGGCAATTTGGGAATAAAGTGTGGCAATAACTGGTTGATAAAAGAAGACTAAAACATCATGTTTTACACAGCAGAACTAAGAAAACAGGTTTAGAGTGGTATGAATTACATGAAAGTTTAATTATGATTAAAAAAATTTATTCAGTGATCTCAACAGTGCACTGCTAAGTTTGAGGAGTTATTCTTCAATGCTTACCAAAGTCTGTTATTAAAATAATTTTTGTTTATTTGAGAGACTTAAAAAACAGGGATATGAGAATTTTTATCCAAACTGAGATGAAAACCACTTGCATTTCTTTAAGTACAAGGGTTTAGTAAACAAGAAGATATGCAAAATTGACTATCAGTGATTATCACTGGAACTGAGAAGCTGGGATGTGTGTGACTGTACTGTATTTCTCTGATCCATGTTGTTTTGTGGAGTTGTAGACACTGAGAGCTCCATTTATAAAACTCTGTCAGCATTTACTCAGGACCCAATAGTTAGCCTGGCTTTAGGTTCAGCTCCAGATTTTGCATTAGTCTCTATTTTAAACCAGTAAACCTGTATCTGCCTCTGCTGGTCTGTACTTATTAGAAATGCTTTATGTGCACTTTTTAAAAAAATCATGCTTTATGTAAGAGGACTCCTATCTCCGAGTACTTCATCTATAAGGAGCAGAGTACTTCATCTGTAAAGAGCAGAGTACTTGTGAAGATTTGGGACTCAGTTTGATCTCATTTATACTGATGTAAATAAGAAGCTATGATTTCAGATTGACAGTTGGAGGAATTAGATGCTAACCCCTGGGCTGGTTCTTTCTGCACACTGTTTTCTGTCATCGTACTGACAAAGTTTCAGTTTAATGATACAATAACTTACCACTGTCATCTCTTCTGATTTGCAGATGGGCTTCTTCCGCCGGAGGTACAAAGAAATTATTGAGGCTGAAAAGAGCAGAAAGGAAAATGAAGATAGTTGGAACTGGGTCCAGAAAAATCAGTAAACTGCCCATGAAAACAAAAGCCTAGTCATGTGACACACACTTGCTAACCTATAGGTCCTGCTCTTGTATCTTCCATATGTGGAAGAAAGAATCTTCTCCAGATTTTTCGGAGACCCCATTGATGCTGTGTCTTTATTACTTCAGAAGGCTGGGGAACATATCCTGAGGCAACCACTGCAGCCATGTCAGGTGACTGGAGCGATTCACACTTCATTTAAGAGTTGAACTTTGAAATTTGGTAACCAAGCTGCAGTGCAGAGCAATATTTATGAATCCAACTATGTGGTATGCCCTCAGGGGAAGACTGTTATCTAAAAATATTTTTTATGAATATAAGCTTTTTATATTAAGTATGTCTTTATATTTGTATCAATGTTTTATAATTTCTATTGAATAGCTATATAGTTCACTCAAGCACTGATATCTGGCTAAATCTTTGGAAATACATATATGTATATATAAATTCTATGTACTTTTAAACATCAATGCAAGAGAGAAGAGAGACATTTGCAGATAAAAGTAGCTGAAATCCTCATATGCTTAATTCACAAGGCTTGGTAATATCATATATAGATCATTTAATGGAAATAAGCCAAAATCTTTTCACTATTTCTTTCTTTACATTGAATTTGGTGTTTGATTTATAAGCTGAAGAACCTAAAATATTTCACAGTTTTCATATTCTGTATGTTGACTCTGTCCTTTACTAGCCTGAATGGGAGAGGATGAAAACACTTCCTCAGTGACATGTAGCAAGATGTAGCTTGCTTTGGCTCACTGAAGAAGGCATCACAGAATGTTCTCTTTAGGAACTTTTCTCTTGCAGTCTCTAGGACCGTACAGTTGAAATACCAAAAGGATATAATTGGGCCAACCACCATGGCATTGACAAATTCCTTTAAACAAAAAAAAATTTAGATGAAGTCATATTAATATTAAGAGGGATAGTTTTAAAGCTACTGTTAAAGATTGTGATCTGTTGCTATCAAAGCAAGTGATAAACTGCTCCAAGCTATGAGCATTATGTCTGCCATGTAAGTTACATACATGAGTCATGAGTTTGTTTATATGATAATTTTAAGAGAGAGAAGTAGATTCAAGGATTAAAATGTTTGGATCTTTGAGTCTCGATATTGCCTATCTGGGTGTTCCAAGTACTGAATGTACTTCCTCAAGAACTAAGAAGAAAGTTTAGTCAAGGTGCAGATGTTACTGGATCTCAGATTGCCACTTTTGTTGCTGGTAATTCCTTAACAAATCATTTGTTGAATTAGAAGAAATCTAATTGTAATTAATTCAAACGTTTCTTCAAAAAGCTCTTGGATTTATGAACAGAAATAGTGGAACTCCATAAGACTGGGTTTTAGATTCTACTTGTATTTTGCACTTTGTGTAAATAAGAAGTAAATGTAACGTTGGTATAAAATCCATGTAAAGGAAAGAAGAGTCGAGCTCTGTGGTAGAAAGTGAAAACAGGATTGAAAGGTTGCATGATGTCTTCTTTCTTTAGGGTATGGCAAAAGAACAGCTGGAAGTTTGAAACTTGAATGCAGAGAACATGCAAGAAATCTGCTTGAGAACAGGTCTTATTCTTGCTCCTCTTTGCCATATTCATGATAGATTCAAATTTTAAAAAATTAACCACATCCATATTCCTGTTTGCTTTTTACCCCCACCGGCATCAAGTGTCTGCTATTACTATAGTACTGATCAGTATTTTTAAACTATTAACTATCTGCATGCACTAGGGAGAAAATAGTTTTAAAGTGAATTAAATGTATTGATTCAACATCTGACAAGAAAAACAATTAGTCTATTCAGTTATCTTTCTTAAAACATTCATTGGTCATTTGACAGATTCTGTGTAAGAAATGATCATTTAAGCTGGAATCCACAGCAAAATCCTGTTATAAGCACATGAAGTGCATTGCAGATTTTTCATCAGAATGCAAAAAAAAAAGGCTGGTGGCATTTGATTGCACTGTTGTATTCTCATCTAGAGATAGAATGATAGAATGGATTGGGTTGGAAGGGACCTTAAACATCTAGTTCCAATGCGTCTGCCATGGGCAGGGAGACTTTTCACTAGACCAGGTTCCTCAAAGCCCAATCCAGCTTGGCCTTGAACTGCTGTATTATCAGAGAATCAAAGAATGATAGAATGGCTTTTGTTGTAAGGAACCTTAAAGATCATCTAGTTCCAACTCCCTGCCCATGGCCATGCCGGGTTGCTCAGAGCCCCATCCAACCTGCCCTTGAACACTTCCAGTGACGGGCCATCTACAAATTCTCTGAGCAACCTGTTCCAGTGTCTCATCACCCTCACAGTACAGAGTTTCCTTCTAATATCTAATGTATATCTGCCTCTAGTACTGCAGGCTGTTGAATTCCTCACAGTATGATATGTCAGACATCAGTTAGTCTTGTTGACCAACAAAACCTAATTGTCTGGTTTTTCTGTTAAAAAAAATATCTAAGTCAGGCAGAAATTGGATGTGAGATTGATTCACAGCTATAAATTGAAATTGCTTAAAGTACTTGCTATAAAAAAGGGGTCTGTGTATTAGCTGTAAGAATCTTCAGTATCTGCCTTCTCTAAAACTGAGCCCCCCAAAAATTCTTAAAAAGTAAATTTGCTGAAAAAATAATTTGGGGGACAAGTGAAACTATTTCTGAATTGAACTGAACTTAAAAGTTTCCATCCAAAAAAGAAGGAAGTTCCCTTTGAAAAGTTGAAATAACTAATTTCCACTTTTTAAACAAAAAATTTATTTTGAAATCTGCCAAAAATGCTTCTTTACAATATTGTAAAAATCAAAATTAATTATATGTTTGAGATACCTTTGAAAAATATATAAGGAAGAGAGTTTAAAAAAATTACCAATTTAACATTTCATATTTTATTGGACTTTTTTTGTTTTGTCTCAAATCAAAAATGGTTTCATTTGCAAAAATAAAATTTCTAAAAAAAACTTTTTGAAAAACGAATAAAAGTAGATCACATTTGAGCCCACACTGAACTTTTTTGATTTCTGACTTGAATTGTCATAGAATTGATCCAGCACAAGTCATCCCTTAGTGAAAATCTGGTTGTTGGCCAGATGAGCGCCATATTCTTGAAATAATCCACAAATTCTTAGTATCATCACTGCTAGGCTCTCAGTAGTTTTGTTGTCACAGATGTTTTTGGTTTTATATGTATACTCGCCATTTTTTTTTCTCTTTTTTTTTTAAATCAAATTCCATTGTGGCTCTTGCTTGCTTCCAGTTAGGATACTTAGATTTGACAATGAATCATACCAGTTCTTCATATTAAAATACTGTAGATGCACCTTTCCATTCCTTGAAAAGCAACCAAACAAAAATTCCCACTAATATCAGTTGGTTTAAGTCAGTTTCTAATCCCAAAATCTTATGAAAATGTCATATACTTTAAGAATGTGTAGAAAATAGCTGTGCTGTAGAATGGCTGGTTTTTGGGGTTTTTTAATTAGGAATTCCATCATTAATATCTGCAGACATGGTTACTTTGGAAATTGCTTTTAGGGCTCTGTGAGTTCCCATCTGTCAGCTACTTGTTAGTTTCTTGCACTGTTCTGCTTGCGCAGTGGCTGGAGGTAGTCATCGTTCAAGTGCTCTCTAGTTAATCCATTTTGAGACAATGTCATCAGTTCTCTTGGACAACTTCATTGAAAGGTTTGCCAAATTGACATTGCCTTTTTTTCCAGCAGGCTCACTTTGCACTAGTTATCAGCTATGATGGAGGAAGCTTAGAAGTGGGCCAGTAACATTTTCAAATGCTCTGGGATATCTGAAGCTTGCAATGTACAAGGTGTCTTTGTACAAATAGTACCTCTGAAGTTGTTTTTAGGGTAGGAAGAAAACAATCTCAGAAAAATATGATCAGGAAGGAAGGGGCGGGGGGGGCAAAGACAAAAATCACTTAATGGAGAGCCTGTGCTGTTGCAACCCCATGCAGTTTCCAGCTTGACAGTCATTTCACGGTTTTGGTGGCCCACAGCACAGGGATGAGCCACCTTTTACAGCATGTTTTCATTTGAAAACCAAGGGGTTTGAGTCTTGGAATTTCCATTGGTTCTCCCCAAGCAACAGCAGAACTACTGTGCTCTAAGTCTGTCACTAGTATGCTCTAGTACTTGGCCATTGTAGCTCACAAAACACCCTCTGTTTTTTTCTGAATAAACTTGGGTTTTTATTTGCTCAATTATAATGAAGAAGTCAGCAAACTGTAGAAAATATTGGGGCAGCCTCTTAATTGGAGTAATCTCACAAGTTGCTTGGATTATCTGAGAGAAAAATTATGCCTGATGTGAGCTCCAAGCCCGTAAACCACTTAATCTTTTCATCTCAAAGTGGCAAAGACTTCTGCAATGCCAAGCATAACAGTGAACACAGGCCTCTCTGCCTTACTACATGAATGGAAACGACCCCACGTTCCAAGTCAGTGATGTGCAGGTAGCCCAGCTTGCTGAAAGCAATAGTTTTGAAAAAATTTTCTTTGACAATATTTAATATTGACTTTCTTGAATGTCTTCTGTTTATGGGCACATTTTTAGTCTTGCACAAGTTTGAAGCATAGCATCCGTGTGGCATGGGAATATATAATACTGCTTTGACTAAAGAGTTAAGGGAGTCGTGGAACGAATTTCTATCCTTTGGCCAAGTCTACCCACTTGCTAGGGTTTCTTGGATATAAATGAAAGTAGAATTTCATTCATTTAATGTACATTGATTAAACTGCCATGAAGACTAATTGCTGTTGGATCGTGGTTTGCATACGTGGTAGAGTACCTGCACCGTTGTCACTCCTTTTTCCCATAATGTCACTGCTTATGTATTGTAAAATTGTATGTTTGTTTTTGTGAACTTGTGGTTGGAAGAATGTGTTCATTCTTATTGATGTCACCTGTATTTAGAAGCTTGTGTTCACGTGTATTCTAATTCACTTGCACTGTTTTCAAAATGTCAGGTTTACAAAAAATACAACTTTTTGGAATAAAAAGTGACTGCAAAATTATCCTCATAGCATCATTTTGTCAGCTATTGTCCTTGTCTAGATGAAGAACTTTTCCATTAACTGAGTGAGACATTTTCTCCTGTATGCTTGAATTAAATAGTTTATGTATGTGTTTATCTGTGTGTGGATAATGAACATCTTTTATCGTAATTCTGTGACTTATAAAATGAAGTTATTTGGAGACAAAGAGTACAACTGACTTGACTACAGAATTTAAAATGATGGAAATAAAATAAAGATAGTGGGAATTATTTATATTTCATCAATATTGCTTAATCAACAAATGAAACCCCATGTGATCATGATACTGACCTATGATGAGAGTGTCAACCTGTGTAAGTTGAGTTCTGTTTCAGTCTATGAATTTGGATGTAAGTTGAATTATTCAGCTTCATGTGTTTTTCCTGCAAGGATTTATACTGCATAGTAGCTGGAATGTAGTAGCTAAATAATATATTTGAAAGAATGTTTTCTGCTCTGTACATCTCTATGCTTACTGTGGCATAGGGAGCAGAAGCTGGATATAAGCCTTTACTTCTACAGCTCTAAGTGTTTCAGTGTTCTCCAGCCATATGAAAGTAGTTTGTTTCCTCAGTATTAGACTGTTGGCTATATATCTAAGAACAGACTGGGCAGAGTTAGGACCTACCCTGTGACTCAGAGCACATTTGTACTGGTGGAAGACCACAGCCTTACATACCACAATGCTAAAGGCATTAGGAGAGTTCCAAGTAGATGTGGGTTCTGGCATGTAGGTAAAACCCTTCAAAGTAAAAACAAATGTTGTCAGCCAGGAAGGCTTTCTTTAGGGGGAAAAATACTGCTGGGCAAAGGTGGTAGGAGAATGCCACTGCCAAGAGGAATGCAATGCCCAGTTTGCTTTTGGAGATTGGTGGATGCACTAGTGCTGCAGCAGCTAAAATAATAGCCAGGGATTTTGGATGAACTAACATCTCTTTGTTATCATGTGAGCGTGTGTGTGTGTGTGTGTGTGTGTGTGTGTGTGTGTGTGTGTAAGCAGGCGGTGCACATGCTCTTCTGGGGGCAGAGGATTGATGAGCTAACAGTGCCCTCTGTCGGGCTCACCTCTTGTCTTATTGATGAGCGGAGAATAGCAGTTTGTACAGAGCAGGATTTTGTGTGTTACGTTCCCCCAAATGGCTTTTAAGAACTTTTTAGGACTTCTATGACAAAGTGGCTTTGTTTTAGAAATCAAACCCACAACCTTTAACAGATTTCTTTTTTCCAGTTTCACCAAGAAAGGAAGAATTAGATCAAAACTAGATCAAAACTAGATCAAAATTCAAGAAAAATAAGGTGGTTTTTACAATAGAAAAAAACCAGCTAATTTGTTAGCATGCTGCTCAGCCTGGCTCATGTGTAGGACTGGAGTTGGTCTGACATTTTGGCTCTCTGTGCTGGCCATTGGCCTGGTCTTTGGACTGGGTGTAATAGAAGTTTCTCTGCTAAATCTTTTCCATTTAGTAGTGAAATACCCCTTGAAAAAGAAAGGAGGCTTTTCCCCATACCTTTCGGATCTAGTGGGGTAGAGTAGTCCTGGGTAAGATGTCTTGATTTGATTAAAATTTTGTGTGGCCATAACACATGGGATAATTGACTCCCAGAAGGCCTAAGGACAGTGTCATGGGAGTCATTAAAGATGCAAAGTAGATTTTAGTCTCCTCTGGCCCTGGTTTACTTATTACCAGAATTAAAATAGGCAATGAAGGCAGCAATTTTGTGCAAATTCAAATGTACAAATGAATTTAAAGTCACATGACTGCTTATTACAGCACATCCAAGGTTTCAATATTTCAAATGGCTGCAAATGCTCCACTTTATTTGCAAGTGGTTTTGACAGAAGTAAAGAATTATAGTGGAGAAATGAATCATATTAATAGAAGAGCAATGAAAATTAGTTTATCATGTCCTGGTCATGCTGTAATCTCCTGTGACTGTCAGAAAGGATTAATTCACATATTTCTAGTTAATTTCTTCTTTGCTTTTGATGTAGTTAGTATCATTTTAATGCTTGAACTTCTAGATATGTAATGTTTTAGTAAGTTAACCTGCAGTTCAACAGCTGTAAAGAGTCAGAAATTAATGTAGTAACCCTGAGCAGAAATGTCCCTGCTGCAGACATGTATTCAGATATGATGTATTGACTTGCATGAAATTATTCTAGATTTATACAAACACAAGTGAGAAGGGACTCAAATGGGCTCCCTTGAAGCTGAAGGACACACATCATGAGACAAGTTTGCACTAACCTGCGTAAGTGGTAATGTACAGTAATTTCTGTCATTTAAGCAGTATTCCTCTGGGTTTGCAATCTGAGAGCTGTGTAATTTGATCTTAATGATGCTGCTGTGTGCTATATTCAAAAAGGTAAAAGGAATTAAAGGAAGTGATCACTTTATCCAGCAGAGACCACTTCATAGAGAGACTGTATTCTGTTCTACGTGAGTCTCTCAATAGAGATGGGCCACTTGAGAACTGGACATGACCTGCCCCCTTACCTTTATCTAACTTAAATGATCAGACTGATTACTAAAATTATTATTTTGCTGGGTTGATTTTAGGTGAATGGCACAGAAGAGGAAACCGACAATAAAGTGATTACCTAGTAAGAGATCAGAATACCTGCTCAGTATTAAATTCATGAAATCTCTATATAGGACTGGATAGAAGATGATATGAAGGTGGTAAAATACTCCATTTTAATTTTCAGCGTGAGCGATGATAAAACAAGTCTAACCGTCTATGAAAATACAAGAGTTTTTTGTGAGATTGCCAAATGCCAGAATCAATGTAGCATGTTACCCTGTCTTTTAGCTCGAGACTGTATCCCTGACATGGCTTCATCAAAGGGGAGACCCGTGTTTCACTTTGGCCATGTGGCACATATCTCACTGCAATAGCCTTGTCTTATATTCCTCTGCCTGCTCAACTGTGCTTGTCCCACTCTCACTCCCATTCTACAGATGCTACCAGCTTTTCCCCCGGCCTTTTTCTTAGGTTTCTCCTCTGTTTCATAACTAGTATTACCCTTGTCTCTCAATTTGTCTGAATAAGAAGACTAACTTAAATTTAAGTGATTTTTCCCAACTTGCACTTAGTTTGAAATATGCCACCATTGTTTCAGACCCAAAAAACATTTGTCCCAAAAACTTGGCAGTTTTTGCAACTACATCAGAAGTTCTGAGGCCTGTGGGAGATTGTGTCAGGAGCTGTGGTCCTCTCCTCAGCTTTCTTTTCATCCAATTTATTAGCCAGGTTGAAGTGTACCTTGTCAAATCACTAATGAATATGAAATCTGAGGGAGGTAGATAGAGAGATAGACAGACTGACAGACATGTATAAGACTGAAACTTATTTTGAAACTGGGCAAATATTAAAATAGGCAAGCCTGCCAAAGCCTCAGCCCTTCAAAATAATGTACACATTTTGTTTGGAAATTCTGAAACGCAATTAGGAACATGGAATTGGAAGGTTCTCAATTTCGGTCTCCTATTTTCATTGGCAACTATTCCATATATTTGCATATATGAACTGAACCAAGTGCAGACCAAAACCAGTTAAATTTCTTTTCCTTATTATTCTTGCTAAAGACTATTTTAGCATTTTGATTTGATGGTGCTTTTAATGGTCATTTTCTTCCCAGTTTGTTCTCTTGCCCTCAAGGTCTTTTAATTTAAAGAGTTCTTGTCCTTTCTTCCTGTTCTGAGTTGATCTTTCTTGAATACAGGTGAGCAGACACTACTTCCTGGGTGAGAGACCAAATTCCTTGTCCAATGCCTTGTACATCACATGTACACAAGCCTGGCTCTCCTAGCTTCATGAAAGCCACCAGTTCTCATTCAGATGTCTTGACCAACAAGGGACATTGAAAACCAGCACAAACAACTTTCTCAAGACCTTTTCCTCCACCATTTTGTGGAGATTGGAACCCAAATATTGTACCACATGGAGAAGATTGTTATGAACAAAGAGAACCATCCCATGGCTGTGCTTGGAGATCTTAGGAGTATGATGCCTTCCTGCTAGGTGAGCTGGAAGGGAATCAGAGAGGTTCTCTGTGGAAGGCTTTGGCTATATTTTGACTGAAACTGACCACCCTGGGAAGGCCATTCAAATGGCGAATTGTTCTTTTGTGTCTAATCAGAGTCTTCTCAGAAGTAACATGTACCCATGACCCCTCATCATTGCCATGTGATTCCTTATAAAAAGGAGGTCTCCATCTTCTTTGTAGCCACCCTTTAAATACTGGAACATGATGATAAGGTCTCCCCTAAGCTTTCTTTTCTCAAGACAGATAATGAAAGCTAAATGAAAGAGTCTTGAGTTACTCTTTTCTGTTCTAATTTATTTCAACAGTTAACTTTTGGTGGTGGTGTTCTTTGGAGAGTAACATTAGGTTTAAGCTAAGCCTTTTGGAAATTGCTTAAGTACTCCAGCTCAGTTAGACTAGGTGATCGCTTCTTCGGTTCCTTTCAACTGAACTATTCTGTTCTAGTTCAATGACTTTTAAGACCTATATGACTAATTTAAATGCAGCTTTGCATTTGTATATTTATTATATTTATAGCTATACTTTTTTTAGAGATACATCTATAATGTCTGGTGTGGAGAATTCTTGATTGATTAAACTGCATCTATAATGGTACAGAATCTTATGTTTCTCATGAAGAGGTAATGCATGGACCTTCATACTGACAGAATGGGTCTGCCCTTGGTGGTTAAGGTGTGTATATGTAACCTGGGACAAATCTAAGATATGGAGAACACGCAGGAAAATACTTAAACTTTACCTCATTGATTTTCCTTTCAGTGTGAAACCAACTGAAGTGTAAAAGAAAAATCCACTATTAAAAGAAAATAGATCACCTCTGACTCAGGAAATCCCAGAGGCTTCTGCACTGGGGGCAGGACGAGTTTACTGGTGAAATGTCAGTTCCCACTTGACCTGTTCTGTTTTTTGCATTTCTGCCCTCAGACAGTGTTGGATACAGAATGTTGGGCAAGATGGACCTTAGGTCTGATGCAGAGCAGGCATTTGTTGATCCTGCTGGCTTTCAACTGGCCTCCGTCAGCAAGGGAAATCCTTCAGATGAGCAACAGCATCAGAGAACTTCTCTGTCTTCCTAAGGGTACCTTTTTGGTTTTGTTTCAGTGGTTGCAATTATAAAATACATTTAGAAAATCCTTTTTCCATGTAAGTAGAAAAAAACATCCCTATTTCCATGTAAGTCAGTGAGCTGCTTTTGGCTGGGTTTGAGTCAATTTTCTTCAAAGTAGCTAGTATGGGACCATGTTTTTGATTTGTGCTATAAACAGCATTGATAACACAGGGATGTTGTAGTTATTGCTGAGCAGTGCTTGCACAGCCTCAAGGCCTTTTCAGCTTCTCATATCGCCCCACCAGCATGTAGGCTGGGGGTGCACAAGAAACTGGGAGAGGACACAGCCGGGACAGCTGACCTCAACTGAACAAAGGGATGTCCCAGACAACAGGGCGTCATGCTCAGTATATAAAGTGAGGGGAAGAAGGAGGAAGGGTGTCACGGTTTGACACTGGCCAGATGCCAGGCACACACAAAAGCCACTTTCTCAACCTCCTCTGCAGCTGGGCAGAGGAGAGAAAATTTAATGAAGCATTCATGAGTTGAGATAAGGACTGGGAGAGAGATCGCTCACTAAATACCATCAAGGGCAAAACAGACTCAACTTGAAGATATAAGGTAAATTTATTACAGACGGAATCAGACCAGGATAATGAGAAGTAAAATAAGCCCTTAAAATACACCTTCCCCCCACCCCTCCCTCCTTTCCAGCTCTACTGCGTCCCCCTGCGACTCAAGGAGGCAGGGAGACAGGGGGTTATGGTCAGTTCATCACCTGAGGCTTCTCCCGCTGCTCAGGGACAGGAGTGCTTCCCCTGCTGCACCACGGGGACTCTCCCACAGGAGACAGTTCTGCATGAACTTCTCTGAC
>VZRJ01004802.1:142785-166829 GCA_013397565.1 Ptilonorhynchus violaceus | reverse complement strand
TTTTTTTTTTTTTTTGTGTCTAGCTTCACTACTGACTCTTGGTAAGCTCTGTGGCAAGCCGCTTAAAGTCTCTGCATTTTGATTTCTTAATTTACACAAGATTCAACATAGCTACACTAGTAAGCATTGTGTGGGAATGATCAATTATTAACACAGGTTCTATAATCTAGTTTGGACAGTACAGAAATTATAGAAAATGCAGGCATTCTGTTACTGAAATAACTACTGTATGACCAAATACTTATGATAAAATGCCACAGTGGTGTAAAGAAGACATTTTGTGAAATACTACATAGTTACATGGAAAAATGGAAGAAATGCCACAGCCATAACTCAATAAATAAAAACATAAGTACAGAAATTGACCTTTTTTGGTTCCTAAAATGAGCTGTATTTATTGGGGTTGGGAGCGTATGTGCATAACACTTAATGGGGTGGAAGAAGTTAGTTGGACTGGAATGGGGAAGAGTGGTAATGTTGGCTCTGATTACATTCTGTTTCTTGCAAGAAAGGGAATGATGGGAAAAAGTTGAATTTTAGAAGTTAGTTGAGACAAATAGAACAGAGCTTTCTCTTGTAAAGGTTTTACAGGCATTTCTAGCACAGGGAACTTAATGGTCTCAGTCGGCTACTTGTGGGATGCAAGTACTTCGGTGTCCGTCTAAAGCAGAGCCATGAGACCCTTCTGTTACATGAGACCACAGCAGAAGGGGTAACTGGAAAAGCTAAAAATGTGTCAATTAACACATAGTATGTGTGAACGTATGCATGCAGTTTGCTAATACATGAAATAACCCCAAGAATCAAAGTTCTAAGCAGAACATTAATTTCATCTTATTTTTTTCCATTTTCTTTTTTTATTTCAGTTTAAAAAAATCTTTAGTTGTGGCCACTTAAATGCTTGGCAGTTGTGGCCCTGAAAAAATCATCATAATCCTGTTGAAATATGAAATTTCTGGAAATTATCTGAAAATCTACTCAGCCTCCACCACTCAGTCTTTCATTCAGTGTGGAAAGTTTTGCAATTTGTGAGATGAGTTTTCACCACAAACAGACCCCTAATCTTTCCTGTAGTGTTGATTGATCATCTACCCCCTTTACTTTACAATAGTTTTTACTCACAATGGTTATCATGGAGGGTGAGACCACAAATTTTTTTAATATCAGTGGCAAAATTCCTCCTGCAGCCCACCTGGCACCTGGCTGAGAGGTGGCACTACTCAGGAGAAAGCAATGTCCTACTTTCTGGATTTTGCCACGGTTGTTTAATGAGATAACAACATACTTTATCATTTAGCTGTGACATATGATGGGGTTAGGAGATCCAGAGAGATTTCTCACAGCTGCCAAATTTGATGCCGTTCTGTAGAGGATATTTCTTACCAGCGAGAAACCCTCCCATTTCTTGCTCCCTTCTCATCACCAAAAATGTATCTGTTTCTCTCTCTAGGTCAGCCTACTTCCTGGCAGGCTTGCAGCACTCCAGAAGAAGTAGGACGTTGAAGGGGAGAAAAAAAACGTCAAATAGAACAGTTTCATCAGTCCTCAACTCCCATCAGAAAGACCATCAGCACGGGCTCCTTTGCCACAAACTGTTCTTCCTTTTGTCTTATTTGGCACCTTTGGGGTTTCTGCTGCAATTATGGACACAAGAAAGATGCTCCTGCTGAGAGCACTAGGGCAATCCTCAGGAGCTGTAGGGGAAGATGAGCAGCTGATCCATGGGTTGTGATCTGCAAGAACCAGGAGCAGGTGATAATCTCAGAGGCTGGAATACAGGTGTTTTTGGCAGCTTGTGCAGTGAGTAGCAGAGAGGAAAGAGGTGGATCTATTTAAATCAGGGATTTTACTGTTGTGGGGCAGGAAGGAGGCGAAGAAATCATCAGGAAGAGTAGAGAACGCATAGGAAAAAAACCAAGCAAGGGAAAAGAGAGGCATGCTATCTGGCCTGACTTGGCTCCTCACAGAGGGCAAACAGCAGAGAAGAGCCGAAAGATGGGGAGGAGCAGCTGGGGTCTGGAGGGACTGGTCCTGCCCCATGCTACTCACAGGCTTAGCATTTTTACCCTCTAATATTGTACCCCCCTCCTCACCCAACATGAGGGCTCCAAACTGCCAGAACAGAGAGGACCTAACGGAGTGAAACTACCATTTATGCCAGAGGCATAATCTAGGTGAGGATGGTTTTCTTCTCAGTGCGTCTGCTGCGCTAGACTTAAACTCACCTTGTCAAAGAGCAGACACCTGTCATTTCCTGAGAAAAAAAATTCAGACTCTGCTGTGGTCTCTGGAGACCACAGAGACAAACAGTGCAGCAGCTTGCTGGGGCACTCGCTGTTCCAGGGATAAAGCAGAGTGACGGAGGCCTATTGATACCCTACAGACACAATAGAAGCCAACTGCCGCGGTGAGAAAGTGGCCATTTGCTTGCCAGCTGAGCCAGGGATGGTGGAGGGAAGAGACAGGAGAGCACGCTTGGGCCGGGCTGCTGCAGCATTACTGCCCAGCCTTCGGCCCCACTGTGTCTTGGTGTGCTGCCTTTCAGCAGTTGGGAGTTGGGGAGAGAGATAAAGACAAAGAAAAGGGAAACAGTGAATGATGTTGCGTGAAATCTGATTTTCTGTCCAAATTTTACACCGATGTGGACTTTCTGTGTTTGGAGGGAGTGGATATGGACTTGTCAGAAATTTCCTAGGCCATAACTCTGGCTGGATCACAGCTCAGTGACATGCTGAGAGGACCTGTGCCTCAGCAACGGGCTTTGTGTGTGATGCTGGATCAATCTTCAGTCTCTGTCTCTCTAAGTGGAGTTCTCAGATTTATCAAAGCAATTCCATACATTTCATTTTGGCATGTTGGTGCCACAGGTTCTGTGGCAGAGAATTACATCTCTACTAGAGAATGATGTCAAGTCCAGGGGAGAGTGTATGCCAGAATGCACTTTTCAGCCAGGGCTTTCCAAGCTGCCGTACAACTGCTTTAAACAGACCTCAGTGAATTCTGCAGATCTAGGCTTTTCCCCAAAGCTTTACATTATTAGACTTCAAGTCTTGCTCAGCATTCACTAATTAGATCAGTTTCCAATGCAGAGCAGTGACAGAAGTGTTTGGGCACTGCTGTTCCTCGGCTGTTTAGCCACAATAGTTAGCTATTCAAAGGCGGGGGGGGCATTAATAGACAGCTCCCTGCATTGTCACACATCACCAAACACTCCTGAGATATTGTTACAAACTTGAAATGAGTAGTAGATGACTAGCAACCATGAAAATAAGGGAAAATTAAAGATTTGGGTGTTTGTTCCTTTTAACAGGTATTACCATGTAAGATTGTCAAAGGCCTAAGAAGTGCAGGCAACAGCCTCTGTTGCTTCAATGGAAGAAGATGAAACGAAAGTCACACGCACCATGGTACTTGTCCAAAGATGGGAATATAATTGTGAAAGTGGAGTTTCTTCTGGTCTGTTAGGTGACCAGCTGAAGCTTTTAAGTATGCAGATAAAATACCCTATAATCATGGAAGCTCACTGGTAGGTGATGGTTTCCTTCCAAATACCTTTGGAGATCTCATCACATCAGAGATCTAAGGATTCAGCCTAAAAGCCCAATTCTCAGTTATACCATCCCTTCCATAAAGTTCTGGGGCAAATTAAATGAGAGAAAAGGAATGTAGGTGAAATGATGGCTTGTATCAGGCATAGTTGGAGAAAAAAGGGTAAAAAATTTCACACACATCAGCATTTGTCCTGATGTCTTCTCCTGTGCTGTGATTGACAGTCTATGTAGTTTCGGCTAAACTAGAAACTAGAAACTAGAAAACTAGAAAGCCCACAATACAGTAGCTCTTCTGTAAAGCACAATTCTGTATAAGAGCACTGAGCTTGTGGAGGGGAGTCCTGCAGTTCACTCTTCAGAAGCATACATGGGTCTGTGAAAGAGGGCGAGGAAATTGCAGCAAGCATGTCATCCTCCTAGCCTGGAGCTGTCACCTGGAAAAGCAAGCAGTAAGGTTGATAGGCTAGAGAACTGGCTGTATGTTTGTTGCTCCATATACAGTGTTACAGGGATCAAAAATTATCTTACTGAACCAAAATGATCTTACTGAATATTTACATACTCATACTTGGATGTCACACAAGAATTTACTAATAGGAATATTTATAGAAAGTGTGAATTTGAAGTGAATATTAAGAGGAAAAATGAAACTTTTAAATGCAATGATTTACTGGCATCCTACTTCTGAGAACCACTGTGCTGGGGAGACATGAAGCAAGTGACTTGTGTTCTAGTTGAATCTGCCCAAACTGACATATCAGATGGCAGTTCAAAATTGCTTATAAACCATGTTGCGTTGGGAATAAAAATGGCAGCAAAATCCTCTGGGTTTTGAAGTAATTGACAACAGAGAAAAATAGCAAAGGTGGGTATAAAAGGATTTAAAAAAATATGTAGTGTTAATTAAAAAAAAAGTGGGAGTGAAACCCCTGTGTGTCAATTTTTCCTAATACTTTAAGAAGAACTACAGAAATAAAGAAATAAAGAAGTCTTTCAGGAACAGATTTCAGACAGAAGAAATCTAAACTTGGTAAATAAATTAAGAACTGTGGCATACTTGCTCAGCTTTATTCACTCTTGTACTGGGTAAGTAGCAGGAGAATACTTGATTCTTCTAGCAGTTTTTGACAGACTCATTCATAGAGTAAAATCTTTCTTCTACTAGGGGAATATAGGGAGAGAAGAAGTGAAATCTTTGGTCAGTACAACAGGTTTTCCATCTGATTTTTTTCCAGTACATGGGAAAAACATAGCAGATTGCATGTTGCATTTATTAAAGAACATACACATCCATTTAAATCATAGCTTCCTTTCTTATGATGCAATTGTGAATTATCTTCTTGCATTTGTAGTTAGAGGGCAGAACTGATGCAAAAGCTTAGTGTAAAGCGGTATGTCCATTAAAGTAGCCTAGACTGCTGAGTAATTGCTCATTATAGTGGGGGAATATGCCCATAGGAATAGTGGTTTTTTTTCCAGTTCAATGTATTGCAGTGACACAAGTCCTCGGCCAATGTTGCTCAGATTCAGAAAGTTCCTGAAACAGGGTGGTACTGGACTGGTGCTGAGGAAAGCAAAACACTGCTTATGAAAGAAATAGGGAAATTCTCACAAATTTAAACTGTCAGTCTGATGCTTTGTACCAGAATAAGGTATGGTAGTGTTGGCATCAATTTTTTTCCTCAGCATTTTACTCACAATGACACAGGCTGCAAAATATTTTAAAATATTAACTATTAGGCTTTTCATTTTGAATGAGACTAAACAAGGACTCAGATTTTGATCAAAGACAGCTGCCCCTTAATCTGTAGTTATGCTTGATTGAGATAAGCTCTGACAGCCAACATAACAATAGACAGAGCATTCTTTAACATATTAACCCTTGTGGCCTAATTAGCCATCCAAAAAATACAAACAGGATCCTCAGTCACCTTTTTAACCCTTTGCTTTTCAATGACATTTGATTTTCCTTTTGCAATGTCAGTGCACTCGTGTTACAATTTTAAAGATATTTAGCCTTTCTGCAGAACAGATGCAGACATTAGGCAATTGCTCAGCTCTAATTGAAAACCTCTCTCTTTAGCCACCAGTGCTCCCAGCAACATTTGCAAGCTCGGGGTCGAAGATCTTGGTTAAAGTGTGTTAACCACCCCCACTACATCGTTTACACATTTGCTGATGATCAGTAAATACAGTTGAAATTGCACAGAGGGGATGGGAGGGGGCAGGAGGGAGCAGGAGGAAAAGAAGAGAGGAAGAGGGAAAGGAAAAGCTGAAAAAGGTGTCCTATTTACTTTTGCAAAAAAGTCCTTATTTCTCTGAGTCATTTCAAAGAAGCTTGGAAGGAATAATTCACATGACACAACACAAAATACAGAGAGAATAAATCCTTGCCATTGAATTGGTTTCTAACTAGCATGACACTATCTGTGCCTATTAACTGTAGTACATCTTCAGCATCTGTCATTTTATTTTTTTCCCATTAAAAGCAAAGTCATGAGGTTCTCTGAAAGTTAACCCTAGTCTATTTTGGGCAAGAAGATTCAGATCAACATCTGTACAGGAAGGTTTAAATTTGGTTTACAGCAATCCCCATGAGGTAAACTATTGCCTCTAAGTAATTCTAGCAATGTGCTAACTTGCAAATGCTGTAACAACCCATCCCATTATATTTTTTAGTGACCAGTGGAGTGGAAGTATGAATTTGTTTGCTGATTTTGTCTCTTTTTTATTTTTCTTTTTTTCCTGTTTTTTCTTTATCTGTGTCTATGTGTTGCCTCCTGCCAGCACTTTGGGTGTACACACGGCTGGCTCTTTGTGAGGAGGGCAGGATGCCCTCCATCCAAGTATGTCTCTTATTTCTTTATCACATAAATCACATAAATCAAATATAATGTGTGGCTGTTTCTTTGGACTGAGTAATAGAATAATATCAGAATGAGGAGTTGTGGGATAAGAACCTGATGTTTGCTCAGCAGAGCTTAAAATTCTCTGTTGCTGAATTAAACCTGAAAAACCCTGCAGTGTAAATTGTTGATGTAGCTGGGTTTTGGACTTTCAGAAACATGTCTTTCCTAGAATTTTGAGTGTATGGATAAGCATACATTAGTGCAAGCATGGAGCACAACAAAACTTTCACTGGCATTCTCTGCAGACATGAGCAGATGAAATGTTTTAAGAAGTGAGGAATAAATCCAAACATGCTAAGCAACAGCTCGTACGTCCAGCCCTCAAAAAAATCTCTAGAGGCACTTGTTTCATCATTTTTTTGAGAAGGGAGGTCTCACTTGCCGACTTTTTTCCTGGCTGAAGGTTTAGTTTTTGCTTTACTTTTTATAAACCAGAGGCTGAAATTGCTGACACAATTTCATGATTCAAATGTACTTGGATTTTGAGAGAAATCACAAGTATCTCTTCATTGGCAAGTAACTCACAGGAGCATCTTCAGCTGAAGACTTTAGGAATTTTTATGGTGAGCCTTGTGACACATTTGAGTGGTGTGGTGTACCTGGGCTGGCTTTATTCATGCTAACTGGGGATGCTCAGTAGGAGCTGATCTGTCTCTTACTGTCTGTAGGGTGGTTCTGCCTTCACACGTCTGCTGCTTTAAAACTAGCTTGGATGGTGGGCAGAACTTGCTGTCTTTGTTGTGACTGCAATGCAGACACATATTGTGTTTCTTCGCCTAAAAGAACAGAAGACAAATGGGGATTTGCGACAATCTGCATTAAGAGGTTTATTCAGTGTGAGTGTTAATGATAACTGGAGAAAAATAACATGCCAGAGTGTGGTGGCAGCTTACGCTGTCAGAGTACACATCTCATCACACCTCTGACCAACACAGCTGTGCTGTCAGAACAGGATGGAGTTGGCCTTCATAGGGAAGCAGATGAAAATAGAAGGAAGCAACCATTGAAAATGGTGCAAACTCTTGCCCGATTGTGGCTGCAGCATTGACAACCCATGTACCCCTAGCAAAATTCTTCCTCTCTTTTGGAGGTCTGTCACAAGACCCTGTCATCCTCTGGACTGCTTGGGCAGATCCAACCACGATCCAAACAAGTGCTTGTACAGTTTGTGAGTTTAGTACAGTCTTTCCTGCGGAGGGAAAAACACAATGAATACTCTAGTGGACAGAATGAGAGTGGGCTGAGATATTAATTTTAAGACTGTGACAGGAGTAGATCTAGTTCTGTAGCTCTGCCATCTTAGAAGAGCCCAAATCTGACATGACTAAGTCTATTGCCATTCCTTTTCCAGCACCTTTTTATTTTTAAATAGGTTGAGTTGGATTTTTAAACAAAGAAAGTGAATTGGTGCAACCGTATGCTGAGTCAACTTACCTTATAAGTCTGTTTTGTAATTGAAGGCTCAGATGTATCAGTGTTTTACTTTTTAAGGTTTTATCACCGCTGTTACTGCCTCCATCTCATAACCACAATTAACAGTGGAGACATGAACAGAAAATGCATTAGAGGAGGCAGGAGCACAAGAGTTGTGTCAGTCCTTGAGGGGAAATACTCTGAGGAAAATGGTCCCTCAGGACATGTTATTTCTCTGAGGATCAATGAAATGAGAAACATTGCAATGCAGCTCTAAGTCTGTAAAAGTTTACTGCAGCTTGAGTGGTGCTTCTTGGAAAGCAGCAGGGCAGGGGAGTAATGAGATGTAATGGCCTAACTTCTGTGTAAAATTACGATTGGAATAGAGGTACATTCCAATCATACTGTTGTCAATGGTACATTCAGTCAGGGCAGTAAACCACTCTCCATTCATGACTTTAGATCTGGTATGAAACAAATGGAAACATTTTTGCTGCCCTGGTGGGTTGTAAAAAACGACAGGTCTCAATGTCAACACTATCTCATGGTGAAAATACTTCTGCTGTCCATGACCAGGAGGCACAGACCTCCTTCAGGAGCTGGTCCAGAGCCCAAAGAGCCACTGCAGCTCTGCAGAATGGGTGTGTCCTGTGCAGGGGGCTAGACCTCTCAGGTAAGAGAGGTCTCTCTCCCTCTGGCAAGAGGGTGGCTATAACTTGCAGGGAAGGGAGGAGTTTTTGATTGTCTCCCCATGATGAGTCTCTGGGCCCTAACTTGACACAGGGGATGCTGCTGCTGCCAGAATAGGAAATGAGAGATTTTGGTTGATAGGATTTGATTTACAGCAGCATGAAGGGCAGCAGCACAGGAGCTGCTCCTTGCAGTGGGTGGGGAGATGCTATTTTGCCTCTTCTCACATTGGGAAAAGCGAGCTATGCTCTTCGTCTTTGCCAGTGGAAGCTGATGGGCAGCTGAGCCTCGGGGACACCAGATAGCAGAGAGATGCAAAGTAGCCCATAATCCCTCCACAGAAGATGACAGAGTGGCTTCCCAGCACTGATCAACAGGCATCTCGTCGACGTCTAATTCCACTGACTATGCCTGTGGGGAGATATGGGTTGGATTTTTCCACATACTTGTGGAACTTCCATATATACTTGTGGAGGGAATTTTAACACTTATGGAACACTAGTGTTCTGTTGAACCAACTCTGAATAAATAGCTATCTTTATTTCTTGCCTTTTGGTCCCTAGCTCTGGATTTTTTAATCTTCTTTATTTTACTTCTGCTTTGTTGTGATATGAATATTTATCTTGATCTTCTGTTGTTCCTGGATTGCCTAACATTGCCTGTGTGGCTAAATCTTTGGTGCTCTTACACTGGAGTCATAGAGCAGCAGAAGGCAAATTAATCCCAATATGTGCTGATAAGGTCCAGAGGAGAAAGAAATACGATGCAAGGGCACAGGAACGAGAGCTGCCTAAAGGAAGGAGCCTCTCAGATACTAAACAATAGTGCTTTCTTTTTTAAAAATTTAGTAGCAAAGATGTATCCATGGTCACCCAAATTTGCTCATTTAATACAACGTACAACTGCAAATATTTTTCCCTAAAGAGATTATCTGAAAAACTGGTATTTTTGGACTTCAGTGATGTTTGCCCAAAGTGCTGTCCATCGTCTGACAGCTTTATACTTAATCTGTAATGGAGCCACTAGCAAAAGACTCAGTTGTTCTCAGCAACTTTGAGCATAAACTTGGGCTACTCCTTACCAGTGGGTTGTGAACTGGGAGGAAAGGTGTACATTCACACCTACAATGATGATTACCAGCTGCCACAAGGACATTTGGATGCAACCTGTAGGCTATGGAAAGGAAAGCAAGTTGGCTGCCTGCGTTATACAGAGAAAGAGTCAAACAGCTAGGTGATCCCAGGAGCAGGAGGTGTCCTTCATCTCTACAGCTGCTTCTGATATGACTTCATTTGAAGCCAACAATTTAGATTTTGGATAGGGAAAAGTTTGTTCATTTCTCCTCTTAACTAGAAGTACCACATTGCAAAAGTCTATAGAATCAAATATGCAAGAGTATGTGCCTGATTTTACTAGTAAAACCTTTCCTAACAGTTACAGAGAACAGCTGTTGCCCTATAATGACACTGGCATTTTATAAGCCCCCCTTTCTTTTTAACTGTGCTATATAATTGTTGTCTCCCCTTAATTTTTCCGTTCCATCATCACTGTTTGATAATTGTTTTTATGTTAGATATTTTCATTGACTTGACATTTCTCACAACAGCTAGAACAAAAGTGATTTGTTTGAACTGTAGGAGGTACCATGAATTAATAGCTCACTTCTATATTGTGTTCTCATTAAGGGGGAAGACAAGTCATCTTTTTTATGAGTAACAGTTTTACCTTGGAATATTTCACAGCAAGCAAAGACAGCCCTGGACACCTACGGTGTCTCAATTGGAGGGTGACAGACAGTGCAATAGCATACACCCTGTCTTCAGTATGTTGCTGTCAGTCACCAGTGACTGAAGCTATTCGTGGTCCATAATAATGCATAGTTGCTTTGCAGGAGAAATACCATCAACAAACAAATATGGTGCATTGCTAGTTATTAAGTTAGTTGTAGACATTTTTAAAGTTATGAAAAATTCTTTTTTTAAAAAATGACATTATTCTTTCTCATTTGTTAAAGGGATTTTATGGGTTGTTTGTGTAACCGTCTTTCATGCAAATCATCCTTCTTATGGACTTCTTCGGAACTACTGGCAGGAGAGAAGATACCAGCACAGTGGCTTTCCTTGTTATGTTGTTTATTGTTACCATTTGGAAACACATTAGAACATGGCAAACTTTACAAAGATTAGAACAGGGATATGTTGTATATAATCACCCATCTAAGTGAGACATAGTTTTTCATCAAACTCTTCTCCAGTTTATTGGGCAAAATTTAGGAATATAAAACAATTGGGGCAATTGCTTCAGATCAGAGGTTCTGCAAATGAAAGGGCTATACCCATTGACCAGTCTTTCCTTTCACCACCTTAAAGTCAGAAATATTATAGAGTCCATCAACTACATGCTGCAAATGAAGAGCTTGGTCAGAGTCCCCAGTGAGGAATTTGTATTTGATTTCAGAATGAGTGGGATGGGGTCTAAGTAATAAAGAAAGCAGTTATATCTCTGCTAGAAAAATAGCTCACGACTAAATGTTGTCGTCTTTTGAGATGAATTCTTATCCTTTTGGAATCCATGGCAATTTTGCCACCATCTTTTTTTTATGACTGGGGTTTCACTACTAATATTGTTTGACCCATTTTCCACTAAAAAAAAATTGAAAAAAGAAAGCCTTCCCCTCCTCTTTTTCATATACTCATGCAATATCCCCACTTGCGCATAAAGTGGTTTTGGTAACTCTTATTTCTTGCCTTTGGGCTTGATTTCAAAATATTGTAATATATTTGGCTTTTGTAACTTTCACTAATTAAACCGTCTAAAGCAGATGGAATTACAGAAATTACAGGGTTTAGAATATCACCCTAATTGGTTTACGATCTATGTGACACTACAGTGCCATTCAGACTGTGTAATGTATAAGGACTGCACAAAAGAGAAATCTTGCCAATTAATTTTCTTAAACTCCATTATCTGCAAATTTTGCTTCCTTATAATCTCTCTTCTGTTAAGCTTTTCCTGGTGTCCTTGTTGATGTGGGAAGACAGAAAACATCCCATTGTCATATTGGGGCTTTTTCTGTTTGCTGAAAAAACCAAATAGTTTTTTTTCATCTGCAATGGAATAGAACAAGCGAATAAAAGAATAAAAATGAGTGGACTTAAGAGGAACCAGCAGCTAAATGCTGTGGACTTGTAGAAATAGACCATATTAGAAATGTAAAATAGTCATTGTGCATTCTGATACATTTTCAAATGATGGGGATTTGAAATGGATAAAGATCCCATTTTTGAGAATGTAATCACGTGAAGTTGTAACAATACTGTGGTTGCCTCGCACAGGAGGAAAAAAAAATCCTTCTGTTTCTTTAAATTATCTCATTTTGCCAGTTAGACATGATTTTTAAACTCACGATTCCCTCTTGTTGCCATGGTAACGGGTTTTGGCCCTCATAGTGACAGAAAAGTATCTCAGTTCTTGTTCCTCTTTGAACACATATGTTTCTATGTATAGCTGAACAGGCAGAGGGAAGAGAGGTGTGAGCAGATCGCACCTTTTGGAGCAAGGTAACACCCTGTGCCAAACCAAGGCTGTGCTGAGGAAATAGCCTGCAGCAAGGACAGACTTATCCCTCCTGATTACTGCATGGATTCATTCAGACTCCAGCTTTAATGATGCCAGATAGGTTTGCTCCCCCTGCTCCCATCGCCCTGGCACCCCCTCTTTTCTAGGTGACATTTTAGGGATTTTTTATATAAGAAAGAAGTATTTGAATGAAATCTAGTTTTAGGGGATTCCTATGGAGCTGGCTTCTAGCATCTTGCAGCATTGCAGGGGTCAATTAAGAGAAACAATCAGCTGGTTTTAAAGCTTTAATAAGAAAAGCAAATCAAAACAGAAAAAGCAACAACAACAGAAACTGAATAGAACAGAAAAGCAAGAAGAAAGAGAGGAAGAAAGAAAAAGTGGACAAAAAGTAATGTTAAATAGCATGGAGCATGACTAATGGCACAAGCATGTTAAAATCATTGGGAAAATGTCCTTGGAAGACAAATGAATTTTCAGCAGAATAATTAACTTAATTAACAAATTTGCATGCATATTCATCAGGCTATTGAAGTCTTTCCAGCACAGCTTGATGAGCATTGGTGTAATAATTGTCTCATTTACATTCTGCAATCTACTACAATTTGGGGCACGCAAAAAAAGCCGACCTCTTCCTTTTGACTTTCTTTAGGACCCTGACCCTCTTAACATAAACACATGCAAACAACATGTAGTGTCCATTGCTTAGACCTGTGTTCTACCCTTTACCAAAAAACTTGCTCCCACTCTGCCACGCTTTCCTCCCTTTCACTTCCCTCTTCCTTTGCTTCATTTTTTTTCCCTTTGGCCCAGGTTCTCTTTTTTGCCTCTGGTTGCTCTCCTGGGGAAATCTTGGCACCAGTTCTGACTTCAAATCTCTTGGGCTGCCAGACTGCATCATGTAAAAATTGCCATTTTCCTCTATCTCTGCAGGGCAATCTTTAAAGGCAGTAAGGTGTGACGCTCCAGACTGGCAGCTTGGCAAGAAAGAGCCTATGGATACCAACACACAGAATCTGGAGGGTTCAATCTGACAGGCAGTCAGTACTGGGAACAAAAGAAATTAAAAAAAAATTTTTTTACATATTGCAGACATATGGTCACAAGACCAGCAGAAATATATTTAATTACTGATCTTGTATGTTAAGCAGAGATAATATACCAACAGCAGTACCCTAATTTTTTTCTCCTTAGGTTATAATAAAGTGAATTAAAAGAGGCCTCTAGAACATAGTTGGTTCATAGTTTTGCATTTCAGATCCATTTACATTTTGACCCCAATCATTTGCAAATAGAATCTGATAATTTGATTTTAGACTACCGTGATTATTTTAGCATGATATTCTTTTTAAATGTGGATGAACATTTTTAAATGCAATTAGGCCATTTATCAGTGGTTTTGTTACCTTGTTTTCAATCAAACCCTTCAACTGTGCAATACAGAGTCCCTACAATGTTTACAAGTAATATTAGGTATGCAAACTGTGTTGTAACTGAGTTGACTTGTAAGAAACCAGTCTGAATGTTTCGTACCAAATGTACGTTTGTACCAAATGTAACTCTCACTGTGTTATTTTTCAGGCTGCATAACAGCGCTGTACAAGCTGTTTTCCTCAGAACATACAATCACAGTAAAATCATGTTCCTTGACTCCTGGTTGAAAGGTTTGCTGGTAAAAGAAATGAGGGACCTAAAGCAGGATGGCTATGGAAGGTAGAAACAGCAATCCAGGGCTGCAATATAGAATTCCTAAGCCTGTTAGCCTCTGTTTCCCTCTCCATCACTCATGAGATGCCAAAGCGTCTAGAACTGTGCTCACACCCTGCACACATTGAGCAAGGCAATACTGATTTCCAGCTTGTTTAATGAGGACCCAGAAATCTCCATATTCCATTATTTCTGTCCCTTCAGTAGCTTCTGCCAGAAGGTATGTTATGGGTGTTCCTCATGAATATCAACAGAATTGGACCTTTCAGGAAATGTTGTGACCTTTTCCTTCCAAAATATTGCTGCTGCTGAGTTTCATGCAGCAAACTGCAGCCTTACCTGAGGCAACCAAATATAATTCCCTTCTCAGTATGATGGATTTCAAACCTATCATTAGTCAAGCAGGAACTCTAACCAACTAGTTGTAGCATGTTTTGGAGGGAGAGGAGGACATTTCTGCATCTCTCATGTTGGAGTTATTCTGTAGTTATACTTAAATACCTAAAGTATATCTATATAAAACCAATGAAGTTGTTATGGTAAGACCTCTTTCTAGAATGTAAGTTGGAGTGACTTGGTTGATGGAGGTGAATTTTTTCATCAAAGTATAACAAGAATAAGCTAGAAAATATTTAAAATTAAGATTTCTTAATTTGCTCAGGTATTTATGGTCCATTCAAGTCTGTAAAGTAGATAACACTTACCACCACGGAGACACTATCAAAAAGTTACAATGTGATATTGTTTAGCTTATAGAAAAGAGATTAAGGTTTTTTTCCCTCTGAACAGTGCAGCATGTCCTCACCAAACTTTGAGTTCTTCCTTTACAAGTATTGGATAAAATTCAAAGACTTTCACATAATGCCGTTTTCCTGGTTTCAGCCAGGACAGGGTTCATTTTTGCAGTAGCCAGGGGGGAGCGTGTCCAGGACCTGGAGGTTTTTCTATACCAGGCCAGAGGTGAGGGGGTGAAGAGTGGGAGGAGGAAGGATGGGGGAGAGGGGAGGGCAGGTGGGGAATGGAGTCTCTTTCAGGGGGAAGGAGTCTTTTTCCAGTAATAAATTGCAGAATACCTTTCCTAAACCACAATAGTCATTCATTAGTTTGCCAGTTAAAAGTAGTTTAAAATTGAGTCATTTACAGACTTTAGCACCTGTGTCAGTTCAAATGTACCAAATGGTCCTAGCAGCATAATACGAGTCATTTAAAACCTTTCATATAAAGCAAATTCAGATCTCATGTTTAGGCTGTGTTTGAAGAACACAGGCTGTAATTAAGCAAAGTTATTAATATTTATGGTTTCCAGTTGTAATTACTATTCCAGGCTAGAATAGATGTTCCTTGGTCGACAGATTTTATAACTCTTAAATAGAGCCTATATAATACAACTAATTCTTCCAAGAACCATATTTACACCCCATGTTAATATGCTTGCAACAGTTCTACTGATTTCAGTGACTGAGGAAACTGCACGTGTCAAGAGAGAGTTGCTTGGTCCATTTGTCACTGCACTTGACAACTATGCTGCTACATGAAGATGGGCGATTTGAAGTCTCTCACAACACTGCTGCTTTCGTATTCCTACAAATTGAGTCAGTAGCATTACAGAGAACTGAGGAAGGAATCAGTCCTCTGGTCGCAAATGGAAAAATTTCATTTTTCTTTATTGAAGAAATAATCTCATCTGAATTACAGCAAGAAGATACCAAAATATCGTGTTGGAGCATGGTGGAGTTTTTCTTCTTTTGAGTGCTCTAACTTGAATTCTTATTTTGCTAAATTAGTCACTTGTATTTGTGACACTGTGTAGTTTAAAATAAGTGAAAACCTTTTAAATATTTTTTTTAGCAATTTTACCTTCTTATATTAATGCGAAGTTTCAATGACTAAACTGAATTAAAAACAATGGCCAAATGTTTATTTTGATACAAAATTTAATAAGTTTATTTTGTGACTCTGTAATGCTTCTGTCTATATATATTTTTTTTTTAAAGTTTTGTTACTTTAAAATTGAAATCTCAATGAAAAGAACAATCAAAACATTTTACATTGAAATTTTAAAGCAAGAATTTCAACTTCTGAGAAAAAAACCCTAACTTTTGTCAGCTGAGATTGTTGACAGGCTTCAACATGACTCTGAATAGGGCTCTGTGGGGTTTATGTTGGTTCTCAACCTACAATTTTGATGTATTTTCTGTTCAGAGAAACAAAATTTTCAGTTCTGAAGCTGAGGCTGGCAGACCTGTACAACATGAGAGAGGGAGGAAGCCTGGGGACTGGGTTGGAGCTCAGGATTTCTCCACTTCTTATGTCACACATCTCGCTACAAACCCAAGACTCTTCCACCCCCACAGGCTACGAGTCTGCTACCATCCACGAGCCAGTGTAGAGCACCAGCCATTTCTCTCGTTCACTGATATCTAAAAGCCAGCTGGATGGTTTTCAGCTCTGCAACCTTACTTGATCCATCTTGACCCTCAACAGCTTCTGCGACACACCATATAGGACTCTACGCAGCAGTTTTCCATTTTTATTGTATCCCTACAATATGGCAGGAACCATCATTAAAGAGAAAGCATCAGTTTTCATTTCTGGTAGTTGATTATATGACAGGACCTCCACAGCATATGACACCTTCTCCTCCTCCTCTTCTGATGATAGTCTGACATCTTCACCTTTGGGCCCGTTCATGATGACTTCCAAGATCCCTGGGAAACTGGGGTTTCTTATTCAAGCTCGCTGTGTGATCAGCTCAATCCAGTTACTCCATGTAGCATCAGTGGCATGATGTGTGGAAGAGAGTTTCCCTTAGAACATCCAACCCAGCACTGGCAGTCGGGATGACAGGACAAGCTGTGCTTCAATGCCAATCACTTCTGAGACAGCTAGAACCCCTTCATAATCTGCCAGTATCTATTTTTCAGAAGGGTTGTAACAGGCATCAGATCCCTTGTATTCGTGACTCAAGAACCCCAGGGCTTGTCCTCAAGTCTCTCCAGGTACCTTTTTGCCAGAGACTCCAGGAAGGACCATTCTCGCCAGACACAGTGTAGAGCACTTTTTTCACATCTTGTCCTGTCCTGACTGTCCAAGGGCTTCTCCATTAACAATCTCCTGCTTAATTTGCTCAAAACCTTGTTGTTGTTCAGGACCCCACTTGAAATCATTCTTCTTCTGGGTCACTTGGTAGAGAGGGTTTACAATCTGACTGTAATCTGGAATATGCATCCTTCAAAAATTCACAGAGCCGAGGAAAGCATACGTTTTCTTCTCGCTGGTTAGGGGGGACATAGCTGCTCTCTTGTTGACCACGTCCATGAGAATCTTGATGATGTCCATCTTGCCATTTGACTCCTAAAAACTACTTTTCCTGGGCAGGTGTCTTGACCTTACTTTGCTTTTTGACAGAACCAGCCTTCAGGAGGATTTAGATTATCTTCACCACTTTCTCAAAAACTTCCCCTGTTGTGTTGCCCTACACGATGATGTTATCAATGTATTGCGACTATGCTGGAGCCTCACCCTTTTCCAGTTCAGTCTGGATGAGTCCATGGCAAATAGTGGGACCTTGGACTCCAGTTCGTTCTGAAGTTTCAGCATGTCCATGACCACAGCACTCAGTGGTTGTGTGACTTTGTTCAGACCACGATAGTCTGCTGCCAGTCTGCAATCTCCATTGGACTTATGCACTGGCCACATAGGACTATTAAAGGGCAAGTCAGTCTTGCTGACCACTTCTGGCTCTCCAGTTCACAAATCATCTCACGGATGGGGGTCACGGAGTCCCAGCTGGTGCAGTATTGTCAACAGTGCACTGCTGTGGTAGTGATCCGTACCTGTTGTTCTCTGACTGGCAGCAGTCCACAACAGAAGGGTCCTCTGAGGGACCAGGCAAGGTGTTCAGCTGTCTAATTTCCTGCCTCCACAGCAGCTATCCCAAAAGCCCAACAATGCCCTTTTGTGTCCTTGAAATACCCTTTCCTTAGTTCTCTATTCCAAGGACACAGGGGGCCTCTGGGCCAATCACAATGGGGTATTTTTGCCATTTGTTACCAGCCAGACTCACTACAGCTTCCTGTCCTGTCAGCTGTTGGGATCCCCTCATCACCCCAAAAATAGAGGTAGATTCTGCCCCTACAGATCTTGATGGCATCAGGGTATATTGTATGCCAATGTCAACTAAAGCCTTATACTCATGTGGGTCTGATGTGCCAGGCCATGGCATTCACCCAATCCAATAAATCCCATTGTCCCTTTGCCCCAGCTGGCTGGAGGCAGGGCCGCTCTAGTTCTAGTCATAGTTCTCACTGCTCACTTCTTGTAAATATGAACTGGAGATCCTTCAAGAGGATTAGAAATAACATTCAGCCCTTCCATTGTGTCTGAGGACTTGCCCACTGGATATGAGAGGCATATATCCTTGAAGAATTTCCTTTGGTGATTGTTCTCCCTCTCAACTCATGCACCCATGCTGCTAGGGCAGAGGAGGATTTTCCATCCCACTTCTTCACGTGCTCTCTGTGGTCATGCAGGTAAAACCATAGGCTTCCTTGTGGTGTGTACCCCTCTCTCGAGCAGGTGGGTGCATGCTCCCACGAGCAGAGACTCTGGTCCATACCAGCGGGGCATGGGACATTTCCTCTCTAGCCTGCTCGAGTCTTTCAAGTGTGTCTGCAGTCTTGGACCATCTTTCCACAGCCAAAGCACAGATTAGTAGGGAGGAAAAGAGATGATCTTCATATTGTTGGAGTTGGGGAATCACCTGAAGCACTGTTTCTTCTCCTTCTTTTGTTGACATCAATGCCAAAGAGTTGGTGTACAACTATGGTGCACTCTCTACAAAATTCTGCCACGTGGATTGTGTACACTGGACCTTATCTGGATATACAGGGGACTGCTCGTTATTTGAATCCCTATAGATTACTTTCAACATGGCTAATTCTCTCAGGTCCTGGATACCTTTCTCCATAGCATTCCATTTGTCTTGGTTCACTATTGGGTCATCCATGAGAGAATACCTTTCCCTCATGCCTGACAGAAGTCACTTCCAGAGACTAAAAGTTTCTGTCCTCTTCCCAATCCCCTTGCAAATGCCTACATCCCAGGACAAGGATCCCAGTTGCCTGGCTTCACTACCATCCAGTTTCATATTGTGTGCCACAATATCCCAGCATCGGAGCAGGCAGGTCATAAGGGGCTCTCCCAACTGGCAGCTGAAATCTTTTTGTGTATCTTGCAGCTCACCTGGGAATAGGGATCAGGTGATTATCTTTGCTCTTGCCTCTTCTTCCTGTTGTGAGGGCCCTATTCTTCTTCATCCCTCACTAAGCAAACTGATTTTGTCTTGGACTTCTTCTTCTCTGGTAGCAGCTGCTACCAGCATGAGTTGTTCCTCTGGTTCAGTTGCAGTTTGAGTGGCCATGGTGCCTGTTGGTCTGTTTTCCTCCTCCTCCCCCTAAGGGTGCTGTCTAGTACAAAGTAGTGTTGGATAAATTGTATCTAGGGCCCAGCACGTTGCAATAAATTGCTCCTCTCTGCAATTGCCATGACATTCTCCTTGCAAATATTCTGTCACTTTATCAGGGTCCTGTAGCTGTTCAGGGATGAAATTCCAAACCATTGGAGCAGAGAATTTCCAAAAAAACCCATTTTCTCCCACATTCTGTTCCAGTCATGACTATCCACTCTAGGGGTAGATCTCTGAATGACCTTCCTATAATCTCCCAAATCCCTGTCCTGACTCTAAACATGGCGTAGACTGAGCTGAGGAGGCCTGACAGACTTGGCAACAGGAACATGCTTTCCTTAAAATCCAAAGGGAATTCAAAATTCTCAAAAGCTGTTGTAACAGGCGTGAAGAAGGAAAAGGGGATGAAAGGCTGGGGAAAAATTGTCCTACCCTGTTCCCCTCACAGCCTGGGTATGGTAGTTAATTAATTCCCAGTGGTAGAAGCCAGGGCCCGGGCAGGAGAGCAACCCTGAACACACATCCCAAATGACCCTCATTGCCCTTGATGTTATCATGCCATAAATTGGTATCATAAAGTACATCAACAAAGCAATCCTGATCCCTCTCTCTGCTCCGAAATGATGGGCACATATTGCATATAGTGAAACATATACAGGCTTAGATACCACAACTGCATGAACAGAGCAAGCAACATTGTAACCAGTGGCTCTGTACCTAATACACAAAAGCTTAGATCAAATTTGTTTCCAGCCTTCTCTGAACAGACCTGTTATCTCAACATTTTGTGCCCCACGTTGGGTGCCGATTAAAACTTGTCATGGTTTAAGTCCAGATGGAAGTTAAACTCCACACAGCTCCTCCCCACCCCCTCCAGTGAGAGAGACAAAAGGCTGAGATTTTAGGTTGTCTATTTTGAGCTGTGGAGACCAGAATTGAACACAACGCTCCTCACTAAAGCCCAGTAGAGGGGCAGGATCACCTCCCTTGACCTGCTGGCCACACTCTTCCTGATGAATCCCAGCATACCATTGGCCCTCCTGGCTACAAGGACGCTGCTGGCTTATGGTCAACTTGTTATCCACCACCACTCTGAGGTCCTTCTCCGCAAAGCTTCTCTCCAGCAGGTCAGCCTCCAACCTGTATGGGTACTTGGGGTTATTCCTACCCAGGTGCAGGACCCTGCACTTGCCTTCGTTAAACTTCATTAGGTTTCTCTGCACCCAGCTCTCCAGCCTATCAAGGTCCCACTGAATGGCAGCACAGCCTTCAGGTGTATCAGTCACTCACCTTAGTCAGCAAACTTGCTTAAGGGTGCATTCTATCTCTTCGTCCAGGTCGTTGATAAACAAGTTGAGTAAGACTGGACCCACTGTTGGTCCTTGGGGAACACCATTGACTACGGGCCTCCAGGTGGATTCTGCTCCACTGTTCCTGACCCTCTGAGCTCTGCCATTCAGCCAGTTCTTGATCCACCTCACTGTCCATTCCTTCAACCTGCATTTCTTGAGCTTACCTATAAGTATGTTATGGGCGACAGTGTAAAAATCCTTGCTGAAATCAAGATAGACAACATCCACTGCTTTCCCCTCGTCAACCCTTCCTACTGTACCAGATGGTCTACACTCTCAACTGGGGTAAACCAGCTGACAATTTAACCTGTATCTATTGTCATCGAGGGACCAGAATATCAAGTCCCTTTCAGAGCTGCATGTTTCTGTTTAGTATGAAAATAAAAGCCTCTGGCAACAGTAGAGAGAGTCTTCAGTTTACAAGAAAATCAGTACTTTAGAAGATGCCTGACTTACTTAACAGAAAATAGAGCTTCTCAAACTTCTTAGTAGGATATTTTTTTGACACCATACTTTGTGCATTTTTGTCATGCATTGCCAACATGCCATATGCTTACAACACATGGTAAAAGCATGGGTAAGAAAATGTAATTGTGACATGTAAAGACAATTCTGGATCCGTAATACTTCTGAGCTAAAATACACTTGTGCATTTGTTATATAAGTTGAGAGGACTTTTTTATCAAGCTCTTCCAGTGTATCACTGGAAGGGATATTCTACCTTGAACTTAGCAGATTCCATAGAAAGAGAACAAGCACTGGATCAGGTGGTAGCAACCAGAGTTTCAAGGCTGTAGTCCATAGTTTGCTACTGATTTTCAGAAGTTAAGGCTTTTCGCTTGAGTGTTCTGCATCAATTTGCTACCCTGGAAAAACGGATTTGACTGATTGTTTCAAAAGTGTTTAAAAATTACGGGTGCATACCAAAGAAGTGAAGTGCTGTATTTATGGTTTAATTGTGTAGTGGCCAGCTTAGGTCTTCTGTTTTTCTATATGTAAAGACTAGAAGCTCTTATCTCAATGAGTTTATACCATGAAGAGATAATAAAAAAAATTATTGGGAGAGAAAAGAAGATAATGAGTGATAAAAAAGATTTACCTAAGGTGAGTCACATAACACTCAGTGACAGATTTGGAATAAAATCCAGGCTTCCTGCATTCCAGACCAGTTTCAGACATACTAGATCTTGCTGTCTTCAGCTACCACTGTTACTCATCTCCCTGGAGAACTGGGGAGCCTAGCAGCTGTCCTTAAATACTGGCATATGGGGCAGACTCCTCTTCAGAAGGTGCTGCAGGAGTTTGTCTTTCCAAACATGCCATTGATAAAAACAGCTACATTTGAAAAAAGTAGGCAATAGGAGAAAATGCGTGAGAAATTGCAGTTAGGGACCTTAACCTACTGACTCATTTAGGAATATAGGCTCCAGCCATGACTGAGCAGAGAGGCTCTTTTATGGAGATATTCAGTGAAAGAACATAGCTAAGACGCCTGAGTCAGGCTAGTCTTACAGGTATACATATTTATAAGTGGACATTGAGGCTTCTAAATTATTTCAGTTGTCGATTGAAGAACATTTTATGACTTATTCCCACTAAAAACTCTCGTATGATTGCAAGATTACCTGCCACTAAATGATATGCAGACTTCTCAGAGATTATGTGTATGATACAGCTTTTATCAGAGACACCCAGGCAGTAGACACTGCAAACCCAGTGTTAGTCTATTTCTTGTCTCTTCCTTTTCCTCCTTTCTTTCAGCAGACCACAGGGCTCAGAAAGGATATACTTCATTTTTCATCCCTTCAGACTTATAACCCAAGTGGTCCCTCAGATGAGACAGGTTTGATTTAATTCATTCATCTAAAAACAGAAAACAGACCCAAGGCCAACATATGATTTTCATATGTTCATTTACCATGCCCCCAGAGAGTTCATAATAGAGTTTACTAATACCTTGTTGGCAATGATGGTGAAATACCATGACTTTTACCTCCAGAGATTTCACCAGCATTCATGATGGCAGGAGTATAGATTTAAAAAAAAAATCACACAACTGTCTTCACTATTTTCATTCCTGGTGCTTCCTTGTTCACATGAAGTTTCAGGGCTTACTTAAAGAGATTGTACTGAAAACATCAAATATATGAATACGCTCTTCCCTGATTTATGAGAAGGAAGATTTTGAAGAACTGGTGCTGCCCACAGCCAAAACATGCAACGCCTTTTTCAGGAAACAGTCTGTCCCATCCTCCTTTGAAGTGTGGAATAATGCAACCCACACTGAAGAAACTAATTTTCAGTATGTCAATCCCAGCTCCAGGTTCTCCCTGTAGCATGCCTTCAAAAAGCAGCGGAGGTTTTACCTTTGTCCCACGAGAACATTACTTTTCTCCCTGCAGAATCTCCATATGTAGATATTAACAAAATGTAAGGCAAAAGAACCCTCAACCAAAAGACATATACAGGTAACAAGAAAAACCCTCACTACACCTGTGCTTGCATTTTCTTCTGTTGTGACCCACTGCCTTAGGACAGCGTTGGTTGAAATGATGTTAGAGAAGCTGCATGTCTTATCAATGTTTGTAGAGTTTTCTTGGAATGTTTTACATGACTTCATTTTTTAGTATTGATTTTTAATATTTTTGCTTGGTATCTGTACGTGTTGGCTAGTCAACCATATTTCTGCCCTTTTTTACGGAGCACAGCCTAAATATACAACACGGTCCTGTATACAGAAAACCACCAGCAGGACAAAACACTGGAACATATATGGACAACAGAGGCATTGTGTGGATTCTAGACACTCTCCACGCCAGGTGACTTGGTGAGGAGCAAATCTATCCTCAGTTCTTGACCTCTTCTATTGAAGGTGCTCAGTTGTTATCATTTTATATCTAAAGAAACCATTTACATCTCCAGAAAGGAGATGTAACAGCTTTGTGTTTGGATACCTTCAGAGCTCGTTTAAGTATAAACCTCATCTGTGCAGAGCTAACAACATGGTGGTTGTGAAAATGTTTGAGAGCCTGAGAACTCAATTAACCCCAAAGCTATGCAACCTGATACAACTATTGATACACCTGATAGAGCAAGAACTGGGAGGAGAGCTGATAGGAGGTTGAAAAGAAGGGGATAAGATTCCAGGGCCTGACCTTATCTCTTTTTCGTTTGTGTTGAGTACCCTCAATCCTGCACTGTGGTCATCTCTTTGGTATAAGAAGTTTTACCTCCCCTCTGGGCACCTGGGCTTTGGAGTTACAAGGTGTGTTAGCCTAAAATTTTGAGAAGAGTGATCTTCAGAAAGGTAGACTTTGAATGAAATAAAGAGGGTTTTTTTTGTCAGTGACGAGCCTTTTTCCTTCCCTTCCCTTCC
>VZRJ01004802.1:0-142757 GCA_013397565.1 Ptilonorhynchus violaceus | reverse complement strand
CTCCCCTCCCCTCCCCTCCCCTCTCCATAGGTGAAAATAGACTATCAGGATAAAAGTTAATAGGCAAATTTAAGAACAAATGAGCTATTTTGGACACTATTACATTAGAATAAATTTGGCAGGCAGTTGCTGATTAAATTTGAGGTGGATTTACTCTGAATCTCAGAACTTAACAAAGAAATTTAGAGGTTGTTTAGACCCTGAACAGATAAGGCTAAAATCAATTTTCAGTTTTCAGCACTGGTGCTAGGTCCAGTCCTCTTTATGCAGACACTATTCTAACATTCTCTTGGCCTCAAACTGGGGTAGCAGTGTCATGAGCCTGGCCAAAATGGATGCCTGAACGTGACAGTGAGCCTGTCAGTCCTCTAGGAGAGCAATGGCAACCTGCACCTGGTTGTGATGCAACTTTCTAGTATTGAATCCCCCAGAACACCATGGAAGAGTGTATAATGAGAATTTTGCTCTTTTCATTTTGCTGTCAAATTCAAATCTGGATCCCTTCTGTTGTCAAGGTTTTTGAACCTTGAATTTTAATTTTGATGGATTTATCACCAACCACCCTTTGCACACAGTTGTTTCTATCTATTTCTGGACATACTGGCTGTGCTGGGATAGCAAACGGTAGGAGAAGGTATTATCTTAAATGAGCTACATGAAACAGATTTCTGTCCGTGTCCCCTCGGCATTTCTTGATAACAACACTGTCAACAGATCTAAACATTGTCAAGATGTGTGAAAAGAAGCTAAGTTTATGTCTGTGACTAGAACTTTTCAGAGAATGGGTTTCAAAAAGTTTTCATGTTTTTATTTTTTCAACGAGCAGGCAGCATTTCCATAGAAAGCAGATACTTTTCATAAAAATTTTTTTAGTCAGAACACCAGTTTTCTGCTGGAAGAGTATTGTTGGGAAAATGTTAACAGGCTCTTCTTGGTGATTTAGTGGTTTCAACATTTCATTACATAAATTAACAAGTCTGCTAATGGAAGACAGTTCAGCTTAAACTTTAAAGATTTCTAGTGGATGGCTGTGACCATGTTTTCACCAATCCTCTGAATTTTTTACAATGCTGATGACTCAGCCCTCAGCACATGCTCTGTGTGGTAAATATTTAGGTCAATGAGAGAACAACTTTGTATATATAAGGCTAAAAGATGGTTTTACTCGAAGGACAAAGTTATTCTCTGCATGGCCTTGTAATGCTTCTGCACAAAGATGAAGTAGCACCAGAGAGTTTAACATCTTTGACACTAACACAAGTCTTTCACACTAGCTTCCCCAGCAGAAATTTTCACCAGCAGTCTATGTGTGCAAGAAATAAAGCAAAAGGAAAACACCACACACAATTTTCCTCCTGAGGAGAAGAAAGAACAAACATGACATGGCACACGTCACTTTCTGCTCTAATGGAAGGTCCTCTGATACTGTAGCGATGAACACAATACAGGAGATTGAGTAGAAGTAATTTTTTGCTAAATAGTCAATTTTTTTCTGCTCTTTTTCTGGGATCATGTCAAAAAGAGATATATGGACCCGTGAATATAGTTCCCCAAGAAAAGCTTTTGTGTAACTAAACAATAGATGATAATATGTAAATGTAGACCACTGAAATTCTCAGCTTGTCCTTGTAGATAAAATATTACTGCTAGCATAGCAAAAACAATTATTTATGTATTCTTATATACATTCTTTATTACAATAAACACATTCCACCTTATTGTATGCACTCTATATGCATTTCTTTGGTACTGTGTTTTTGTGGCTCAAAAAGGTTTGGAGCTTTTCTGCTTGTTGTTTCCTTCCAAATTGCGGGCTCGATCCAATATTTAAGCAATGAATGTCAAATTTCAGGGAACAAGTATTTTCTCCTCACACAACTACTTTTGTACGTTGAAATTTCCCTTCCTGTGAGTTATCTAAGGCTAACTTTGCCTTCACATCCACTCTGGTGTTCTAGATTTGCTGCTTGATCAAGTGCTTTCTGAGCAGCCCTGGCAATGGGATGGGGCCAGAGGAGTTGCTCTTGCCTGTAGGTGAGAGAAAGGAAAGTAATTAAATACCTTGTAGTGAGCGTAACGTATTTGATAAGAACAATTGTGATGGGCCAAATCACGAATATTAGGGTGCTGAATTCAGTTATACTAAACTCTTTTGCATTTTACCTCTGACTCCAGAAAGGCCTCCTGGGCACTTCTCCATCAAACAACTCTATAGTTCATTTTCAAGACGAAGGGTGAGTTTGAGGTGAAATTCCCTAATACATCACAATTACAAAACCACCTAGGCTAGGAAGAGTAACTTTTTTGTTGAGTCACTGGATTAAATTCTCTAAGTCGATGTGCTTATGTTCATTTATAAATCACTTTAATAAATAAGCAGCATTCCAAATTGCAATTTACTATCTTTAGATAATTGGATAATTGCAGAATTCTTTACAGTATTTATATGAGGAAATTGGCAATTCATAGATGTTAAATTATACTGTTTCTGCCTGTTTGCCAATTGCATAAAATTACTGAACTAAATCTTGCAGCCATCAGAGTAACATAGCTTAAGCTACAGTAAATTCTAAAATATAGCTATTCTGTGCAATGCAGCTTTACATAAACTGATGTCAAATGCTATTGTGCTGTGAAAAGATACTACTACCTGTTATGTAGAATGGATACAGCCGTGTCACAACTGCAGTGCACTGAAGTAATTTGTTCTGCTCCTCAGGGTTGTTGAAGATTTTCTAAATAATTTTTTTCAGGTGGCTTCATATTCTTAGGAAAACTGTCATGTGCTTGGTTTTGGACAACTACCTTATCTCAGTTGTTTTATAAAATATGCTCCTGTACTTAATTATTCCCTTTTTATTTTTACATTATTTGTTTAATTATTCAGGCTGTGTTCAAAATATCTGCTGGATTTTTTTCCATTTTTTTTTTATGTTGTTGTTGTTGATTTGGTCTTTTTTTCCCCAAATGTTTAATCAGTGAATGCATAAGAAGAGCACAGAATTGTGGTTTTGCAGCAATTCTGAGTTCAGGGTTTTTTGATGCCAGAGGAAAAATAAAAATACATATTTATAATACAGGTTCTAATGATCAAAGAGCTGAATAGGCTGTTTTGGTATTCTTTATTGATGTTACTTATGAAGCCACCTTCATTTCAAAACAGAACATATATATTGTGTCTTTCTGGAATCCAAACTACACTCCTTCTGTGAAAAACAGAGATGAGGTTTTTCGTCTTGGGTATTCCTTTCCACAGAATTTTCTCATGGTTCTTTCCACATCTTAGAAACTGAGTTCTCTCGATGATAAAAGGAGACAGAATGGAATTTTTTTCCTTTTCAGTTTGGCTTTTTTTCTCGCTTGAATGTGGTATCCAGATACACCAGTAATGTGCAGTGCAGCCCAGGCTGAGGCAAGCGAGTCAGAATGTCGGCATATGGATTCCTCAAGCAATCTGGTGTGCAACTCTATTATTAAGCTAGAAAACAGTACAGGGCACTTGACCCATCAATGTTACATTGCACAGAGATTGCTCTCTGGAATTGATGATCATTATCATCTTGAACTTCCTGCAATGATTTCAGGCTGAGTTGGTAATCACAAAAGGATTTTGTCCCATCCCACAAGCTCCTTGTCATGTAGCAACGCTTTTGAACGTACATTTTTTGAATGTTGTGGGGTTTGTTTGGGTTTTTTTTTCTTTTGAATGTAACAAAATTTAAGTTGCAGTCTCATTTCTTGAATACAAGCATACAGTTAAATTCTCAGGCAGGCATTTATTAACATTTTGCCTTTGTAGCCATTTTCTAATCATTGTGCAGATCAAGTATTTCAGGATGAGAAAGTTACTGTGGATTTTAGCAAGTACCTCAGGCAATTTGCTGACATATATCAGTGAACTTGTCAAATGCTTTGACACAGATGTCTGGTTTTGGCAACTACAGAATTTGAATATCCTACCCTGTACATAGCTATTCATAGAGTCAATTCAGATCTGGTGTAGGTGGGTGCAACTTCATTGACTTCAACTCTGAGGCAGCCGCCTGTACTCAAGCTGAATTTAGGCTTAAAGAAATGTGCCCAAGAACAGCCTGGAGAACACTCAAAACGGTCCTCTAAGACCTGTTGCTGTCTCTGCCTGTGTGGGAGGATGTGTCAAGGGTGTTCCTGGGCCACCAGGGCCAGCCATGGCAGTAATGGTTGGCCTGGCCTCACCCTTCCCTTTCTCTGCAGGAGGGTAATGTGGAGTCAGAGCCAGCCCTGTGTGATGGGGTGGTCTCTTGCTTCCACACATGCTCCAGCGCCAGTCCTTGTCCTCTGGCTGTCACATTGCTTCCCTGGTTGAAGCTCAGAAGTTGGGCTTCTGTGTTTCCCCTCATAGAGGGTTTCTTTGGCCACTGTAAATATCCCAAATATGAAAGACTCTTCATTCTTCCTCCAACCAGCTATTCTAACTTCCTGCAGCTACAAAACCCCAGCATTATCATTACTATTACTTATTTAACTGAGCTTCTCACTAGTTTTACAATAGTCATTGAGAGGGAGGGTTTCTTTTCTGCCCTTAGAAGAGCAGCCATCCCAAACTGTCACTGTGATGGAGGTCCAGGCTGGGGGCACAGAGGCTCTTTGTCACCTCAGTTGGGCCCAGACACTTTGGGTACCCACTCTTTGGGTACTTCTACTCTGCTGCCCAAAAACCCTTGCAGGTAGGGTTTCACATTATAGAGAGGTCAGCCAGGAAAATAATGACAACAGGATCAGCCTTAATGTACCTGCTAATATTCCATGGTTCTGTGGAGGCTGGTACTGCCTCTACAGCTGTTACTTCCCCACTCAGTGATCCTCCACACCTTGAAATACATTAGCGTGACTGGAGGGGAGAGAGAGGGCGTGGGTCTCTGCGTTGCTGATAATCACCTGTTCTTCTCTGTCCCAGTCCAGAGATGTCGGCTTCCCTTCCCCTCTGTTTGGTATGAAGGGCTCAGTGAATGCATTGCAATTTGGAGCAAACCCCCAACATTAGCATGTTCCCAGACACCGGGATTTGCTAAATTTGTTTTATCAATGCTATGAGAGAAGAATAAAAACCTTGTTGTAGATATTTGTTTGCCTGCAGATAGAAACACAATTGCCATAGTATATTTGGGATTGTCACTGCATATCATGTCTAGATTTGATTTTTGTCAAGATGGTTGTGAAGTGAAACTCAGAGGATTGACACAATGCCTTTGCTTGTAAATCGTGCTGAGCTGCCGTGCTGCTATCGGAAATAATCACAAAATACAATGCTACATGACACATGTTATCCTTTGGTTTGAAGAACACGGTTAATTTTATTCTCTACTTTCACATAAATGCCCTCACTTGCACCTTAACAAGCCCCCAAACATTGGTTACTAAATGATCACATTACATCAACCCCCCCTTTTGTTCCCTCACTATAAAATTGAACAACTGGGATGGAGAAAATTTGGCCTTGGTCCAAAACATAGCTAGGTGCATCTGCATTTGGCTCTGTGCCCTAAGATATAATATTAAAATTTGAGTTTTCCTTAAGTTTTGTTTAAATAATCCTTCTTTTTTTTTTTTTTCCCTGGGGTGATTGCACTGCTTGCAAGATGTTTTACCCTCCTGTTATCAGAATTTTATCATTACTATTAAATGCAATTTCATCTCTTTTTCCCCATGGAATTCAGAAGAGATGAAACCCAGTGGGACTGTTTAGAAATTAAATGGGCCCCCCTAGGAACTGCTCTTTCAGAACCACTTAATATTTAATAAAGAAGTAGGTTTTTTTAAACATCGTACAAAGTACAGTGGGGAAACCTGTATCTCTGATTTAAATTTTTTTTCTAAAAATAGCTTTAGCTGATACTGCTGTTGGTTAATAACTATGCATGTGCTATAGACAGTAAGGGCTTGGTACACATTGTCAGGGTGGACCTGCTCTGACTGTAATGGGATTTGGGTTAAACCCTTGCAAGAGTAGACCCTTGCTTGCAATACAGTAACACATAAATCCTTTGTACATGAAGCTTCCTGTGATTAAAGAACGGCAGGACCTTGAGAAGTGGCATAGTACAAAATTAGCTGCAATTTCAGTCTTTTTCACTCATGCTGCCCTAAATTCAGAGACGTAAATGGAGATCGGGTCAATGGAGAGTGTGACCTTCAGCTGAGAAAACATTTGCTGTATTTTCAGTGCTTTAGTTGTTTTTATTAGTACCTATAATGCTGAGCAGCAGTACCAATTAAATTGGTGTAAATAGAGATTATAATGTGGTTAGGAATGACACAATTGACAATACGTGTATTTAATAAACAGGAATGTCAGTATGTATAAAGCATCGCCAACATGTTAAAGCTTGGTATTTCATAAGACAGGAGAGCATGGGGATTGCTTTAATACAGCAAGCTGAAAAAAACATTTCGTTTGTAAATGAAATGTGTTTTGCTGTTATAAACCCCAGCAGGCAATTCACTCGTTGGGAATGATCATTCAAAACCTGCTCTGCTTTGGTAAAGAGCTGAGAGAACGGCATTTCCAAAGACACTGGGGGGGGTTTCTTAGTCCTTAAGAATAAGTTATTTTAGCTTTAGTTTTTTGTTGTTGTTGGGTTTTGTTTGTTTGGTTGGTTGGTTGGGTTTTTTTAATTTAAAAAATGCTGTCTTTTCTCTGGAGAGCAGTGCTAAAAGGTTAGGTTTATTAATTTTTTCCAGATTTACATGAACTGTTATGTAAATAATGCCAAATATGGGGACTTAAAACAAACACCATGTGATGGAAGAATTAAGAGTCTTCCTCAGCTACCTGATCCAACAACCTCAAGTAAGGCATTTAAATCAGGTGTGGTGAGCAACTGTAAGTCAAGTGCTTCAGTTGCTGAAGTTAAAAAAAGAAGTTTTTGATTATTATTGAAGTATTTCCAGAGACTGAACTGCTCACTGTCACTTCTCAGGCTATAGATACTGCTCCTTTACAATAATGAATGGGAGATTTTTAGCTTGTTGACGGGGCTGGCAAGGTGGACTACCAGACTGCTGAAGCAGAAGAGGTTTAAGTCTTACCAGGTGAATGTGAAAACTGGAGCTGGTATCAGTAATTGTTGATCTCCAATAGGTAACAAGGTGCAAAAAGTTTCATCTCGTCATTTATGAGGGATCAGTTTTTACTGAAACTGACTCTAAAAAAATCATCCTGGCTTGGCATTTTGTTGTCTTCTTTTCTCCCTATCTTCTTGTAATGGTACAAGACGGTTTTTTTTTCCTCAGCTATAATCATGAATGAGATTCAAATCTAGGACATATATAGTGGCTGTGGATATATCATATTCAGCATTTGAAAAAAATGTGATGATGCAGAGTCCCAAGAGAAACTGTTTAAGAAATTTTCTGTAAAATTCTGGTCCTGGTTGCCATGTGGGTAGCAGCTGACCAGCATTGGGAGGAGACCCAGCAAACCCAAATAACACTGTTATAACATAATGGGCATAATAGCATGTTCCCTGTTCCTCTTCCTACTTTCAAAAATGTTCTGGTACAAAAAGGAGCTTTGCTTAAAGATATCGTGAAGGGGACTCTTACCTTTATTAAGTGGCATAATAAAGGTCACTTAAGACTTATGATGAGGCCATAAAAAGAAAATTTTCTTTCAAGAAAATTTACTGAACCTAGTAATGGGGGAAAAAAAGAGCCACGTAAATATACATCTGCATGGACGAAAACAGTCATATATTTATCTAAATTAGATACAGGAAAACATTGTGTTTCTCCTAATCTGATGTTCTTTTCTTTCTTTTCTTTTTACTAGAAGATTTCACAGCTAGATATTTGTTCTTATTGAATCTATTCCTTATACATTTTATATCTGGTGTGGTGACTTCCACAAATGAACTATCACAAGTGTAACATATTTTTTCATTTCAAGAAAAGGTTTTTACTAGTAACGGCTACTCTCCCATAACCACTAGCATTGAGGTTGCTGGAAAACAGCATTAAAATAATGTCACCTCTCTTAAGAAAAAGACAGTGGAGGCAGACCTAATTTGCATATACTGCTGTTAAATTATAGAGAAGCACCAATGAGCCATGAATCATCATCTGCTGACATTTTCTTCAACTGATGGCTGCAGAGCACAGCATCTGCACGGTTAGACACTGATGTCAGTGTCAGAAAGGATAAAGATCAGAAAATGGGGTACTTGGTATGATTTGACCACATGGGTGTTGTCAGTTCTCCAACGAGGGATGTTGTGTGTGTCTAGACCAGGAGACTGTAGCTGCATATGACGGACATAGCATATGAGGTAGCTCTTCAGCTGCATGAAGCTTCCATTCTCACCAGCTGTGGGCCTCCTGTGGAAAGATGTGGCAGCTCATCAAAACGCCAGAGCAATGAGGGCACTATATCAGTTGTTTATATCGAGACCCTGAAACTAAACTGAAGCAGAGATGCCTGTGAGAACTGATCCCCTGGGCAGGGAGGTAGATTAAGTACCTCTCATTGCTGCCTCCCAAAAGTCACATGGGGATGTGCAAGTCCGGTGCCACTGCAACTGAGTGTTTCTGTTTGAGTCAACAGGTTATTTATCAGTTACGACTGTTGATGTGCATTGTATTCATATTGATAAATGAGTTTTATTTTTAAGTTTGACAAGAAGATGGTCGTTGGGAACTGTGACTTGTGAGTCTCTGCCATGACAGTGTTGGATGCAGTGCCTGTGTTACACAGAGACTCGCATTTCCTCGTGTTGGCTGGCTGCCATTCTGATTCAGCCTGTAAGGAGCTGCTTAGCTTTAAGTAATTTCTGAATAGTGCAATGGTAGTGCAACTTGCCCTTGTTCATTTTCAATAAGTGCAGAGGCTGAATTGCTTATCACTGTGCCACAGTGCAGATGCTTTCTTTTCTGCTTGGGTTTATCCCGAGTCTTTTTCCCAGCTGCTCTCTGGGTGTTTCCCACAGCACTTTGTCCATCTCGTCTCCTGTGCAGTTCCCTATTACAATACCTATTCTGAAACTCCTTTTGGCTGTCTGCTCTGCAACAGTCAATCTCTTGTGAAAGCAACTCAAAATCCTTCCATGACATATTTGAGTGACTGCATTATGGATGTCATGGCTGACATATGCATGTCGTATCACTGGATTGTGTTGTCTACTGCTAATTTTAGGTTACAGATTTTCTCAGAAACAAATGAACTACTGTGGTTTGTGCAGCTCTAACTTCACCTTTGGTGCGACACGGTTTCTGGGAAGCAGATACAGTCTTTCAGCTGGCTACTTTGGCAGGGCTTTTGTCTGGAAAAGTCTTACATCTAGCTAATGACAAATCTTTTGTGTCCATTTTTCCATATCTTTAACTTTTCCCATTAAAGCCTCTCACACATCCAAAGAAAAGGAGGTTTTTTTGCCTTTCCACGGAAAGGAAGGAGTTTTTACCACAACACTTCCCTTTCTTGGTGATTTGCTTTCCCCTATAGCTGTGGAAGCCATTTCTTTTGGTCCTCATGCAGTGAAATCCTGAGAAGCTGTGTGGCCTGCAGAAGATGCCACTTTGTATCTGAAGTCCCTCAGCAGTTTTAAGGGCCTGTTGAGTCTTTGGACACTAGAAGAAGAGGCAATGCTTAATCCTTACAAAATAGCTTTTTAATTTTGGATTCCTATTCCAAAATTCCAGTTAAAGACAAACATGGAAAGTTCATTGTCAAACATACATAATATATCAGTCGCAAAATTAGGTTAATGTAACAGAAATTATGTGCTTTCTGAGTTAAAAAGACATCTTAAAAGAAAAGCCATTTACTTTTCTGTAACACCTTTAAAAAGTAAATCCTACTTAGAAACTTTCAAATTATTTCTAAAAATATGATAGCTGTTTTAGGAGATCCCAAGAACCTGCTTTAAAGGCTCTTTCTGTCCAGTTTCCTGCATTGACTTGTATCAGGCTACAGAGTTGTGTCTCATTCTGTCTCCTAGTGTTCAACCCTTACTCTATGTCACCATCCCAGCTCCAGCCAAAAATTCTCTAAGGCCTTTGATGCAAAAGGTTTTTTTTTGCTCTTCCTATCTCAAAAAACTCCCAAACAAACAAACAAACAAACAACAACCAAAAACTCCACAAAACACACACCTCCCCCCCAACAAAGCAGCACCAAAAAACCACCAAAACCCTAGCTTCCACCTACCACTTGTGAGACAAATATGATAGTAATGCTTCAGTGCAAGAACAGGTCATATGGGCATGGCATGGGGCAAGGTGAAAAAGTGATGCTTAGTTGTCACTTAAGAGAGCACAGACTAGAGAAGTGACGCAGAGCTACTCACCCTTGCAAATGCTGCACAGTGTAAATACAAGGTAATCTATGGTTTGTTACTGGAATAGGGGCACATCCAACTCTTTGAATGCAGACCATTATTTTAACTGCAGTGGGCTCTTGTGTCTTCAAAAATAGCTCAAAGAAAAGACCCATGCTATTTATGGGGAGTCTTTTGATATTTGGATTCCTCAAATTAGCAAAATTAAAGGTACCTTTGTTATCATATCCTAGTGTTTGCTCCTTTTCCCAGCTTGCCACACAGTAAGGTTTTTGATGAACAAACAAGTGATGACCAGACTATTTCTCCAGATCCTCTTTGGCAGCAGGAATTTTGAAAAGCTAAGAAACAAAATGTTGTAAGGGTGTTCCTTTTCCTTGTCAACTTTCTTCTGTATTTCAGCTTTCCAACACCAGTAATTCCAGAAGAGACTTGCATTCCTAAAAGGGAAATTTAATCTGGCATTTCTGCTCTTTTTCCAAAGACCCACTTATCACAACACACACAGGGCTAGAAAGGGGTTGCTCACCTGAAATCTATCTTAATTTAATTTAATTTAGTTCCTTCCTTCCCCAGCACCTGCCCCAGGGTGGTGAGTGAGATGTAACATATTAGTCAATGCAAGTTTCCTGTGATGATCACAAAGAAGTACGGGAATAGAGTTGAGAGGTTATAGTATAGTTGCTAATATAAATATGGAATGCATGACTGAGGTCTCTGGCAGAATGTTGCCAGCTTTGGGAAATTTGTAACTCTTTGTCAAAATGACCCAAGGTGTCAGAGAACAACTGAAATCAATGAATATTCAAATTCTCATTCCTGTTAAGTGGGTAATTCTTCACAACTTTCAGTGAATTTAGGTACCAGCTCAGAAATGTGAATCCGTGATGACACAAAGCTAACTGTGTGGCCTCCTAAAGGAGCTTCTGACTAATGTGGAGACATAGTAGTTCCAGTCCCCACAGGAAAGGAGTCGTACCCTAGTGGGAACTGATTCTAAGATCTCTCATCTGTATAAAATGACCACACGGTAGTTTGTCAAAACAGTGTTGACAAAATGCTATTTTAACATAGGCAATAGTCAAATGCTCTATAGGCCTGAGCTGGGATCCTGGGTTGGAGTATACACTCCAACCCAGTCTTGTCATAGGGATCTGATTTTAAAACTTTTGTTTAACAGTCATTTAGAAAGCCATGGTCACACACGCTACCTGTTCTGGTACCTTCCTTCATATTTGCCTGTGAACAATTGACAGTTAAACAAGTCTATATGGGATCTCATTCGTTTTAAAATATCTTTTGGCTCAGAAACTTAATCATAAAGGTAGTGTGTGCATGTTTCCTGCATTCAGTTTTGTTTCTTGCTAGTTTCTGTGTTGTGTGCATGTCTTGGGGGGTGGCTCATGGTGATGGGGATATGCCATGGTCATTTGTGGCAGGAATTGTCACTGTTTCCTTCCTCCGGATCCCCTGCGGCTTGGAGGATAATAAGAGAGGTGTAACCTTGACCTGGGATCCTGCGGGGGGTGGGGCCAGGGCTGCCCCTCTCTTCCGGTTTGACAATTGAGGAGGACGAGGACAGCTGCATGGGTGACAAGGTGAGTGTATCTGGCCTAGGATACTGTTGCCCTGTGGTTTTCAACACTGCAACCAGAACCCGCCCACTTCCTTCCCTGCTTCCCTGTGGCTCGGGAGCCCAGAGCCAACACCTGGGGTACTGCTTGAGACCGGCACCATCCCCCAGTGGACCCCTCCATGCTGTGGGCTGGCCACGGCTGCTTTTGTATGTTAGGTTCTGGGATTTTGATATGCCACAGTCTTGGCACTGCAAGCCTGCTTGCTCTTCCCCACTTCCCTGCCACTCAGGAGCCCAGAGCCAATGCGTGGGGTGCCGTCTGGGACCGGGACCATCTGCTGCTGGACCCCTTTCTCCGCCACCATCACCACCCCCTTGCCATCTCACCGGGGCCCGCCCGCCCCCCCTGCTGGCTGCAAGAGACTCACTGGAGCCACTAGAGCCCCCCTGCCGGTTGTGGTCATAACTACACCAAAGGGGAAAGTGGGGCTTAACGGGTGGGAAAACTTCTGTTATTGTTTGTTGTTTGTTCTGTTTTATATGTATATTTTCTAGTAAAGAACTGTTATTCCTTCTCCCGTATTTCTGCCTAGAAGCCCCATAATTTCTAAGTTAAAATAATTTGGAGGGAGAGTATCATCTTTCCGTTCCAGGAAGTTTTCCGCCTTCCTTGGCAGACATCTGTCTTTTAAACCAAGACAGTGCATTATGCTAAAGTCTTTCTTAGAAGAAATTCTCTTATAAACTCAGCCTACCATTCAGGACTGCCAATAGTGGTGAAAACGCAGCAGTCCATATTTTCTCCTGCCACAACTTTGCATTCAAGGTTAGATGTAACGCAAAGTTAGGGTTAACACACTGGCCCATTTTGCAGTTCGTTGTCAATGTGAGATGGACTAAAAGTTACACACATGCAGAAATCAGCAAAATTGATAAAGCTGAGTTAAGCAATAGCCAAAATGTTTGCACAAACCTAGCCAACCAGGATAAAGAACAGAACAACAGGATGCACCTGGCAGTGAGGAGATTAATAGAAGATAGTTGGGGGAAAACTGGCTGACATAGCAGAGGCAGTCATGGGACATGCCCAGTGGCAAAAGGTGAAGAGTTCAACCCAGAGGAAGACCTGCAGCTTTCCTCCAATGACCCCCGAGGAAGACAAGAAGCCTTCCTCCCCATGACCACCAGATAGAACTGCGGCTGTGCAAGTTTGCACAACCTATTTCCAGTAACTCATTAGCTTAGCCACTCCTTTGTATTAGAATAAACCTCCCCTTTATTAATATGTATGAGATCACAACGTAAGAATATGGAAGTGATTGAGCCTGGTATGCATGATAGGAGGAGATATCCCCATGCGTCCGGCGCCATATAAATGAATACCTGCTTCAAAAAATGCGAGTCTTTGGAGTTTTTTGTACCGCAGATTTGCGAGAATCAAATGCTACTTCTAAAAGGAAATAACCAAGCTCATTCTTTGCAGTTTTGTCTCTGCAAGGCAGGCAAAGAACAGAAGCTACAACAGTAACAACAAAGATTTGATGCTGTTATGGGTTAGACAAGTGAAATTTTTATTTTTTTCTCTTTCTTCCCTCATCTAGACTGTGTAGGTGGGAAGGTGCTGGCTGGGAACTAATGAGCGATACTTAAGAACAAAGAAAGTTGTCTATCCACCCGCATTCCACACTGATCACCCAGAATGGGGGGTACTTAAGGACAAAAGAGATCGCTTGCCCAACCCAGATGCCAGGACAATTTTCCCAATTAAAGAAACAAGAGCTGGAAATGTCGGCCAGGCGGTTGTTTCCCCAGAGGCTGCAGCTTATCATTGCGAGAGGCAAGGGGACTTTTTGAGACTTTGGCAAGAGGGGGGTGGAGGCCGGGCTCGCTGCTTTCTTCCGGATTCGGCATACAGAGAGAACAGTCATGTCTGTTTTGCTCCGGGAACACCGCTACACTGCGACATCCGCCTGGTTGTTCCAGAGCACAGATACACTGTGATGTCTCCACAAGGGTCCTGCAGTGGCACAGGGTACACAGTTACACTGTAACTGTCTCCGCCTGGAGCTGTTCGCCTCTGCCGTCTCTGCCACCAGCCTGGGTTTTCTGCCGCACATGGGTTGGCTCCGGGGTCTACTCATCTCTGCTGTTCCTGCCTTCCACGGGCCCTTCGGTGAGTGGTACCGAGGTCCATCGCTCCCCAGTCAACCCTGCCCACTGCCGAGGTTCATGCAGACAGGCTGCTGTCCCGTGAGTTTGCACCCGGAGCGATCTCCCCTCTCCCTCTCCCGCTCACCCGAGCCGCCATTGCCACATGGAAAGGTCTCCGCATTTGCACCACAGCGTCCCCTGCAGCCACGGGGGAGTCACCACAGCCTCTCTACCCCAACAGAGAATCACCCAACGACGGAGAAAGGACTGTGACTGAGTTTGTCTGTTCTCCTATTGTTGGTGTTTATCTGTCTTATTATATACATAGATATATATATATACATACACAACCCTAGTAAAGAACTGTTATTCTTTTTACCACATCTTTGCCTGAGAGCCCTGTAATTTCAAGGGTATAGTAATTCGGAGGAGGGAGGCAGGTCATCCTCTATCCAAGGAAGATTTCCCACCTTCCTTGACAGACACTTGTCTTTCAAACCAGAACACATGCCTAAGCAGGTATTATTTAAAGGCAGTGACAAAATGTTTTCTAAATGGCTCTTTTAGTATTATTCAGTGACATTCATTCTCTGTATTCCAAATACCTATGATATTGAAGAGTGTCCTGGTTTAAAAAGACAGGTGTCTGCCAAGGAAGGTGGGAACCTTCCTGGAATGGAAATTATGGGGCTTTCAGCCAAAGATATGGGTAAAGGAATAACAGTTCTTTACATACATATATACATATATATATATATATATATATATATATATAAAATGAGATAGACAAACAGCAACAACAAACAGGAAACCTGATAACAGCCTTTCTTGTTTGTTGAGCAATTTCCTTTTTTGGTGCAATTATGGGTACAACCGGCAGGGGACACTGTTAGCTCAGCTTGAGGCAGAGTGGCTCCTCCCCAGCTGCAGGGGGCTCTGTGGCTGGAGTGCGGCGACCTCTCCAGGTGACAGGCATCTTGGGCAAGAGGGGAGACGGCTCCCCTTGCAAAATTCACAGGGAGCACTCCAGGTAGTGAGCTGGACCACAGCAGTATCCTTAGAGCAGTGGCTGGAACAGTGCGAGGATGGGCAGACCGGGGGGCGGATGGCCAGCTACAGTGTAGCAGCAACCCCAACCACTGCAGGGATGCTGGAGACAGCTGATCCTCTATCAGCACTAAGTTACAACGTAACACTGTACCCTGAGGCACAGCAGGACCCCCGCGGAGACAGCCAATCCGATTGGCAGCAAGTCACAATGGAGCAGTGTTCTCGGCACAAATCAGCACTCGCTCCCCTCGCCATGCATGACCTTCCTCACTGACCGCCGAGTCGAAAAAAAGGCAGAGCCCTGCCCCCACCTCCTCCAGCCAAGTCTCCGACTGTCTTCACCTCTTGCGAGATCATGGTGCAATTCCTCAGCTCTGTTTCTCAGGCTGGGCAGTCGTTGTGGCATGTGGGAGTGCTCAACCATGTCCTTTTGTTTCTTAATTATTGCCCATTTACCTCCCTGTCACAGGTCTCCCTGTCAGCCAGCAGACGGGATAAAATTCTTTGGAAAATTCAAACCCACAACAAAGGGTTTGTGCACAGTTTCTTTAACAATGTGAAGATTCTGTGTTTTGTCTATTTTCATACCCAAAGTAAATAATATGCAGTTTTCCCATGGGAAAAATAATAAAATTCCCTGATGTCTTGGTGTGATTTATTAAGATAGTCTTGGAGTGATTTACTATGATCTTCTGCTTACGCCCAAAAATGGTTCCTGTACCTTTAAATCTGGAGGCCAGAGGGGCCGGGTGGGGGGGTGGAGGCTTCCTGCTTTTGCTGCATGGACTTTTGAAGGCTGCCCGCCCAGGCTTCCAGCAGCTTGATGCAGCGTGGTTTCTGCTTGGCTGTGCAATGTGGTCTCTCTGCTTGGCTGACTTGGTTTTTGACCCAGGCAAAAAACTTTTCCTTTACCTTGCCTGGAGAAGCTGAAGTAGCATCTTTTGGCTGCTTTGAGCTGAACTGAATGAGCTGCTTCTCCAAGATTGGCAGGAGCGGAACCTGGCGGGAAGTGGGGCTGCCCTGTTCCAGCCCAAGCCTCAGGGAGCCAAGCTGGGGAGAGAGAGCACACCAAAAGGCTCCAGCCCAGCTGTTTCATCTGCTGTGACTGCTGTGGAGAAGAGGTTGACACCAGGTAGCCGCTGGGTTTCTCCCCCCTTCCCCTCCACCGCCTGCTGGAACTGCCCCGTGGAAGTTCTATTCCCCCCAGCGTGAAAGGCACCCCCATCTCAGACTATGTGTCAGGAAAGGGGTATTTCCTCCAGCACTGCCCACCACTCTCTGGACATTTTTTGGGGTTTTTGTTCCTCTGTGTGTGGGGGGGGAAGTGGGTTAACAGTTATTTATTTTTTCTCTCACCTTGCAGGTGGGCATTCTGTTTGTTAATAAACTGTGGGTTTTTTCACCTTCTTCTATTAGTATTCATTCCCTATTGGTGGAAAGGGGATTTTTAGAACCCTTTTGGAGAGGACTCAGTCCAGAGAGTTGTCTCTTCAATTTGTCTCAAAACTGAGACACCTAATAACTTTGTTAAACTGTTTGCAGGTGTCAGTTATAAGCATAGACATGAATAAACCAAAATAATGGTTGTATAATATTAAAGAACAATAAAACAGAAATATGGCATGAATAAACTGGATCATCAAATGATCTTGAATATAGTTCCAGTCTTTTATTTCATATAGTAGTCTCTGGGTTGTGCATTATCTCCCCTGTTTAAATGATGCAGCAACCTGCTAAAATTTCCCTTAAATAGGGAGTAGATGTAGCTTTTTCGGGGAAAAAGCATTCTGCTCCAAAACAGCATCAAGGACTCTATTCTTGATATATTACAAAAGGTATTAAATAACATGCTCTGTCATCTAATATGGAGAAGTTTTTGATTCCGTAATATAAACTGTAGTAAACTTTCTTTAGCATCTGTGTATATCTGTAGTCTCCCGACAAAAGCTTGCTAGAATTCTTGACATTTAGCTTCAAGCAGAATATTTACTCTGCACCATGCTTATCTCAATAAGCATGGTGAGTGATCTGCATTTATCCAGGCTCCAACTTCTGGTGACAGAGAAGGGTACAAGCAGCTGACACTGTGACCCCAAAATAACTCTAGCCTTAGAGCAAACACAGCCGTCTGTTGAACAGTTTTAGAGTTTAGGAGATGTTTTGGCAGTTTAGTAGAATTAGTTGTGGCGGAGGGATGCTGCAGAGCTTCCTGCCACCCTTCTTCCCCCTGCAGGCATGACTTGTTTCTTGAGGGTGAGGAAGGGGTGTGCAAAGCAGGTGCTACAGCAGAACATATCCTTACAGAAACACTGTGCTAGACCATGAAAGCCGTTGCCCTTTTATCCTGCCCTAAAGATACCCTGACAACAGCACTCCTGTGGTGCAGCAATGTTATGCCTATAATTGTAAGAGCAAAGACTGAAGTAATGTCAACCTGGCTTCACCAGCAATCCTATAAATATCTTGCAGACATTCTCCCAGCATTGCTGTGTGCAGAGTACTTCCACGAAAAATGCATGGCTTTGTTTTGATGAAATGCAGAGCGCTAAAAAAGTGATGTGTGTAGATAACATTTCCCATCTACTGAATCAGCAGTTCGTTCTGTACCCATCCTGGAAGCTGCTCTAATACTATGGCTCCTGATACGATGTCTGAAGTCCTTGATCAATTATTTTTCCTCATTTGCTTGGCTCAGAACACAGGCAGCTTTCTGTAAAGTGCGTGCTGGCCCAAGCATTCTCTGCTTTTTCTCTGGGTGTGTTTCTGTATGTGTGTAATGGATATATAATGATGTGCTATCTCTGCATCTAGAGCCTGGTGATCTTCTCTTGCAGTCTACGTGAAATCACCAAGCATAGCTGTGTGAGGTCAGGAAACAAATCTCTCTCAAAAATCAGCATATCTCTTGTGTAATGAGCTGAGTTTAGCACCCATCAGCAAGCAAGATGCCGTGTTATTCTGCTAAAACATTAACTTGTCCCTTTCCTCCAAGACAGGACCATGAGCTGGCGTTTGGGGGACAGCAACCATATCATGGGGTGATTTTCAGCCCAGCAGTTCATCCACAGGGCTGGAGAAAATCTTTACACCAGGGCTGGCCTGGGCTGCTCTGGGGGCTGAGCTGCTCTGATGGCAGAGACTTCTTCGGCATCCCATTACCACTTTGCAAAAGTAGCTGGTTGCCCAGGTGGGGTTTTATCTGTATGCCTGGCTTTTTCTTTTTTGTGACAGTATGCAAATAAGAGTGTCCTGCACCCCAGGATAATGACAAGGAGTGGATGTAATTTTTAAGGAGAAGCTGTATAAGCATGGCACAGTTATAGTTCTTGATGTAAAGAAAGTCACCAATTCACAAAGGAATTTGATTACCTCTATCCATTATACACACACAGTGAGTGATCGTGCTACTAACCATCTGTCATCTATTTCATTTGCATCATCAACACCTGCCCTGTTTATCTGCTACATTCTTTTCTTCTCTGAATTCTTACACTGCTTTAATAAAATACAGAAGTGTTATTGTTAAAAACCAATTAATTTACAATCCTCCACAGAGGTCGTATTACTTATATTTCAATTTAGCTTCTAATGACCTGCTTTCTTGCAAAATGACTTAATTCTGGTGTCAAAGATTAGTTATTAGACATTACCCTGATGCACCAGTCATGTACTGCTGAGACAGCCAAAGCAGCTCTAGGTGTCCCTAGTCATTAATCAGAACTCAGAGACGTTTTCTCTTTAACTCATTATGGAACCTGATTTCCTCTGCCACTTTAACTCTTTGCTTTACAGAGTATTTTGAATCTACTTTTCTTTGTTGTTTTCACTGTTTGGACCTTCAAGTGGCAGCAAATAAGTGGAAGTCTAATTGCTTTGGAAAAAACCTGTTGTTGCTTGTGTTTTCTGCTGGCCCTCTGCTGAGGAGTTCATTTTGCATCTCAACTGTTATGTGAATGGGGCCTAAAAAGCAACACTTCTTGTTCCCTACATCGGTTTTGGGAGAAATTAACACAATTGGATTTTCCACGCAGTTATAGCACTGGATGTACATTCCTTCTGATGACAAGAGATGGTACTATAATAGACCACAGAAGTCAAGCTGCTTCCATGGGAGTGCCTTGGCAAGGCAGCTACGGCCAGCCGCCTCCTTCCTGGGCTTCACAAAAGGCATTGTGAACCAAGTGGACAAATCCAGCCAACTCTCACAGCACTGGCTGGGTTTGTGGGCATTCAGAAGAATGGCTGGTTTTGCAGTTCTCACATTAATGTTTTATATACAAAATATTATGTGCAATTTAAGGTAGGGCCAAATTCTTCTTTCTCATCATATTCCATGCAAGGGTTGGCTTTTCTTGCTCATGAACTAGTATGGCTTCTTCCTCCTTCACAAGTGGTGTAGCACTTTACTGGGAGTTAAGCAATTTGTGAGACATTTGCAGGCTGTGATTTGCAGACAGTAAGGATGGATTTGATCTTTGGAAAACAATATAAAGCACTATTCTGTGTCTTTGTTTATTGATTCTGTGATGCAAAAGAGAAGTACTTGCCATTAAATTAAATCCCAAAATTTTAGAGCATTTCAGCAACTATAGTACAAAAATTGCATATACAAATGAATGTATTATATATAGAAATTAAATCTTTTAAACAATTTATGACAACTTAAGCTTTTGAACAATTACATGCAGAGTATTTTTAAAATGCATAACAAAGTTAAAACTTCAGGCTTATAAAAATCCATTCATGGAGATGGCACAACTAGCAGGATTTAACATAGAAAAGGTTATTTCTTTTATTCACAGCCAAGTCTATGTGCTGCAATACTACTTCCAATAAAATTTTATTTTTAGCATGGTTAAGTGGTGCAGTTCAGAGTGGGTGAAATTTTTTATTTTCCCAAAATACAGTCACTTCTGTCTGTCAAAAACTAAAAAGATACCTAGTACTATAAAAGGCAATGTCTCATCTGACTTCTTGACAACTGCATACCGTGCTGGAAGAATAAGAGATGCTCTTTATTTTCCTAAAGCACAGGAACCAGCCGTAGAGTGTAAGATGATGAAACTTCAAAAGCTGTCTTCTAAGAAGAAGGGGTTTTTTTCACAATAGACTATCAAGAGACATGTGAATAGTACACCAGGCTAACTCTTAAACACCAGGCATTCTATGAAATGATCGAACTCAGCTATGAGGGCATAAGAATAACCTCCTTTGGATGGCAGAGGTGGGATGTTGCTCTTCAAATACTGTGAACACTATAGTACATAAAATGATTTGTTGGGTGAATATTCTATTTCTAGTTTATAATATTTGCAGATAAAATTAAACTGAAACACTAATATCTTAAATACTGTGAGGATCAGCCCTTTGGACAATATCTCTTTGTATGAGCCTCCTTAACAGCGCTGCTTTCCAAATGATATAGACTACATTCTTCAATAAGACTAATAAATAATTCACATTTATAAATAGTTTCTACACAGGGTGATGGAGCATGGTGGTATAGGGTAGGAAACATCCAGCTGGAGTTTAAAATGTCTTCAGACACAATCCTAAAATAATCCTGTTTTCAAAAGGTAAAAGTTTGTGCCTCCAGCTCAGGCGACATATCATCAGCATCCAGATCAGGAGTTATGCCAAACTAGATGCAATCTAATATGGAAATGAGATGTTGGCCTTGATATTGTGTCATTCTTCTGAATGGGATCACCTGCACCCATATCTCCTAAGAGGAAATTTCAAACAGAGTTAGCTCCTTAAACCTTCTAATTAAAATGAGAAATCCCCAGGCTTCCATGACTCAGCCTCAGAAAAAGATTATTAGGAATTTAATAGGGAAAATATCGCATCTCAGACCATCTGTGACCCAGTGCTCTGTGAGAATTTAAAGAAAACTGGAGGGAGGAGGTGCACGCTCCAAAGCACACTCTAGAAGTACTTTGTTGAAGCTGCAATAAATCAACATAGTTAGAGTACAACCTTTTTCAGATTTAATTACTGTTACATAATTATTAGCAAAGCAGTCTCCTCTGAAACTGTAAAACTCATTACATCAAAAATCCCCAAGCTCCTGATGGAATTTATGAACTAGTTACTCTCTTCCTAGCTCTGGCAAAATGCAATAAGATGCATTTGATTTCGTCTCCAGCAATATTTTAAGTTTGCAGAGCTATTCTATTCTATTCTATTCTATTCTATTCTATTCTATTCTATTCTATTCTGTTCTGTTCTGTTCTTCTTAATTTTGGGTCGCATTCTCTGTTTGCCTTTTTTTATTATAAAATGTGTTCATTTCCATTTGTATGCTTTTCTGCTGCTGGCACAGAATCTAGATGTAAGCACTTAGGGACAGATACCCTTTCGCCTTTGTTGAAAGGGATTCACATCTCATTTTCTCCATCACTCTAGTACCTACTGATTGAGCTAAAGTATGGATTCCCTTGTGGAGATGCCAAAGAACAAAATTTTTATTGTCTTCTCCCAGAGGTTTTGCTGTGAATACACGGTTTCAAAACCTGTCAATGATCTGAACAAATTGTCACCAGGGAAGGCTATTTGGTGTCTATATCAAGCAAACCTGGGGCCAGCCCCTTCCCTGGCCATTGTTGCCTGGTTAGACACTGTTGATAGCTGCCTCCTGGCTCCTCTGTATGACAGTGGAGAGATTGCAGGATGCCCCAATGGACAGGCTGACCTCTAAAACCATGACATATCCTTATAGATGGAAGCAGTAAGAGGCATCTCCCTCGGAGAGCTGAGAGAACAAGTGAAGGATGGTAATGGCCATGGCTCCTTTAGAGCCACATTATTTCACAGCTGGTGGGACTGGGCTGAGCAAGAAGCAAGATATCAGTCCAAACAGATGGAAAAACTACAGAAATCCTCCCTGTCCTGTTTCTTCCCTCAGTCAGGAAATTGCAATTCTTAGCAGACCTTGTGCTAGGACAGCCCAGCCATCAGCCCTGGAAAGTACTCCTAAAACTAAGTGGGTCTTCAGTTGCTTGTGAGCTCAGGAGGCACAAGTCTAGGGAAAGCATCATAGTATGTTAAGGGGTAACTCACAATCTATCAATGCTTTTGTGCCACAGCACAAAGCTGAAATTATATTTACCTGTTGAAATTGCTATGATAATACTGCCAGAGGGGACAAGACCAGCCTGCTTTTTCTTGAGCTGCTCTGGTAAGTTTGAGGAACCAGACAGTAACTCATTTTCCTGCATTTACCCACTCCAAATGATGATTTTGTTGTTGTATTAGGTTGAAAAATTGCAAATCTTATCCTGGTAATTTTATACATGTCCAAAATTTCTCAGCTCAATCCAATTTTTTTGCCTGTAGACATAACAGTTGAGATAACACTTCACCCAAGGTTTAAACCCTTTGCCTTACAAAACTTGAGATACAGAGCTGTACTGGTTCAGATATATTGGGATATTCACTTTTGCTCTGCATTTAATATAATTCAGTTATCTTCACAGCTATTTCTCTTGGTAGATATAACAGGTTGCAAAATAACAAGAAATAAAATATAAATTAATTGTGAATAACACTTTAATGTGATTTGTATCCTATATTTAATAAATTATACATTTACAATACTCCAAAAGAGAGATTAAGGAAGTTAGCAAGAATGAATGGGTGCCCTCTTTCCTATTAGAGAGCTCAAGGACCAGGATGTGCATTTCACATGGCACCAACTGAAGTAAAGTTTGCTGCACTACATTTCTGATAGACAATATACGAATAGATGGTTTAGAGAGGAACAGAGAATGATATTAAGAGCTTGAAACTGGATTTCTAAATGAAGGAGGAGTCAGTATATTTTTTTTATTTTTCTTTTCTTCCTTAGGAAAAAGCAGTTGTTTGAAGTGTTCTGGAGAAGTAGGTCTTGAGGAGATCACAAGAAGGAATTACAATAGTTAAAGTAAGAGGAATGTATAGTGTAATCCTCGTGGGTGGGCTGAGGAAGAAAACATGGTATATAAAACAGAAGACAAAGACAGGACATGAAGAAATCCTTGTACCATCCTTGGAATTTACTTGAATTGCAGAGAGATCTAGATCTTGCTGCTTATCTGAATAAATCTTTTTCTGAAGCATCTCACTGGAAAATTTGACTTAGATTATTTTCTTGGACACATCCTTACTTTGTGAAAGATGGGCTCAGGAGGTTTATTGGCATGGAGGCAGACAGCATGATCTGGGCAGTTATGTGGGCCACTGGGTAGAGCATCAGATTGAGGTCTCAGACTCTTGAGCAAGTTACCATAGCTTAATGAGCTCCTGTGCAGCAGCTGAGCTGTTGCAAATGTAGGGTAGCACATGCTAATTTAAACTATTTTCACTGGGGCTCAGCTGATGCATGGCAGCCATTAAGCCAAGGTAGCTCAGTCACATGTCTGAAATCTGATTTAAGAAATCTGGGTTCAGCTCAGTTCAGGAGGTGGATCATTAGGCTTCTGTTCACTTTGTAAGTTCTTGGGACAGCCATTTCATCTTCAGCTTTCTCATGCATTTAAACAGTAGTAATGGTGCCAACTCACAAGTATGAAGTGTTCTGAGGGAGAGGGAGAAAAAAAGCTATAAGAGCAGGATGTTTGGATTTGTTATTGGGTAGAAGTGTGGAGGATTTTAAACTTTGGCAGAATTAAATGCAAGTTTTTATGTTTATCCTCATTAATACTTGAGTAAACCCAATGTGTTTAAAGGAGTTTTGTTGTCCTCGGAAGTGATGAGGAAAGGGTAGAAAAATCAGGAAATGTAAATTTTATTTACTGCTTGCTCATTTTGGGATTTTAGAAAATATCAGCTGCCCCTATCCTCTTAGGAGAAGTGAGTGCACAAATGTCCATTTTTTTTTTTCCAATGTGGTATGCTTTTAATCATTTAATATTGAGAAGTTTGTTTTCTCCCTTGTTTGAAATGAAGGTCTTCCCCTGTGGAAGGATTTTATTCTGTATTTTTGTGCTGATCATAATGTGTGGCACTCCAGACAGCTATTCTGCTCAGAGCTGAAAAACATCAAGCATTTCCTTTAATACTACCAATAAACGTTTGTGGGGTTTTTTCCCACAAAATGGTACTCTAAGCATTGTGCCAGATTTCCAAGTGACAGATGCGTTTAGAGGTAAAAGAGAAGTATCAGTATTTACTGGTTACTATAACGATGTCCACACAATTTAAGAATCCTAAATCCTAAAACATTTATGTATGCATTTCAGTTACAGTACTCTGCTACTATTTATTAGACAGATTGTCTAATAAAGTAGTATCAGAATCACAATTGCCATGATAACTACTCAAGGGAGTCACTCTGTAATGAAAATTCAAAATAAAACCATAGTATGGTGTAGGGTGATTTAATATTTTTGTGATTATTTGTGGTACAGTCATTGAGGTTGTTCATATATCAAAATATTTGATCCAAAAAGTAACATCTAGCTGCAAAAATGATAACTGTATTCTTGAAATTGCAGAGGACAATGCTTCTCACATTCTCACAGCCCATTTCTTGTCTTGCTCCTCCTCCACAAAGGACTTGCAGACAACAAACCCACAAACTGCTACAAAAATTATCTGATATCACTTGTGTGCATTTACAGTGGATGATAACACAGAACAGCAGAGCAAGATTTGAAGCCCTTGGTTTGGGGGTCCTCCCTTGTAAGTATAGGCAGCCTTGGCTTAGTAATTCATCAGACTAAAGATTTTCAAAAGAGTTTTGCTAACCTCCTCAGCTACTGCTTCTGGGCTGGCAGAAGCAGCTGTCTCTTACCATTATGCCCGGAGGAAGCGGTGGCATTTGCCAGCAACTCCCTTTGTGTCAAACTCATTTTCTACATTCTCTTATTTCATTTGCATAGTCAACTGGTCCTTATGCCTCAAGAAAATCAGGAGAGCATCTGAGGAGTAAGTTGTTAGAAATGGAGGTGCATGCACAGACCTCATTATATTCCCAAAAGATCTGCCAGCTCACGAGAACATAACACACCAGAGAGAGACTCTCTGTACTAACAGTTGACAGTACTAAAATAAAGAAGGCAACTCCCCCGCTCCCTCCCAGCTCAGGAAATCATTGTGTAAACACAGTGAAATATATCTTTGAGCCCAGTTTCACAGTGATGCCCTTCTGGTGGACAGGGGTTATTGATGTCAAGAATGCTGGAAAGAGTAAGACTTAACTTATAAAAGGCTGCCTGCTTCTATTTTCTTTCCTCCATCTGTTTCACTTCTTTCACAGTAATTTAGTCTAGGGTTGTCCCAAAAGTGTAGGTTAGAAATTAGTCAAAATAACCTGAAATCCTAGAAGAGCCTAGATCAGAGACTTGTTTTGTTGAACCCTTTCAGAATCAGGGCTTCAGCATTGTTAGTGCTTTGATCCCTGGTGTTTTTTCCTCATCTTTGGCTAGCCTGGATGCAATGGTATGCAGATGCCTTTGCTGCCCAGGAGACATCTGGCAAAGATATTTTCCAGGAGAGGGGCTGTGCTGACAACAACCACTCTGAACCACCAACAGCTAATGATGCTTCAAAGGTGTCTCTGATAAACAACTGTCATCAAGAACCTCTTTCTCATTCTTCTTGAGTAGCTCAGTGGACATTTGAAAAGCCTAACATCCTAACTCTGGTTGTGCTCATGCCTTTGATATGTACTTCATGTACTTTGATATGTACAGTCTGTTACTTGATGTACTATGGTCTTAGGATGTAAAAGACTGTTTCTGCCCCAGCCCCATGCCCTCTTATTCTGAGTTTGGATATAACTGGGGTTGTACTTGATGTGCTTTCCCAGCTATAAGTGAAATCCAGGCGCAGCTGAATAGTGCCAAACCAAAACAGCTCCTGAACTTACCAAACACTTATCAAAAAAGTGTCAGTTGCAAGTACTGTTAATGAAAAAAAGATAATTCTGTGCTTATGATTTTGGCCTAGTTTGCTGTTGGTGTTGATCACCATGCCACAGTTGGTGCCAGTTCGAAGAAAAAGAGAAAGCGTGCTGGGAATCTCTGACAATTTTATTAACCAAGCTGATTAGAAATCTTCCAACAAAGCAAAAATGCTTTGAAATATCTTGCTTTGGTTATGAGATATGCTTTGTTGAGTGGGTTTTTTCAAGAGGAGAAAGAGAGAAGGAATAAGTATTATTGTGACCTGTGCAGGCTTGCGGCCTACTGAATAGAGCTGTGGCATCAGATGCTGATGTTCATGGCCTGCTCTTATTTGGAAAGGACTTGTTTTATTGCTCTTGCTCTCAGTCAGGTAATCCATCAATCAGACTTGAATCTAGGGACAGAAATTCACTGTAAGCACTTATTAGCAGGCTTTCTTAAGTAACAATGAGCTTGGTGTCGGCTGGAGTTTTGTGTGTTTGAAGCAGGTAAGAGAGACAACTTTGAAAACAAGCACTGTTGCTCATTCAGACATGACAAGGTTCTGCAACAAGATTACTGAAAATGAAATGTATGTGCAACATATTGACTTTACCTAGCTGATGTGTTCAAGCTCATCACAGTGCATGCACAGCTCTCAGTACATTATGCAAAAACTCAGCAGTAGCTCACTTCAAGCTAATCTGTAAGTCCTTGTCTAATTTTAGGCTTTTCAGTTGTTTTTAAGTTTTGTGGACTTTTTTTAAGCTTTGTAAAGTTGATGTTGTAACATCTTATTATATTTTGGTACTGTTGTCTCTAAAAGAGGTATAGGATGCCCAGTGCTTTAAAAAATGAGCCATCATGGTTAGGAGGCTGAACATGTAATAGCAGTCTGACTATGGATGCCTTTTTTTATAGGCACTTAATATTATATCTGTATATTGTATCTGTTATAGTTGTAGTTCTATGAATGAATGCAGATATTCCTTGGTCTTAGGCAGGATATGATATTCCCAAATGGTCTTAGTAGCTTGGGACCTTTTTGGACTGTTGTGCCTCTGTAGGAACCATCTTGACCAGCTTTTCTGCCAATAAGCACAACCTGACTTCATGTGCCTACAGACCATTCTGCAATTGAGCCTCTGTAGTGACCAGGGAACATAAAATTGAAGCCATATGGAAACTTACTGTGCATATTAAACTGCATGCAGCAGTGCTAACAACGTTTTGATTTGTGGCTGCAAGTAATAAATGAATTATATTAATTTTGTAGCTGCAAGCTAATTTATCCAGAATTACTCTTTAATAACCAGCATCATGTTCACTGGTAAGATTTAAATACATTTAGAAAAAACTCTGAAGATTTTTTCTTAAAAAGAATAAATGCTAGATTATAATTTGAGACTGAGTTTATTTTGTAATTCTCTAGGTATTTAAAAGTAAATTGTCACATAGTCATTGAGTGAACTGGAGACCAGATTACCTATACATAATGCAGAAACTGGGGTAAATCACAGATTAAATGGACAAACCAAGCAAAGACTCTGTATTCTCTACTGCTACCTTCACACATACTGGCCTGCAGGAGAGAAGAGGTAGGTATGACCCTGATCTAGGATATCTGAGCACAAGGATTATCCCCCGTTGTGTGCAGTCATTCATTCCAATAATTTATCCTTTTTGCAGGAGAAGTTTCTTCCCAGACAACTTTTTGGTGGCTTTAAGAAGGCATGGGTTGTTAGTGAGTGTATGCTTTTAGTGTGGGACTGCTAGAAATGTGTGTGGTCCCATATAAAATATCTTCTCTTATGCCTTGGTTCATTAATAACATATTTAATATATTAAAACTAATTCTGTAGTGTTGTTTTTGCCCAGAAGAATGCTAAATTTGAGGGGAGGACATATCCCAACAAATGAATAGCAATAAGAGTTAAGGGAATATGACCACAGTATCAGTGAGATACTGCACTTAGGCAGCATGTACTGTTAATATCTCATGGAGGCCACTAGGCATATCTTAAACGAACCACTGAAGAGCTTTCCCACAAGGCTGTGCCTGTGGTAGAGACCATTACTCATGGCAGAGTCACCATTCTACAGAAGGTGCTGACATCTGTGTGAGTACCTGAGGGTACAGGGAACCTGTGATTAAGTAAGATGTGGATGTCTGGTACAGCAGCATAATCTCCTCTAGGGCATCTTTTGCAGACTCAGCTGTTTGAAGTGGCTGTTAATCCAGCATGAAGGCTGAAGTAACTGTTATGGGGTAGATGACCTGCTGTGCGAAGCAACCACCTCATTCAAAATGGAAATAGACAGAGTTGTATTTGGGACATACTTATTGTCCAGGCAAAGCAGATTGGCAGCCCGGATCACGTATAACGTGCCTATCTCTGAGAAGGTAATTAGCTGAATTTGTTTTGAATGTGAAGTTGTTTTTTCCTCACAGAAGTCAGGTACTTCCTCACCTGTGTTTCTGCTGCGTGCTGTGGTGCATCTTGCACTGAATTACTCTATCCACTAGGAAAGTTGTCTTCATACTTCTGGTGGCGTCTATTCACATCCTGTATCACTCGTTATGTTGGGGCTGGGTTTCTGTGGCTGCAATATTTGTCATTCTGATTTCTGGGCTTAGTTCTCTCTCCTATCATCAGAGTGTGAGCTGAGGCACGGGGACAGGTTTATCCTTTTGGCTAAACTTCTATTATTTTTTTGAATAAGGGAAAAACTGAGAGTGTAGTAAGAATAAGAATATATGAAATTTAGGAGTTGTGGGAACATGATGGTTATGACAAATTTGAATCCATGGGTTGAAAATTTGTGTATCTAAACACCTGGGAACTTGTGGCTGGACATATTGACTGGCTATTCACTTACTCTCTTACCACACTCATAAATTTTCTGCCATTTTGGCATCAAAATTAGTATAGCTACCCGCATTCAAATGATTTTCCCCGCTTTCTGACGGAAACCTGCAAAATTTGTGTCCCAAGGGGTGTAGGTGTGCCTCTATATGTAAACTGACGGGTGCGAAATGAACCAAAATGGTTGTTATAGCTATTGTGGGGAAAATACTTAGTTTACTAAAGTGAATTGGAAAACTTAAAAATTAAATTGTTATTAAGACAAAGATGGCAAGCACAAGAACAGCTCTCCTTGTAAATCCAGAAACAAAGTGCTTTTCATTGTGGCTTGACATGAACTCTCCCTCAGAATCTGGGAATGCAATCTCAACTGCTTAATTATTGAAATCAACAAGAGTCCTGCTTATGGTGCTCTCAATGTCTAGACAATGCTTTTCTTTCCTACAAGTGCTTCTCCTGGTGCAGGGCAAATATCCACTAGCATTCATGTGGACCTCTCCCTGGATTCTGAGGAAGTTCCTGTCAGAGTCTCTTTGCTTGCAAGCTGTCTGCCCAACAGAAATATAATTTCTGTTGCATCTAAGCATTGTGCATCTGCTCATGTGTCTGTAAATAAATAACATTGTGGATAAGGCTACACGTATCTCCCCACGTGATTTAGACTCCAATCTGGTATCTGCTGAATTCCAACAGAAAAAGAGTGGACCCAAGTCCTAACGTTCCTGCTTTCAAGAGTACAAAATATATGTTATTATCTGTGGTTTAGACTGTATTCTGTATCTTCACAAGGACTTCCAATTCAGCTGATTATTGGAATTTGCATTTGCAAAGAGAATGTCCAAGCACTTCAGAATTTATAACCTTTTATGTGTGAGTATACTTATAGACCAGGAAATGTCATCAGTTTGAAAAACGCCATTTCATGTACAAGTCAATTCTGATTAAAAACCCCAAAACACTGAGAGGTGAAAAACCCTCAGACCTGCTTAGCAATGTTCTACAGAAATGCAAAAAGACCCACAGAGTATCAGAAAGTACAATGTTCACAGGACTGGGGTGAGGATGAGAATATGCTGAATATCCTAGAAAAATGAACAATCATTAGTGTTACTTTTTTTTCAGCAAATTTTTTTAACCTCCTGAAGTAGTCCAGATTTTCAGCTACAAACAGACATGTTTTACATACACAGTGTAGAATTAAATCATGCAAGAATAGAGTTAAATAATGCAAATAATGCAGTTACAGGGATAAATATGTAAGTCTAAGGAGCAAGTGATAAGGAAACAGTCAAGAAAAAATGGTGTTTCAGGGAGGAAATCTCTTTACAACTCTGTGACAACCATTATGCTTGTTGCCAATTCAAAGCCAGCTGTAAGTCATAGGGACTCCACACTGTAGGCATTACAAAAAAGAAAAAAAAAAGAAAAAAAGAAAATAGAAGAAACTTTTTTCCCTCAGAGCTTTTTTCCTTGCAAATGTGGCTTTCCTTTCCCTTTTCCTAGCTCATTCGTGTACATCCTCTGAGATGAGGGGAAAAACTCTGCAGGAAAATAGGCCATCCTTTTGGCATAGCATAGAAGAATTTTGTGAGATGACTTGCTCAGGTCTAATTGTGTGGTGAAGAAGGCTTGGGAGTGTGATTCTGCATGGCAGCCCTGTGTATGGTAGTTAGATTTGTATTGGTGAGATACGACAGGTCTGCCCTTGAGATTCTCTAGTGGCACAGTGCCAGCTGTTCACCACGCTGATCTGTGTCTCTCCAGAGCAAAATCAAAACCTGCTGCCATGGTTCAGCTCTGGGTCAGACCCACAGCCAGATTACTGAGGGTTAGTTTTTTGTTTGTTTCTTCTTAATTTGAAAATTGCTAAAATTTTGTAAGGGAAGCTGCTTTCCTGACAATTCAGCCTAAAGCAGCACTGTCTCTGCTACTTGTGCATCAAAGGCTGCAAGATTTTGGTACCAGGATTAAACCTTCTTTGACCTTGGGACCATAAAATATAATGACAGGCTTTCAGTTAAGCCAGATTCACAATCTGATAAACAAAAACATGCAAATACTTTTTAGTTTAGACAAATACTTTTTGCTTTTGCAAGGAAAGATTCTGCCATGTATTACACTGGGATTTCATTCATCTTTATTGATGGCATTTCACTTAATTTTCTGCCATTTGAGAGCCCTATAGGCAAGGCAGAGAAAGAAGAATAAAGTAGGAGTAGAAATGGGAGAGGGAATTGCTAGTATAGAAAAAAATTCCCATCATATTTGTGCTTTGTGCAGTCTCCATACATTTTAAAAATCTTTGTAGAAATAGCTATGAAGTGAAAGAATGCAGACAGTCCCAAAGGGAGAATAGTCAGGATGTGTCTTAAAACAATTGTATTCCTACTGCAATTCAGCGAAGGTTTGAGATCTCCACTGAGCTGCCCCTCCCTCTCTCTTTGTGTTTGCACTGGGATTTATAGGACTGGGGCTTGGGCCACTGGTTTTAAATTGTACTCCTGATGAGGTTTTTCTTGGGCTGGAGTTCAGAGGTACAGCCTAGTACTACCCAGTGTATCCTACTCAGTGATTACTGGTGAGTCCAGTGTTGCAGAGGAGAGGGTGCTAACATTACAGTACACTGTTATGCCTCCAGGACCTTTTTCCAATTCAGGCATGTCCCTGTCTTTGACAAGACTGGAACATTATATTTAGTTTATTTTCCAGCATTTTTAATAGTAAAAAAAAGTAATATTTTACTTGCCCTCTTCTGACATATTTGGACAACTTTTTTATGCCCTCATATTGAAAAATGAATATTAGGTCAGGTGGATGATTAATCTGAACTAGTACAGCCATTCTTAAGTAATTAGTGTGTTTCTGATACCATAAAAACACACAGTGATTTTTAAAAATCACACTAAAATGTTACTCTGGGAAATAATAAATGGCAAAGAGTTCCACTGTGTAACAAAGCCACATATGAAATAGCTCTTCTTCTGCCAGCTTTGGGGTTCCCATCTCTAAAATTGACAGAAGGTTTCATTATTTTTGTGCTAGAGGACAGGGAACAATAGAAATTTCTCACTTAATCTTTCTGGAGCAGTTGCTCTTTTACATAATTCTATCCTCGAGAAATTGAAGGCAGTTAAGATGAGAACAACACATACAGAAATGAGCAGTTTTGTTTTGCTGTATAAAAGGGGTTGAAAGGAGACAAACCTCAAAAAGTGGAGATAATGAGTAAAGAAACCCATCGGCTTTTATTCCTGTGATTTTAAAGGACCAGACCCTTATTAGCACTCAGATTTGTTCCCTAGAATAGAGCAACTTCAAAGGCTTTTATAAATCATGTCAGAGCTTGGAGCACCTTATATTCTGTGACCGGCCAGTGAAGGAGCAGAGAACTGTTCATTGTGTGCGTGAACGAGAATGCAAGAGAGCCTGCTCTCAAGGGAATTCCCTATCTTCGTATGTCTAAATAATCCATACCCTCCTAGAAAGGGAATGGTGAAGGTTTTTTATGCCATCTCAATATTTTTCTATTACTTGTTCCATTATTTATTGTGGAGTGACTTTCCAACTTGCAATGCCCTGAGCAAGCGTGGTGCTTGCCTTGAGCTACCAGAGGGGGAATCTGGCTGCAAACTGCCTCCCCATCTGTCGTGGAGTGAGCACATAAGATCCAAACTGGCAGGGATTTTTTTTTCCCCTTTCCCTTTGCCTCTGCTGTCAGAAGGAGAAATGGGAACTGGCCCATGAGTTATTGAGTTAATGTAGGGCCACAGAGTTGGAGACCCTCAGATCGCAGAGCCTGAGGACTGAACGTCCCTTGGGTGCCTGCTGAATGTATTGCGGTAGGCATTTCCTTTCCTTGGTGCAGGACTTTACAGCTGCCTCCTCACACCACTCTCAACTTATGCAAACACCCTCCCCCAGTGCAGCAAGGCTACTCTGAAGTACTTCGTGAACTTTCAGCCTACTAGAAGAGGCTTCTCTTAGTAAAGTTGGTTAGATAAGTTTGCTGCCACTGCCTAGTGGGGGCCATCTGCCCCCTCGCAAATGATCCCCTGTTTCTGGGCCCTCTTGCCTACAGATCCTTGTCATATATTATTATTATCACTTCTCAGTGTGCGTGAATCTGTGTCCAAGATTGCGGGCTTTTGCCTCATTGACTGGCTCTTCCCCCTTCTCTCTCCCATCACCTTTGCATGCTTTGCTGAACATCAGCTAATTCTGAATAGCAGCAAATGCAATCTATTTCAGAGTCTTCTTTTTTCCCAGACTCCTCCTATATTCAATGCAAAACACCCAGGGATGCTTTTGAGTTGACAGTCATCACCATCACCTTTCATCCAAGATGTAAAATAGCTCCCTGCACCTTCCACGCTTCCTGACCCTGAGGAAACACGAGATCATCCTGAGTCAAACCCCCTGAACTGTGGCCCAAGACTCTGCTCCAAAAGACTCCATTTTGGTCTTATATTTGTGCCTAGAGAGGATGCTGGTCTAGCAAAATCCCGTGGTTGTCCCTCTCCCTCTGCAAACTTAAAAGCATTTAGACCCTAATACAAACTTTGGGAGTTGTTACCTCTCTCCGTTGGGGGCAGCCTGGTCTTACTTAGAAGAGATGAACGTTGGGCTGTTGTTGTCCTGAAGGAGCTTGACAGGGCAGACTGTTTACAACAAGTCTTGCGTGTGACATTGGGCAAATTATCAGGAAAAATTGGCCCACCCCCTCTTTGTCCAGCTGCATACTCAAGTGAGCCTCTGAGATTGACGTGTCATTAACAAACTGTGACCCAGACTGTGATTCAGCCAGGGGTCTCCAACTTGCATGTGGAATTTGCACTTTTTATACAGCTTTTAAAAAAGTATTCCCTTCTCATTCAGAGCAGAGTACTTTTGGTTATGCAGATATCTGCTATTTATCCATCCTGGTAAAGAGGTTTTGCTCATTCAGAGGTTTAAAAACTGTTGGCTTTTAGATCAACTGTTCATTCATTTTATCCCTCAGGAGCTTATAGATAAATAGCTCCAGCTGGTTAGAAAACAACTGAGGCTCAGCTAAGCTCAACTCTTTTAAGGTGTGAGGGACCATGCAGACCCCTGTGGCTGCTGAGCTAACATGGGTTGCAGACACAACTGTAGTTTACTGGTGCTGTTTTTCAGTCAAGACTAAGTTTAGCAAAGTCCAGGAAGTCTTTTTCTCTGAAGTTCTTATCGTTCTCATGCTCCTGGCACTACCCCGTGAGCCAGAGCTGGAGGAGCAGCTAGCGTCCTGTGTGTCAGCTCAGGGCCCTTTCCCATATGAAATGTGGCATTTCATTGAGATATAAAGTTACCTTCTTCCTATAAACTGTGTTTCATTTAGCACACAGCTGTTTATGTGATATTTTGAATCTGCTGCATCGCTAGTACATCCTTCTGAAAATAGCATGAGGTTCACCCTGAGCATTCATGACTTCCATCCCCAGACCTGAGCATTATGGGAGTCCTGGGAAGAAAGCTGTGTAGGCAAGACCAAAGGCAGCTGTATACTGTGAAATAATAAGTATCAGACAAAATACAGTATCACAGCTAATAGATGTATTTTAAAAGTGGAAACATCTATGTTTAATTGTATTTGAAGTACGTAGTGAGAAACCACAGTTATACATTTTTATAACAAACCTTTACATCTGAAGTCAGAATAATACAAAAAAAAAAGTGCTGATTATATATGGTCAAAATAACTGAGGCAAATTTTTGACAACATCTTCTAAATACGACCGTGTGGCCCCTGTCAGCAACACTCTAAAGTCAGGCTGAATAATGTCAATGACAATCACTGTTTTTCCTTAGCTTACCAAAAACCAACAACCCAAAAACTGTTTTGTTTTTTTGTTTGTTTGCCTTTTTTTTTTTTGCATAGCTTTCAATATTGCTGCACTCTCACTTCTGCATATTGCAAGCCCGTCTCAGTTCTGGATAATTACTTTAAAGTTCTTAATATTTTTAATGCAGTTCTCCTTGAATACATAATATATATTTTCTACCAATTATAAATACATCATTTTTATTAATCTGATTGCAATAACATGCATTTGTATAATTACTGTACAATCAAAATAGACATTGACTTTACACATTGCTTTTATTTCAGCAATATTGTTCAGACACACTGCTCAGCAAATCAAACAAATAGAGAAATAAAAAGCTAAAAAGGGGGAAGAAAACCTCTGGGAGGAAACATATTCTCACAGTGATTACAGACAAAAAAAAAAATATCAGAAAAAGGGTTTGTTAATACAAAGAAAATCCCCACAATAGTTGAAACACACTTTAGGAACTAGTAAACATGTAAAATAGAATTGTGCCAATTACGCAGTGCCCAAGCATCTGCTTGCTCTTAATTAGATGGGGAGGTGAATGACCACTGTTTATTTTCATTTTCCTCATTAATTATGAAAAACTGCATTCAATTCATCTTGCATGGTGAGAGATTGGCTGCGCAGATGTAAGTCATAAGGGAAGTGGCTCTCTGTAGGCAACCTGAACATCGAGCTCTGCCCAAGGGGACCCCTGGGTGGCACTGCACAGTAATGCATGCCGTAATTGTAATTTTTGCCATAGTCCAAGCTTTCTTCTTGCTTCAGGGAAAATATCCCATTATAGTTAATTGGGGGAGGACTTAAGGGACCTTCAAACTGTGGGCTGGTGCACTCAGGGGAAGTGCTTTCATAGAAGGACTCATAAGCGCTGCAGTAATTGTATGGTTTCATGGACTTGGAGTTGTCGAGAGTCCCATGCCCTGGGGGGGTGCCGAGCTCTGGGCTGTGGTAGGGGGGATAGAAGGTGGAGTAGGGTGTGCGGGTATGATGAGTGCCTTCACCTGCCTGGCCCATTAGGAAACTTCTGGCATTCAGCTGCAGGCATCCCGCCACCAAGTTTGTAGTCGGCTGGGACAGACCCTTGCACAAGTTTTGGACAAAGGTGAGCAGGTCAGGTCTCTTACCAATTCGCAGGATTTCAGAGAGAGCCCAAATATAGTTCTTGGCTAGTCTTAAAGTTTCTATTTTGGAGAGTTTTTGTGTTTTAGAATAACAAGGGACCACTTTCCTTAAATTGTCCAGGGCGTCGTTAAGGCCGTGCATACGGTTCCTCTCTCTAGCATTGGCTTCTTGGCGCCTGAATTTAATCCTTTCCATCCTTATCTTGCTCGTCTTTTTTTTCCGAAGGCCCCTTCGCCTCGGCAAGCCATTCTCATCCTCCTCTTCTCTCTCTTCCTCCTCCTCTTCTTTTTCTGTATCTTCTCCAGGAGATCTTTTAATATTCTTTCCTCGGAGGATGATCTGCTTTGAAAAGCTCTCTGGGTTCTTCATTTGCTTTTGGTCATCACTTTCTCTGGAAAACTTTCTACACATCTGGGATTCTGGCATTACAACAGACTCATCAAATGGTAGTGTTAACATGGTTCTATAATCTTAAGTTACCTGAAAGAATGCCAGCACAATGTTTAAATATTTCCATTTTTAAAGTTTCCCGACTCACACAGACAGCCTCATGCACCTTTCTTGTGTCTGTGTGTACGCTCTCTGTAAATGAGTGTGTGTGTGTGTGTGTGTGTGTAAACGCTCTATCTATATTTTTTAATAAAATGTCAGTTGCAAATGCCCACTTTTTAAAAAATAATGGCTGTTGAGAATTCTAAAACCACTTGAAACATTTGACCCTTCAACTAAAAAGCCACACTTCTCACAAGTAAATATAAATTAAATCAATATTTTAAATATACAATTAGCTCCCTGCTCATTTACTTTATTTTTAAACAAACCCTTCAAACCCTCAACACCATGGAATTCAAAGAAATGCAAAATGTGATAAAGCAATACAGAAATTTCATTAATCCAAATTCCCCTGGGTGGAAAAATGAGGAGAGCGAGTGCAGTCTTAAAATTGAAAAGTGCTGTATCTCTATTACCTGATGGTAAATATTTTTAAATCACTTTTTAACTTATATCTCAGAGTTGTGGGTTTTTTCCCCTTCACATTTCTTCCTTTATGTATCAAGATATTAAACTCTAGTAAGTTACTGTGGCTGAGAAGAAAAAAAATAATGGCACATCCCCCCCAGATCACTCAGCCAATAATATAATTCAAATCAAAACATTTTTTTAAATTATTTGTATTAAAATCACATATTACTTATTTCATATTAAGACAAAAATCAGAATTATTTAACCTTAAACGTATTCAGATTAGAGTTAGAAAATAAAATCCCCCTACCTTTTTTTTCCCTTTTCCAAGCAAAAATTCTAATTGATATTATCTGTTTAGTTAGAATCAACTTATTTGCCTTTTTTCTTGTTCTTTTCTCCTTTTTTTTTTCTTCCCCATCAATTGGGGGGGGGGGGGGAGTTGAAAAATTCACTGCACGCTATAGCAGTGTTTATGTTCTGCGAGGCTCAGATGTCTTCCTCCAGCTCGTAGCTGACAGGAGATGTCTGTAGATTCTGACTGTAATCCTGCACGTGTGCTCAGAATCCAGCCTGGAATGGAAAAATAATTTCCTTTTCCCAATTACTTTGCTTTTGTTTGCAGTTTGGGAGCAGCAAAAGCTTGTATCCCATAGTCTTCAAAGAGACAAGCAAAGCAAATGCAGGGACTTATTTAAATAGAACAAAACTAAACAAAAACCCCAGTCAAAGACTAACTCTATCAGTATTGTCTACACACTTGCAGTATTACATAAAAGCAATGAAAGTTTGTAATTGCATCAGAAGAATAAAATGTTAGGAGGAGTTATTAGACGGTAAACAGCATACATAAAATACAAGACAATGATACTGTATCTTTAAACACTTGCATGCACACCCAACACCAACTGAAATATATCTTTATTTGTATTACCTTAGCTTTTTATTTCATTCAACAATCAGTTTTCATTTTTTGCCTTCCAAATCTTTTCAGTCTGAATGTCGCATCGTCTCCTGGAGTCTAGATCTGTGTATATCTGCACTATCTCATTGATCTCTAAAAAGTGACATTGATGCCAACTGCCAGAGCTGGTACCCATGCCATCTGCTAGTGACGTCACGGGGCAGAGAAAACCACGTGAGCCTTTCTCCTGGGACCTTCATTCTGCACTGATCATCTGGCATCCCTCTAAGTGGGTACCAGCATTCATGTATCAACACAGAAGGTTAGACTGATAGAAAAAAAAAAAAGAAAAGAAAAAAATTCTGCACCAGCATTTCACATACAGTAGGTGCATTTCTACTGTAGTTGCTTCTTTTTAACAGTCTAGCTGCATGGATAGACATGCCAACATTTGGTACTATCCCTGCCTACAGGTACAGCTGCCCTGTGGTTGTTAATATGGTATTGTTTATATGAGAAATGCTGTCTTGTATTGATCCGAGTCCCTCCAGTGCACCTGATACCCAGGGAGAAAAAAGAAAAGGCAAGGAGAAGAAGGCAGAAATGGGGAAGTAATGCTGGTGCTATTACGCATAGCACGGTCACAAAAAGTAGTTTTTATGTGATGCTGCTGGGAGTGATTTTTGGAGTGTGGGGTTTTTTTGACCACAGCTTGTTGCCCCAGAGCACAGCATAATAGGAACAAACCCCGCACCATCTGTAAGAAATCCTCCTCTCACATCCCTTGGTGGTTTTTGACATTGCAAAATAAGAGAGGCATTTGTGGAAAACTGGACATACAGCATGAAGATTTAATAAATGATGTCTTTTTTCCGAAGCACGGGGCAGGGCTCACTGGTCCCTGACCTGCTCTGGCACGTTGCAATGTGCCTGCTCACAAGTGTAACTTTGGATGCTCGAAGGGTTTGCCCCCTGCCACATTTTCTGTGTCTGCCTGGCCTTTTTGTGAATGTTTCCCCAATATCTCTTTAAAAACTGAGTTATTCCATTTGGAAACCTCCTAAAAATCTCCCCCTGCTCTTCTGTTTTCATCCCTAGCTGCTTCCTTCTTCATGCCCTTGTTTCTCCTGTCAGCTGCCTCTCCTGTACTCCCTGCTCTTCCTCCTTTAACCCTTTTGTCTCTTTCTACAGGCAAAACACTGTTAAATGAAGCTGACAAAGACTCTCAGCTCAGCCTTGCCATGGAGGTTATGGGAAACTCCACCTTCACGTGTTAGGGGTTAGTGTTTTTTTTTTTAATTTAAGGAGTGACATGTCACATATAAGCAATATCAAGAGAGTTACAGGGGGAATGATGTATCATCTTAGAAACATTTTTTTTAAGTTTGGTTTCATTATTATTGTGTATCACTGCTTTTTTTGTGACTAACTAATCTCTATTTTAAAATAGTGAGTGACTGAGTATGCTTTTAGTATTAAAATAATCCTTGGCAGAGCTGCTATTGTTACGGGTCCATGTCAGCGTTTCCATTATAAATCCTGCTTTTGAAGGGTTTATAATTCATCTGCTTTAATTCACATTGGGCCCAAGCTTGGCATTAATGTTCTCAGCCCTGATCCAATTATTTTTTTTTCACAAAGTTTCATTTAAATATGTTTGGGCATTTTTTTGATTAGAGATGGGAACAAAAAATAAGACAGCAGCACAGAACAACACGGGTGTGGGGAGACTGTGTTTTGTACATCTATATATATGTGCTCAATGATTTTAGAGCCTTTCATTAAAAAAAAACCTCACCCCAAAGTTTGTTTTTTTGTTTTTTGGGTTTTTTTAAAGAAGTAAGACATTCAGGGCTTTTACAGAGCTCAAGCCTCTTTTTTTTTACTTTTTATTTTTTAAGGAAAATGTATTTGAAGTGACAAAGATGTTAAAACTTAAGGGGAAACTGTTCAAAAAGAGCAAGTGCTGCACTATTCATAGCATTCACTTCATTTTTATTGCAAATATTACAGTCTCTTTAACAAAGGAGAGGATAGAATCCCATTATCCTCAATAGGAATTTATGTATTAAGATTTATATTGTGAAGGGTCCTAAGGGTTGTCAACCTTTTCAAGGATTTTGCATGTTCAGAGTATTGTACAATGCATGACAATATAAAAATTAAATGTCCTGAGTAACCACACATTGTTTCAATACATACTAAAAATACTATGAGAAATTGAAGGAAAGGTTGACAATGTAACAGTCCTGTGTTAAGGGAAGCACCAACAAAATTTTCAGTTATATCACACAGCCTCCAAAATACACGTGTACGAAAATATTGTCTCCATCCTTTTTTATTGTTGAAGTAGGTGGTTATTTTTTTTTAAACAACTCAAATGCATTTTTGAATGGCTTTTATACTGCTACTAAAACAAAAAATGCATTATTTTGTATTGATGTATTCCCTCAGTAGGAGTAACATTACATTTTTGCAGATTTCTAATCCATCATTTGACCTTTTTAATATTTTCAAATAAATAGTGGAGAAACAAAATAGCTGAGATATCAAGGTTTAAAAAGCCTCTACTGTGCATGCATAATAACTTTTTATAAGGATTTTACTACGCATTTTGTATTATGGATCCATGATATGCAAATACGTACTGCTGTTAATATGCATTCACAGCATACCCAATAACTGCTGCTTTGCTGTCTACTGTGAATGCATGTTAAGAATAATACACAAAATACAGTTAAATGCACTCTATAGAATGATTGCACAGCACCAAATATGTTACTGAACGCATATTGCAAATTTGTCCTATGCCCAGACTGTATAGTCTTGAACTAAAAGTGAGTTTATTTCATATGCAATATTATTATAATACATTTAACACAACCAAACATTTATAGATTCATTTAAATAATACTGAGTCATTAATAAATTCACTGAAATAATACTGAGTTCCAAGGACTGCAGAACCTCCACAGTGCATGAGGGGGACTGACCCACACTGTGCTGCATTCAAGGAGAGTCCTTCAAGTAAGTTCAATATGCTATCATCAGAGCCCCAGGGAATGTCTCTACTCTTTTCCTTTCTCTCTCTTTCTCTTTCTCTCTTTTATTTTTTTTTTTTTAGGTTTTTTTTTAGTTTTTTTAACTATCCTCTCCAACCCTCTCCTAACCGGCCCATACCTCCCCACTTTGCTGAAACAAGAAAACCACACCAAAATAAGGAACTCAGGAACATTTTGAAGTGTGGTGGTCTTGGTCATTCATCAGGAGCAATGGGACCTTTTGGGCAGCAGGAAACTGTTCAGAAGGAGATGATAGATACATCTTTTTCTTTTCTTTTTTTTCCTCATCTTTCTAATGTATGCACTAGACGTCACTGCAATGTAGCCAGAGTGACAATAATGTGATGCCAAACTCTCTCTTCCACACTCATGACCTGGACATGAGTTTGCCTTCCTGCCGTAGCACCCACACGCACAGCCCAAACACCAGGGTAGTTACTGCCTTGGAAGCGAGACTGGGGGAAAATGTGTGTCTAGTGTCTATCCTAAATTGCAGAGTTGGACCACAAGGGGCAAATACATGTGTAAGAGTGTAGAAAACAGTGACTCCTGCTGAGTTTAATGCTCAGGAGGAGGTGGAAATACCTGTTTGGCAGGTGTTTCATGTGTGCTTTTGATTTTTTGTTTGTTTGGTTGGTTGGTTTGGGTTTTGTTTGGGGTTTTCTGTTTTATTTATTTAAATTATATTGTTTTACAAAAATAGTCAAAAGAGGATGATACCTTGGGCAGGGATGCTAGTCTGCCGGCCTCACTGAGTTTCAGGCTACTCAGAATTGGGACTCTCAGGTGAAGACTAGACCGTGTCCCTACAAAAGGAGCTGCTGGGGGCGGAACCAGAGCAATGTGCCATACGCATGTTGCATGCCAGCTGCCTATCCTGTGTGCAGCTAGCATACCATGGGACAGAAGTGGTGTGTCTCTGTCTGTGAAGACCTGGCCGTCTTCTGCCTGTCCATGTCCCCTGTATGCTTCTGTAGACTGCAGACTGCTTTATGAGGTGAACTCGCTGTTCCCATCAAGTTGACCAAGCACACTTCCACCAGTGCTAAGATGATATATGTCCTTCTCCCAGGAGAGATTAGAAGACACCAGTAAGGACCCCTGACTTCAGAGAAATAAACTAAGTTAGCTCAAGAGGATTTGGTTCAGTCTGTAAATATAATTTATAACCTATCTGCTAATGTGGCAAAATATAAGTGTGTTTTGCATTAAGCCCCTTGTAATGAGGATGTGCTTCTAGCTCTAATCAGACATCCTTAGTTTCATGTTTTGAATAGGCTTAGAGACAAATAGGAAAGAGCTGTAAGGTGGTTAGTTACTCCATTTTAATGGGAGTTACTTGAGTAAAACATGAACATAAAATCTGAAAATGGTCTTTAACAGATTAATGTTTAATTAATTAATCAAAATTGCATATGGTGAACCAAAAATTAGTTTGTGTAGAAGTTGCACTAAGAATTCTGAAACACATGACTAGAATAGGTCTCATTTAGATATGATATACGTTTGGGATAACATTATTAATTTTGAGTTACTCCTGGTTCACACTAATATAAAGGAGTTGAGAGATGGTGGAACCAAATACCCTTAAAATGGAAAATACATTTGTTTTTTTAAAACAATAAAATGCCTTTCACCTAGAAAAGTAAAGGCACAGGATAGCCTGAAACCTTTAGTACCAGATCAAGAAGTGATGTGTACTTTGCTGGAATGTGGGATTTAAGGTACTTCTCTCCCTGGGGTAAAATATTCTAGTCAGACCAGTCATATTAGCTTTGTCACTTCTTAAAACTGCAAGGTGTTAAGATCACTGCTATCGCTTTGTGGTGTGAAGCAGCCCTATCGTATGTCTGAGAAACTGGTTTTTTTCATTCATACTGGGCGACCAGAGTTGTCATGCTCTCTGCTACCCTACCTTGAGGATGGTCTAAGATCAGTGAGTTCGGAAACATTTAGAACCTGCAGCAGGAACACTTGGCTGTAGGACACACCCTGACACTGTTGATCACCATTCACTCTTTAATGGCAATCTCTGTCAAACAGCTAGTCAGTGATGATGACCCTCCTCCTTTTCTGCTGCCGATGCCTACAGTGATTCACGGGTATGCTTCCTCTGTGTTTCCATTTTGAGACTCTGTGCTCCCATCAAAGCATGTTTTTTGATGGACCTTGCAGCTAATCTCTTTTAGTAGAGATAATGTGGGGGTGTGTGACCCCAGAAGAGACCTCTGCTGCTTCCCTTTCCCCAGGCAGACCCCAGGACTATGATGCTTACTTTTTCTTCCATAGACTTGCTTACAAAGTTGCTAAAGCTAATGGACTGCTTTCCTCTCCCCATTGCAAATCTCCCTCAGCAAGAGGTGCCTGATGACATAGTCTCCCCAGATCACCTGCATGGAGGTTCCCAATACTTTTTTCTCCCTTTTTGCAGTCATCTCCCTGTGACAGGGTTATGCATCCCACATGGAGTGATGGCTTGCTGCACCCTACGTGGTAAGGTCATTCTGGGGCAAAGCCTCTTCAGGAAGATGTGGGAGCTCTGAGCACATGGCTACAACACTGACAGAGGAGAGCAAAGTGGCCTTACAGAAAGCACATGCCACAAGATTAGCAGTTTGCTTAGGACTTAAAATGATATGTATGTATATGTATATACATATATTCTATAAATTAAATGTGAGATGCAAAGTAAGAGACTTAAAGATCACAATTGCCTTCAACACTGTTAAGATCACCTAAGGACTTTGGCCACTATAGCAAACTGTATAAAGAAGCAACTGCTCATCTGCCACTAACCAAGCCCACCCCACACCTGTCCCCCCTACCCCCAAATATGCCTCCTGGATTCCTGGAATTCGGACTGTGAGTTAAGCCGCCTGATGGGAATTTGAGATAAGATAAAGGTGTTACTATTGTTCAATTAAGTCAGGTCTAAGGAGAAGTATACAAGGGTATGGGAGAAGAATGTATCCACAAAGAAAGCCAAACCCAGCAGCTGTCCTGAAAATCAGCTCTCCCCGGGTCTGGCGGCGGGGGGGGGGCATAGTCCGCAGACTCATTTCTGAGGCCTTCCACCAGGGGACTGCACGTCATTCAGTGTTGCAACAGATCCGCAGTGCTGTAAAAAGTGTAAAACTCTCCCTTCCACCACAGGGGAGGTGCTTGAGAGTTCCCACGCATACCTGAATGTGTATCCATTGAACTTTCTTTAGCGGGACCCCCTCCACCAAAAAGACCAGAAGAGGCCCAACACCATGCCTTCTAGATCTACGAGGTGGTGACTATCTTTCTGTGTCTCTCTCACTCTCTTTCTCCCCTCCAACCCCTCTCCCCCTTTCCTATTTCTTTCTCTCTGTCTCTCTCTCACATTTACTGTTAAATAAAATCTGTACTATTGACTTCGGCATATGGTCTCATTTGCACCTTAATTCGGGTAGAGACATCTCTAGTAATCGGATCTTAAAATGCAAGGAAACCAAAAAGTTGAATTAATGATGACTTGACAGAAGTGTAAAATAAGACTTAAGAGTAACATTAGCTTCTGTTGGACAGTTCTCTCCCGGGAAATTATAGCATGTTTTGTAAGTGGAATTTTGTCAATGCTCCTTAAAGGCTTTCTTATAAAGTCTGACATTTTCATTATTTGAAGCAGACCTTTGAAACTCAGCAGGTAGTAAGCACTCAGGCTAGAGAAGTGACTTCTTTACCCCCATGAAACTTCACCAAGTTCAGGTGGGCTATAAGCTCCTCTGTAAGAATCATCATTTCCTTCTTCTTATATGCATTCTTCAGGCAAATTTTGTCAGTTTGCTGAAATTCATGAACACTTCAGAGAAATACATCAATAAAAGTAAAAAACCGTCCCAACTTAGAAATAACAATTCCTTTAAGCCTATTTTAAATGCACATTTTTAAAGATGAGAAGGCAAGTAGCTGACAGAAGTTAATGCCAGAGCTACAATTGCCTATGAAACCTCCATTCTCTCTACGTACAAATATGCAGGTAGTTTCATAACAGTTCAGCTAGGTGCTTGTTTTTAGGAAATAATAATAAGTGTTGAGCAGGATGACTCAGGCTAACCGTAATGGAAATATATGTTCCTTTTGGTTTGCCTTTTATTATCTGAATTTATAATCCTCTTTGGGCAGGACTTTTCCTGAGATACTGGTCTGATTAAGATAAGTAAATTTTCATTCAAAAAGCAGAAAAGCTGTGCAATCAGGCATCCCAAGCTGTTAATGAACTATGGCCTCCCTTACGTTTCTCAAATCTGTGTTACACTTTTGACTGCTCCTAGCATCCACGATTGCCAAACTGCATCTGCAACATGTGATAATGCACGTACTTAAAAACCTTCCTAGAAATCTTTCCTTATTGAAAAGAAAGGTAATTTCAGATTAAAAAAGCAAAAAGCAAAATAAGCAAACCTAAGCTACTGCCAGAATTAAATGTCTGTAGGAATGAAGCAGGGAAATGCTGCTTTCTACGAGGAAAAGGGAGGCATAAGGATCTTACAGCATCGATCCTGAACTTTTTCCACTGATTTAAAGTGCTCAGTGCAAGTTTTAGGGGTAATGCTCCAATGTCTGTTTGATAAACACTCCAGAAATTATTTTTCAGAAGGAGATTAGATGATGTGTACAGCTACTGAATCATCTAGCCTTTTTGCTTTTTCCTGTTACACAAAACCTTATGCATGTTTCACTGATTTGAAAGCAGTGGAAAGTGGAGAGTAATATACTTCAGAGGATCTTGACCATCCCATTTTATCTCAAGACAAGCTGGATCATTTGAGGTCTTTTACCCACGGGATCAATTTTCCCTGACAGTCCTGGAGATTTGGTGATGGAATTTGATTGCAAATAGAACAGGAAATTATAAAACTGTTTTCTGGATTCAATCCCCAAGCTTCTGAAAAAGTGAAAGGCACAGCTAATTTCATCTTAGCTGTAAAATTGTGCTGAATTCAGATAGGACTGTAATGATATTTTTGCAAAATCATTATGGAAAAACTGATGTTTGAAGAAAAATTTGTTCAGTGATGAATGAACAATTCTATTACTTCTAGCTGCAGATCTACTTTTAGAGTAACTGATGTTTCTCATCTTCATAAAAACGCATTTTAATGTACTTTTCACCAATTTTCTGAACAAGCAGACATGCTGGTGTTGTAAGCTGTAAATTTCTTGGACTCTTAGTCTAACAAAGAGGAGAATTAAGAAGAGATTGAGGATTCCCATGTATTCAAGTACACAATTAAAAAGTAGAGCTCGAGGGGATTTTGCTTACACCTGCATAGAGGTTTTTTTATAAAATACGTGGATATCCTCTCAGAAACAGCATTGTCCAAACAGTCAATCAAGTTTGCCAAAATCAATATGAAGTTGTGATCTGCCATAGAGTGAGGTTATCATGCACTTAAGTACAAGATGAAGTAAACAGTAGTTTCTGTAATTAACATTTCTTATGTCTGAGCAATCTCTGAGTTGTGTAAGCCCTACAGCTTGCCAGCTTCCTTGTCCACGAGTCATCATGAAAATCAGTGCTTCATGCCACAGTTTGAGTACACAATGTTGGTTTCGAAGGTAACCACTCTGCAAAGTGAGTACCTTACGGGATGTGCGAAGGAAATTGCATAATATCTTTTGGCAGCCTGTAGTCTTCATTTCAGCCCTTTGGCTGGCTGAGGACTAGTTTGAATCTCCAAATAGTTTCAAAGAACCACATCCAGAATGTACCCAGGGATTTTGCAAAAAGCCTTCCTTTCAGGCCAAAATCCCTTTCCTAAGAAGGGAGTGTGGCTTACTGAGCCTGAATCCTGCTTATGCTGGTTGCTGTATTAGCTTCCTACCCGGCTTGTGTGGCCTTACTGTGAGCCCGCCTCTTTAATCTCTTGATGTGCTGGGAAAAGTTCATACAGGGCATAGTGTGCAAAATGCTGAAACAGTCAGTGGTCAGCAGAAGCAGTACTGAATATGTATATATTTTTGCAAGTTAGAAATCCTTTTTATTTCCCCATGATATTGTTTGTAGTGTTAGACAGTCTGTATTTGATGTATCTGGCTTTATTTTGGTTTCTTTCTGATGATCTTTAATTCAGTCGCTGTCTTTGGAGAAATACTTATTGCAGTTCAAGTCTTATTACTGTGACCAGGAAAGAAAAAAAATGCACTTAACAAATTGTTCAAAGCCATGCATTCTGAGGAGTGTACTACAGTATGTTCAGGGTTTCATTCTTGCATTCAGGAATTTTGTGCATGACTTCGGTTGAAATTTAAATTGCGCTTTCTGCCTAGAGAGACGTGCTGGCTTCTGCATTCTGCATTTGGACCTATGTAAAAGCCATATAGGTGAAATTTATCTTAAAAGAGTACTTTGCTGTGAATTTTAAAGACAGCTGATGTAAGCAGATGGTGACTAGAATAGCCATCTCTCCCAGTATCTCTAAACCCTTGAACAGTGTGAATACAGGCAGTGCAGTAATGATTTGGTGGCGATGTAGGAAGTATAATTGGCATTACAGCATGAGGCCAGATCCTGAGAGATTCATAGTTCCTGCACTATGTCTTGAAGGCTGGGTGTTGGAAGAGTGAAATCTGTGAGGCTCAGGTTGGAGGGGTTTGGAGCAAATATCGCTTTCTATTCAGTCTATTATTCATTTGGTTCTTGTGGCACAAGTTAACATTAATAAGGTTTTTTTGCAGAGACTCTATGCAAATCTTGATTATGAAGAAGATATTTGCTGTTTGACCTTGTAACATAAAGTGGCAAGAAAAAAAAAAAGAAATTATTTTCTCTCAGGAGATTGAGTTTATTTTTTAGCATAAAACTTTGTGTATTAAGTGCACAGTAATGAAATTTCATTCTGAGAATAAGATACTTAAGAAAAGTAAGATCTTTAAGTCACTTCAAAGGGATTCAAAAGGATGTTTCTTTTGAAAATCGCATATAATGCATAAAATCAAAACCAGAGCGATTTTTAAATAAATGATTGGTATGAAAAAAATATTCAGTGAAAATTTTACATTGTGGAATACATTTTTTTTCTTTGCTTTTGTTTTATATCTGAAGGAAAGAAAATTTAGAAAAGTGATCTTTCTTCAAACAAAAGGATGTCTCATTTTGCGTAATGTACTGAAATCCCTATAGCACCTGGCTTAAATCATTATTTCCAAAAGGAAAATCTCTTTCAGCCATGTATTGTGGATTTGGAGTTTTAACTTTTTCAATCAATTTCTCTATCATTTACAATATCCTATAATTCAGATAGCCTATGTTTCTTGTGTAACTACCATATCTCAATGTTTCTAGGTGCTCCCCAAGTATCTTTTTTTCTTCAATCATCAGCAATTCTGAGAAGTAGAGGTTCAGGCTCCCTACATCCTCAATTCCCTTTTGCCAAGCACAACACAAAAAAGATAGCCTTTGTTAAAAACTTTAGTGTTCTTAATTAGTAGAATTGTCAAACTAATTAGAATACCAATTAGAATTGGCAGGGCTATCGTTAATTTAGAAGTGCTGTGGTCTAGTGTTAACCGCTATTAAACCTTATAGTTTGTGAAAGAGTGTGAGTAAGGAGATGAATACACACACACAACCTCCATCCCCTCCCCTTTTAAATGATAAGGGTCCATAATGATCCGTGCCGTCAGTGTGTAGTTAGGGACTGTTTAATCCATGGAGACACTGATGAAAAGTTAATAACTCTTTATGCAAAAAAGTAGCATTACAGAATAAAAACTATTAAAATGGTGAAATTCCATCTCTGGAAGGAAAAAAAAAAGTACCACGGATTTTCATATGAGTTGTGCAAGAAAAATCTACTTTACTTTGTTTTACTTTTCACGCTTATGAAAGTTACTTTGCACTTCTTACAGCACACGGCAAATAAGGATCTTACACCACTGTATGAACTGAAATTAAGCTTCGGTGCCTGCTGGTTCGCTGAGTGTTTCATAGACAGAGGAGCTATCGCTCAAGTTCCCATGGTGAGTCAGATGTACAGTGAGAAATACACTGAGAGCTCAGCAACTTTCACTCTCTGGATCTAACCCACATGCACATGCTCCCTTCCCATTGACCTAATTCTAAATTCTGAGATTATCATGGAGGGAAACACTTTTCTTTTTCAACCTCAAAGGAAAATAACAAAACCTCTATTCAGACTACATACTTAAAACATATGTTCCTGACTGAAACCATAAGGGACCGGTTCCCAGAGGTGGATGCTGTGAATATTACTGCGAATTCCACGCACACTGCTGCCACATGCACATAACCCAATTTATATCTGCAAGTGATTATATTTGCAAGTGATTAGGAAAAAAGGGTGCTCGGGCAGCTAGAGAAGAACTTAAGAGCCTGGTGTGTCCAAGTCCCAAGTATAAATGTAATGTTTCCATTTTCTAGGCACAAATATATTTTCCACTTTTATGTTTTCTCCAGCTGGGCAGATTGCCTTCTCAAATATCTTACCGGTGATAGATTGAGGCAAGAGTGATGGTACTGATGACTATTTATCTGAGGCAATGGTGGTGTGAGAATAGACAGAGGTCAGGGCAGAAAAATATAAGATCAGTGACACTGCTGTTTATGGAGTATATGGAGGTAATGCAGCACAGCATAAGCATTTTTCTGTTCCTCTCCAGCCCAATTTAGCTCAAGTATTTCTCAATTTACAGCACAGCTAGTTCACAGTCTGATAAAATGAATCTAGACCTAACTGTGCTTCCTCTTCTATTCCAGAGAAACAGAATAATTCATTTCCATGTAAGTCAGATATTTAAATTGTAAGTGTATGTTCAAAAAACTGTTGCCTTGATCAAATCTTGTGTGCTAATGCTTTATTTAACCTTTGTTTATGTAAAGCTGGAGTCAAATAAGACAAATGTGTCTATGCTCTTGCAGAAGAAAGGGTGTGAATTTACTTGCTTTATACAAGTAAAGTGAATTAAGAATCAGCTACAAACTTAACTTTCATAGTTCCCATTGTGTTACTGCACAAAGATAAATTCGATTCTAGATAAGTAAAATGCTGAAACAGAGAAATAATTAAGACATTAAAAGAAATTAACTGATAAAAAATATTTAACTGAAAGACAGTATTTTCATTCAGCTTCTCACTAAATAGGCATTTCTCTGTTTTAAGTGTCTGGCAATGATCTGTTTGTCTCTATTTTGTACATCAAAGCAGAAAAGGATAAGTTTCTCAAATTTAAGTACGGGGGTTTTTTTGAAAATACTGTGAGGGAGCATATCAACCAAATACTTCAGCGTTTCATCATGGCTGGGATTGAAAACAAACACGGAAATTTTGTGATAACTCACTGGAAGAATTCTCTAATTTTGTTTTCCCTAACTATTTCAAGGTACCTTCCAGCCGCAACTTCTTTTTAACCTCTTACATCTCAGGCTGATTGCTTCTGTCTCAGCGTGGTACAGTGAAGTATCCTCCAACAAGCTGAGCGAAGGACTTTGAAATACAATAAAAGAGAATAAGCTAGACCTTTTTATCTCCAGTAGGGATGTGGCGGTTTAGTTCCACTTTTCTGAAGGAACTGAAGTGTAGGTCCACATCCCTAAAGCACTGACTTGCTTCACGCCTTGATTTGTATTAGAGATGGTTGTTGCTGCTGCCTTGGGCAGCTGTAAAACACAGTGTCCCAGCCCTGGGCCCCCCCTGTTGCTACATATCTCAATATTCCCCTGGCCTGGCCCCAAGTCCAGTTCATCACGCAGGTGCCCCGTGTGAGCTGTGGTGATGATATTGCATCAATGTGGGAGCAGAGAGGAAAGCAGCACTCTACTCCTGTAAGACAGACGAACAGCAGTCTCAATTTCCTTCTCTGGATATCTTACTACTTGGGTGAGAAAGCATCCTTGTGCTTGGAGTCCCTGGAGGCAAAGAACTGAGGACGTGGCGCTTCAGTATAGACAAATGATTTTCCCATTTTACTGTTATTTCCCCAATTGTTATTTTTATTTTTTGCTTAGGTGGTTTGCATTTACCATACTTATTAATTCTATTGTTTGCCTTTAGGGCTTCTCTGTGCCTTTTCTTCACCATTAGTCTGTTCTCCTTTTTTTCCCCCACTGATTTTATATGTAATCTTTATTTTAATCTAGCCTGATAGTTGTCCTCTTGTCCATTGTAGGTGCAATTGTTTCTAAAGAGACAACAATATTAATTAATTTGTTTGGTACAAAAGACCTTATGTATTACGCTACCTCTATTGCTTGATCACTTGAGTGATCAAGTTTTCCTTATCCTTTTTTTCATTCCCATTGTATTCTAGGCTTATAAAGAATTAGAAAAGAGACTAAATGAAATTTCAAGAGCCATTCATTCCCATAAGAGGAAGGACCATGTAGAAATATTGTCCGCAACTGAGAACATAGTAATTTTTGCTGTTTGTTTAGACCTAATATCATTCTTATCTCATATATATTTTCTGGCATTAGCCTTTGATGAAGAGAGACCCCTAAAGTCTGTACATGAAGGTTAAAAAGACATTACCCTTGTTAAATCTCAGCCTGTTCTTCGGCATTTGCTGAATTCTGGGAGCCCTGAAGCATGACCCAAAAGCATTACTATAATTAATTATGGTAACTCTGATACCGATTTATACCCCTTTTTCCAAACACATATTTTGGAAATCCACTTCTTGTGGTAGTGAGCTCTCTAGCCTAAGTACATATTGAGCACAGTCCATTTAGGATGTTTAATTTTGGTTTTTTTTCTGTTTAAACCCTTAGTGCGTATGAGCAAATCAGTCACATCTCAGCTCTAGCAAAACAGAGATATTTTAGCAGTCCTTTTGCATTCTTTTCTATCACTGAGTTTTTTATTCCTCAATTTAGAGTGAACAGACTTGTTCAGAACCCATCAAAATCCTTGATGAATTTCTGGCAACCGTTGCTGTATTGCCATAAGGCTTCCTAGTTCTGTGCCCTTCCTCCAGACATTACTGAGTCAGTACACAACCAAGAACAAGGCTGCAAATAAGCTCAGCAACGTGGTGCATATTCTGTTGTACTGAGGCCACCCATCATTCCCTCAGCAAGGGAGGGAAGGGGATCTTTACCCTTAAAGAAAAAGATATTGGAAAGCAGTGCCCCAGCACTGTGCCTATGGAAGTTATTCACTTGGAAGAAGCAGAGTGACTTTAGACAGGTGAGGTCCTCTTCCAGAACATGGCAAAGGAGAGGAGCATCACATAGTTCTTATTCATGTTTTGCTCGCATTAAATTCTTTTTGAATAGAACACTAATAAATAGTGAAAAGTGTATAACAAAATATACAGCTAACAGAACTCAATAGTAAGTATGCTGGTTTACTTGCCAACAAAATAACAAAAGTGAAAATGTTAACATGTGAATGATGCTCTCTGTATGAAGAGGTGCCATGTTCCAAGCATAAGTGCAAACTAAACCCCCATTTGTGTGAATAGCTAATTACAAGGGTGAAAACACTGTCAATCTTAACACTCATCTGGGTTTCATCTTGGATACCAAATGGGTCTTGTTGTTCTATATGTTCAGAAAAGTCTTAATTTCACAGCCCTGACAAGAGAATCAATATCAGCCAGAAGTAAGTCAAAAGGAATAAACATAGATTATCATGATGGAATTTTTATTAGTATCACCTTTTTCTTGACTGTATACAAATAATCTGAACACAACTAAAAAAAAAGGAAAAAGAGAAAGAAAAAAAAGAAAAAGAAAAAAGAAAAAAAGAAAAAGAAAAAAGAAAAAGAAAAGGAAAAAAAAAGAAAAAGAAAGAGAAAAAGAAAAGGAAAAAGAAAAAGACAAGGAAAAAGAAAAAGAAAAAGAAAAAAGGGAAATAGAGAAAGAGAAAGAGAAACAGAAACAGAGAAAGAGAAAGAGAAAAAAAGAAAAAGAGAAAAAGAAAAAGAAAAAAAGAAAAAGAAAAGAAAAAGAAAAAAAAAGAAAAAGGAAAAAGAAAAAGAAAAAGAAAAAGAAAAAGATAATTTTGTTCACACCTACTGCAATTTGCAAAATATGCATGTATTGTTGAAGTTTTCTAATAGAAGCTAACCCATCAAAGGATCCATTGGCTTTGTCAAACGTCTTAAGTTACATCTCATGTCCCAGTACAATTACAATTTAAATGTAACTCTTTAAAGCACACTACAGACAATCAGAACATTACTATCTCGTATCTATTCATTATTTAAGAGGCACCTGTCGAGTTTTGTTAAAATTTTTACATATTAATCTCTGAAACCTTGCGGGGCTTAAAAAAAAAAAAAACAGCTGCAAAACTCTCAGCAGGTGGGGAGGCCTGCACTCTATAACAAACAATTTGGATCCCATGTGACTGCAGGATCCTGCAAACCTAGAAAGATCAAAGGTGGTTTGCTTTTAAATAAATATTTTAATTTGCATTATGTTAAATGGCATAGCCATTAGTGTATATTAGTATTTCAAACAAAAATGGCAACTGTTTGAAAAATAATTTTTATCTTTGGCTGTTCCATAAACTGCTCTTTCAATTTAAGCAATTTTGTTTTTTTTTTTAATTTTCCTTTGTTTCCCAGAGCCTAAATCACAAGACTTCGGGTTATCAGTTTAACAGTATTTTATTCCAGTGTTTGGATAGGAAAGCAAAATAAATAAAAAAGAAGCTATCCTAGGGTTTCAAACTGTGAGAGAAGTATACAGTTCAACTTCTGGTTGAACCTAGAATGATAAAGACCCTTGGAATTTAATTACCTGTAAATCTCATTTATTATTTCAATTAAAACCAAATAATTTAAAGCATAAAGCAAAACATTTGCTAATGCTTTTGATTTTTTGGTTTTTTAATAATGGAAGACTATGATATGTGAGTTGTCTGAATTTCTGAGATACTAGAAGTGCTCAGTTGACTTTTTTAACATCTTTGACTGGTTTCCAACGGATGTCTATAAGGCAGGTTAACTTAAGGTACATTCAAACTCTCAAGAAATTGCTCTGTAGATGTTTTACGTTTATGGAAAAAATGGTATATAACTGAAAACAAAAATAAGCAAGTAGAGGATGAATAAACCTGGTAGCTGTGGAAGATTTCTAGTTAGCCTGAACTTGTGTGAGATAAGAGGGTACACTTTGCTTATTGCCTTTACCTTCTTAGGAGGGTCTTTGTCTCCTAGAATGCCAGTGATGAACTGCGCACTACAGCATTGCTGGTAGTTGGTGTAGCTTCATATGATGAGGGGACTCAGTGACTCTTCTTTCACAGCAAGGTGCCGTTGGGTTTGTTATGCTATGAGGATTGGGTTTTTTTTCCTGTCCTAAAACAAGGAAAACATAGAATAAGCCCCATCTGGCACATTGACCTTCACACCTTGGCAGGCTTTGGTACCTAAGCTTCTATGAGCATGATGCTCTGCATGCCATGGCTGGTGTGTTAAGTCAGTGTGGGAAACTTGCTGCACCTTCCAGATACTGGTGTGGAGAAGGAAGACCACAGATTGCCTGAGGCTGGGCAAAACACCAGTGGAGGGGCAGTGGAATGACCCTCCCTATTCCCAGGGTGTGCTGGCAAGGCAAGGATTGCAAGGGAGAGGTGGTACCTGATGGGGAATTGAAAGATCTCTGTTGAAATGGATCAGAGACAAAGCAAAATTCAAGACCAGGGAAGGGCTCTGCAAGCTGTTTCTTCTTCAGCTACTCTTCATTTTCCCTGAACAACCCATTCAAATGTGATCTAATGAGGCTGCAGAACTAAAGTCCATATATAGCAGATCTGGATTTCTGGGATTTCAGTGCAAGCCTTAACAGAACATTCAGGTAGAGAAAAGTGAGTGTTTTCCTCCAGATTATCTTTCATGTATGTATAAACAGCATTTGCTGCAAAATGTGTCAACTACGGAGCTCAGTGTCACAGCCTGCAGCACAGAAAACTGGCTTTTCCTGGAGCTCATAATGTAATAATTAAATTGCTAACAGGCACCATAGTGATAGTATTTTGCTGGGGATGTGCAAGACTTCTTACAATCATACCTTTCTATTGGGAACCTATCAGTAGAGTCAGAGTTATCAGAATCAGGTTTTTTTTAATATATTTTCTTCAATTAGTACATTAAATTTTCATGTGGAGTGAAATGGGACAGGACGTGTTTCCCTTCCACTGCACAATGATTTATTACCCCAAAAAGACCACAGAACTAATTAGCAGAGTAATTAATTAATATAAATTTGCATATTTGCATTTGCAATTAGTGCAGCCAACTGATTAGTCTGAAAATGGGAAGTTTGTCTCATTAGATGTTAGTGTCTGCTGGACCGGAAAGCGACTGCCAGATGAGGCGAAAAAGCATAGAATAAGCAAGAGTGTGTGTGTGCACATGCACAAGTTCATCATTGCCTTTTGTTAGAAGAATGGAGTGCAAATATGTGGTCTAAAATACTAAAACTGCTGGGGGGGGGTTAATACTTTTTTTTTACTTTTCATTTCTAATCACTTTTTTTTCCTGTTTTTCCCATTCATGTACTTCCTGCAATGAGTCACTGCAACCATGAAACTCATCAATGGTTCTGAACAGTCAGTTCTTTAGTGGGGGGCAGCTGCTGCAGATCTCCTGATTTAGATGCTGAAGGGAACCTGTAACGAGCCTTCTTGCTGTGTGATTGATGGGAAAGGGCTACTTCCCATCTTACTAGTTATGTTGTCTAATCAATTCCTAATGCTGAGAAGTCAAACTCAATGGAGCCCAGAAAAGCCCAGGATAAGTGAATAGCTTTCTAGATTGCTGTGCTGTTGTCTTTTCCACCTTGGACACACTTGTGGGTATGTCTCTTTGTATACATCTAAACAGTCCTTCTGCTCTGCATACCTGAACTTGGTATGACTGGACAGCTATTGTCCCGGGTTTCAGTCAGGTTTGAGAGGACGTTGAAGATGATGTGTCTGTCTGCTGGGTAACATACCCAGATGCCAAGATATCTGTAGGCTGATTACAAAGTCTCCTCTCTGGGTGTCAGAGCAGACCTAGTTTTCATGGGGGTCAGTGGAGGAAGTCCTGGTACCTCTTTGGGGCACTTTGCTCTCTCCAGAGCTGGAGGAAATCTTCAGTCTTCCCCCAGTGATACTGATTGTCTCCCCTTCAAGATTACTGAGACTGAGAATGGGGAAAGAGCAGAGGCTGGCCTCAAAACAGTCCTCTGTGAGTTCACTGAGTACTTGTTCCAAAGCTTTGATCAGATTTCAGCCATTTGGTGCTACTTTGACACTTGCACGAGTGTTGTGAAGATTGAAATGCGTATTGTTGATCACTTGCCATCATGCATGTGCAGCACAGTGAAGTGCAAGTTCTCTCTAGCTCCTCTGCAGTATCATAGCAAGTCACTTTGCTTGGTTTTATAAATTTTTTTTCATTTTCTACTGAGCTTAAAATTTTAACTACAGCTGTTAGAACTATGGTATATCTGCAGTTATACTTTCAATAAAGTATAATTCTATATTGTTCCAGGAATGAGCTTAAGTTAATGTACACTTTATAGATACAAATTCTGTCCCCTCTGGTATACCATCATATTACTTACATATACCAATATATATTACTTCATAAAATCTAGGTGCAAATTGGGCTCAAGTCAACAGGAATATCTTATATACTTGAATCCAATTTTTTTTTGAGATTTGAGGGTGTTGAATACCTCACAAGGTGCCCCTGTCCTATTACATGTATATAACATAATTCAAAATGTCATTATCCCTACAAAATGAGGAAACACCAATTTTTCCTTTGTACACCTACACCAATGTATGACAATTTGTTATTACGATGTCTATGCGGGGATTGCAAGCAAAATTATTCTTTTCCCCTTACCAATCAGTAAATTTTAATTCTATGTTTGCTACAAAATTTTTAATATATACCATCAGTATTTGAGAGGAATTACAAAATGAGAAAATATTATTTTCTATTAATATTATTTCTAAAATATTATTTTCAATTATGAAATCCCATACTAGTAAGAAAGAATTTATGAATAAATATTTGATGAAGAAAGAACTAATATGGGTAAAGAATGCTACTTAAAATAATCTTTTTACCACTATAGATGAAGATATAAGTTTTACAGTCATTCTTTAATAATAATCTTTTTTGGAAATTCTATCATACTCAATTGCATCATAAACTGTTAGGAGAAAATGTGAGCATAAATAAAACTGGTCCTGTATGAATGTCATCTCAGGCAAAAATCAAATAATTTGTAGGATCAAATGATCAAGCTTACTTTCAACAAATTCATTATTATACTTGAAACATAAGTGGATTTTCAAACAGATTCAGCACCAATGGAGGCTAATTATTTTCCATACCTCATTCCCATCGAGTTCTCTATCTGCACCCTTTGGCAGACAGGGTGCAGATCTAAATTAAAAATCTGGCCCAGATGAGAGTGATTTTGGACATGCATGCATACATGTATATGAGGCAGCCCTGGTCTGGGACTTATAGCGCTATGTTATGTAGGTGTTTTCCCCCATGTAGGACACACTGCCTGTTGGGATGACATATCAGTGGGACTCAGCACCACATGCAGACAGCTATCTTCCTGGCAGGTAAGAATTTCTTGGTACCCCACCAGCCTGAGGTGCAGGCAGATGTGCGCTCTACTGAGCTGGTCTTAGTTTTAATTTACAGACAGCTGTGAATTTGCTTTTAAATCTAGATTGAAGCATCATCTTCCTTTTTTTGCAGCTTTGTGTTCTGACACTATTTACAATTCTGACCGTCAAAACTGTGCTAAAAGAAAATAATGCTTTGGCCATTTAGGGAGATCCTTTTCACCCTTAATTCCCCCTCCCTCCAAATGCTGACTCAACAGCTGAGAAGCTGTTCAACCTCTTTCTAAACTCCCCTGTTCAAAACAGCAAAACATTCTGTTTTCATGAGGTCCAAATGTTTCATTACACCTTTACTGAAGAGTTGAATTTTGATAAGGCTGTTTGAGTCCAACCACAAAGTAAATCATTTTGCAGAAGCATGACGCATAAGCAAACAGAAAAGTACAGGGCGTACAGTGCAGTTGGTGCCTGCAGTTGGAGAGCACCCCCAAAGAGACTCAAAAAGCAGCAGTGACACAGCACTCTTCTTGGCTACAGTACATTGCAAATAACAGGATAACAATGTAGCTCGCTTTCTAGGTCTAATTAGCTGCATAGGGCCAAAGGAAAACCTGTGACATTCAGTTTTGAATAAACTGATAGCTGGGGGAAAAGTGTTCTGTATTCATGAGACACAAGATGGGCAAAAGACAGCTTCCATTTGGATTCTAACATTGTCTGCATCAGTAGGACTAATGAAATATGGAGTTCTTCGACCTCAGTTGTCAGAGAACTACAGATTGACTATAGATGCAAAGGGGAAGAGCAGAGTCTCTCTTTTTATGTTTGACATGCTGTCAAATCAGTCCTAACACAGAAAATGATTTTACTTCATAAAAAACTTTTTCCCTGTGCAACTCATTTCTTAGCAGAAGCAAGTAAAATAGTATTTTTCTAACAGCTAGGAATTTTTGTATCCCCAAACATGGGCAAAATTGGAAACTACAAAAATAAGTCACCCCCCAAGGTTCTGGTACCAACAACTCAGGTATTTCAGCAGCTACTTCCACGAGTGAGATGCAAAGAGGTAAAGGAACCTCACAGTCCAAGAAAAGAGTATGATTTAGAGCAGCCAAACCTCTAAAATGGGTACAAAGAGATAAAAAATAACAGTCTGTGTACTTACTGATCACTGCAAAAAAATAGGCTCCCTATGCTATGGGCTATAACTTTTCAGGACCTTGCAGCGTATTTTGAATATAAACTGCCCATCCTGGGCAAGGTAGATGGGACTGAAAGAAGAGATGAGCAGCCACAACATTTGGTAGGAAACACCTGCTGACTTGTTATCAGCACACAAGATTTCCTGGGAAAAGTGTGCATGATGCATGACTGTTGACAGGAGGTGAAAACATACATGACAGTGTAGACGTATGTGACCGAGACAAGAGGGAATACCACTGCTCAGTCAGAATTCAGGAAGCATAAACTAAAGCTGGATCATAGCAGAATGTAAATCACTGCATAGCAAATTAAGGACTTCAGGAACCACAAATTAAGTGAATGCTGTAAAACAATTTCCCCTAACAAACTGAAAGCCATGGGCTGGATGACTACTTACCAATTAGTATTGGGTACCAAGATCAGCAGAAGTCACAAGGCATCCATAAACAGCAGGGATGAGGCAGCAATCTGAAACATGAAGGATGCTGTTGGAAAAGAAACAAAATACTTCATGAAAACAAGGGAAGTCCCACCACAAGGAAGTGTTAAACAAGCAGCAGTTGAAACAGCACTAGTGCAAGAAGCAGCTCACAGTGAAAGGACTCACAGTACGAATGTCAACACAGCAAAACTATATTCAGATGGAAAAAGAAAAATATTGTTGTTTTCCCTGGGTGTCAGGAGCTTAGTCACCACATGTAGCTCTTCTGTTACCACTGAAGCAGATCACGGGCCCCCAGGGTACATTCATGACAAACCGCTAGTATCTGCATGGCCAAGACTTCTTTAGATCACTTTAAACTGTGAAGGTGCTTCTTGAAAGGCACAGTACAAACCCAGAAGAACAATTCCTTTAGGAGATTTTTCTTGACTGCAGTTATGTTGGGCAACATGTTGCAAATGGGAAGGAAGAAGTAAAAGAATGTGTGGTGTAGCAGCGCTTACCAGGAAAGAAATAGAAAGTAACAACATAATCAGTCATTTGAAAGATGGAATCATGTCAAGAGGGTCTGTACAAGAGTGAGTTTCTTTTGCTTTGGAGAGAAAATGAAGTGAATTGTGGAAAGTGTAGCAGGTTAAGTCTAAAGAGTCTGTGGCCAGAGCCAGAAAAAGTACTTCTAGCAAACACCTTCATATAGTACGATATGATTCGGAGACATATCCTCCCAGTCAAACATTTGTCCACTGAGAGTCACATCATAACACAAAAATTCCTGGATTTTCTCCACATGGCAGGAAACCTTTGAGCATGTGAGTTGGACCTAGAAAAGCGAGACAGCAGCTGATCTCCTCTGACATGGAGGAAAAACTCTCCAATGTTGAGTGATGACAAGAGAAATTTTTTGAGACCACTTCAAAAAAAGGAAGGCTGCTAGATACCACATTACCACCAAAATAATCCCAGAAGGGAGAAAAGACTGAAGACTCTTAGAGATTTTAGAGGATGGGTGTCTGCTGCACCAACAGCTAATGGTTTGCAGGCCATGGCATCATGGGCAGCTAACCCCAGATGACTGAAGATGAGCCACATCATTTCCTCACATAGTTGAGTGACTTCTAAATGCCTGATGAGATTTTCCCTTTCACTCCAGCAACGAAGGAGTTGCCCACTTCGTGGCCCTGTTCTGGAAAGCTCAGCAAATTATACAACTTCCTGGCTGAAGGAAGGAGAAGGAAATCCTCCTATGACTAAAGGCAGTAAGAGGGAAGAAAACCTCCTTTTCAATAGAAGAAAACCCTACTGCACAATATTTGGCTGATATTGTGGTCACCCAGGGGAAATGCAAAACATAGTTAGGAAAAGCAGTTATCAAAATGAAGGTGCAGTGAAGCTTCAACGCAGCTTTCTGCAACTACCAAAATATAGTTTCACCTTCCAAGGTACCATTTATAATCAATGAAGAGAGAGAGAAACTTTTTTGCAGGGCAGTTTGGGCACTTGCAGCAGGGTCCTGGTCTATGCCTTTCTCTGATGGTGCCTGTTTCCTATTGCTGACGATGGAGAGACCTGGGGAGTTCAGCTTTGTGGTGGGTGCTCTGTACCAAGATGCCGTGCGGCAGGCATTGTGATAAGTCTTTGCAAAGACACAATCACCTCCACCTGAAACTGATCTGAAATAACAATGCCACAGAACATCCTTGATTTCTTGACAGGGAATACTTCATGTCTGTTCCTGATACATGATGTCTCTTTAGCAGAGGGACAGCCTTCTTGTATGTGGGTTCCTTGCTGAGTAGCAGAGAGCAAGGCATCTCTGTGTAAAGACTTATTAAACCAGTTTAATAAGTTTCTTCTATTGTGCGTAAATCTTCATGGCTGACAATGGCTGAACCCAGGCAACAGCAGAGAGACAAAAGAGGCAAAGCTGAAATGACATTAATTGAAAGCCATTCCGGAATATTCTGCAGAAAACCCTGTTCTCATGAAGCCACGACAGAGTGCTCTGTAGGTCCTGGCAATTCTCTTAGCCTCTCTAAATCTTCTAAGGAGATTTATTAAAAAGTCTTACACGAGCAATTGTCTTCCTCACCCTATAGAGAAGTCTTCCAGTGGTAATCCTTATGGAGGGGTCAAGGAAAAGTTAAATAAAGATTAAAACTACTGGATTCAGCCCTGAGGAAAGGCTGCACAGAGTTCCCCAGCAACAGCAGACTTAACCAGGGGACTTCCAGCAAAGATGAAATTTTCTTTCAACCCCAAGATTCTTTCAGCCACAGCACCAGAATGTATTTGAATGTGAAGACAGGTCACAGAGAGGAGAAGTAAAGGCTTATGTGTTTCATGCAGGTCTAGTGCAACCAATTTCCACCTCTCATTCTCTCGTAATTAGGTCTTGTTCTCATGCATATGCAGTAGAGCCTTTTGGTTTCCCTTCTGATCCATCATCTACTGATGAGACATGGTATGCAGAGTCTCTGTGGGAAGGAGAGATCATGACAAAACAGAGGGAAGGGGTTGTCATTTCAAGGAGCTCAGGCTGAAGTATGCTTTCTTTCTGGGTCGTGGCAACGTGTCTTAACACGCATGCCACGGCTGTGTGTGTGCCAGAGTCACATCTCTTATGCATGTGCAGGGGATAAAAAGCTTGAGGGGTTCAGAAATACTGGTAGTGGCAGGAGGCTCACTACCACAAGTTTTGCAACTTCATCCAAATCATCCTGTGACTTCACAAAAGTGTTTCTCGTGGTCTTTCAACATCCTATGGGAGCTGAGTTACTGGTTAGTAGAAGATCTCACTGAAAAACAAGATAATTATGGTTACCATGGACTTTAAAGATCTTTGGTGGTTACTTCAGCACATATGTTTAGATCAGTACAGGAATGGAGGTTAAACTGTCCTCTCCTTTTTTGCTGATGGCTGTGAACGAAAAAAGCTTTGCAGTGGTTTGATGGGAAGATATATGGAGCATGAACCACCATACAGCATTTATGATGGATAAGTATTTGACTCTTAGACTCCAGAACCTGCCATCCTGGCCTTCTTGTGAGAGCCAAGAGATATCAGGCCAAGTATGGTTGAACATGTTATCTTTCTTCCAACTTTGTACATCTTGTTTCCTGTATTACACATGATTAAAGCAGCAGTTTCAGAGAGTGGAGCATTACAAATGATGCTGTAGGTCTTTATACAAATATCTAGTTTCAATGATGATGGAAAGAAATATAGAACATCTTTCCCTCATGCCTCTTTCTTCAGAGAAGAAGAGAGGTGCTGAAGAACCATTATACCCCACTGGTAAAATAAATTAACAACCCTTCCATTACTCTGTCTCCTATGTACCCCTGTAGTGGCTGCAAATATTAACAATTACTGTGCTGTGAAAGGAAAGTAATTTACTTTAAAATAGCACAATTTGAAATGTACTACATCTATCCTACATTAATGTTGTGTTAGAAGCTTCACAGACACCTCACAGACCACATGATCCAAATTGCAGCTGTACCTGCAGTTCTATTGCTGAAGTTTGTTTTTCACATCATAATCTGTTCAGTCAAAACTAGGGAACTACTTTGCAAATGTTTGAACTGGCCTAAACCTTGACAAACCAAGTCTCAGATTGATAGTAAGAGCTAAATGGGATAAAGATGTTTTCATGAAGAGGATGATATACGTCAGAGTGACAAAAGCATTTCATTCTGTAGCTCCCATCCTCCCATGCTGGGATGTGATGGTGGTATGAGAGGGCTGAGGGTGACAGAAGCCCACATTGCTGGTTAGTGAACACAAGGCTCTAAAGAACTTAGTTTCAACTGCTACTTTATAAAATATTTGTTTGAAAAATCATTTTAGGAAATTTCCTTTCTATGCTGGCTCCAGCTCTTCAATGTAGTAGTACTATCATTTAATTTATGTGAAATAATTTTTTTAAAAGGAAATTTTAAAAAGTAGTCTTGAATATAAACACACAAGTATTGTCACAATGGAGAGACTGTAGCCTTTGACAGGGAACTAATGGTAATGGGAGTTTCTTGGGAGGGTGCAGAAACCCTTCTTGAGACAGGTCTGATAGAAAAGAATTCATAGCATGGACCTACATTTTCAATGTCCCAAGTCCAGCTTTCTCTTGAGGAATACACCTACAGGTAGCTTGCTTTGTAAGCTGCAGTTCAAGATGCAGATTGAGCTCTGGTGAGAGCCCAGAGAGACAAGAGGTGGTGAATTGCCAATCCTTTGCATAACAAAGAGTGCAAAGACTGGTGGAGTCAGCCAGGTGAATGGACACTGAGAGACACAGCAGGAGGCGAAGACTGGAGTGAGACTTGCATGAAGGTAGATTGTGAAGGGGTTCCTTTGTTGAGGGTCCTCCTTGGACGCACCAGCCCGAGCTGTTTCTTGTGTTACTGCACCGTGAATAAATTGGTTTATGGACATCTGAGGCTCTGCTATGAGAAACCTGGGTAAGGAACCCTGGTCTTACTGCGTGAGTGGGGTGTGTAGGAGGTCAAGCAAGGCATCCTTTGGCTCACTGCAGCTACCCACTCTGAAGGAGTTTCAGTCCCAGCAGTGAAAGTCTCTGGTGTTGGAAATGTGACTGCTAGAGTGTCTGCCAGTGGACAGACCAGGAAGTTTCCTTAGCACTCTCAGAACAGGCAGGAATATAGGAGATGAATGCCCACTGATTTTCAAGAAGGGAGAGGCTTTACCAATAAGTTATGGCGAGTTTTTTTGCTCTCTAGGTAGTAAATGTGGCAAGAAGACCCTTCATTATATTTACAAAAATGTCTGAGGACTGTTATGGCCTAAATACTGGAAAGTGATAAACAATCTAGGGTATTTGCTGTTTGAAGCTTCCAGATCTGAGCAACTGGTTGAGAGCAGGAGCAACCATGCCTAAAGCTGGCTGAACATGATGCTCTGCAATTAGCAGTAAAAGTTTAAAAATTAGATGGTTTTGGAAAACTCCTTGAGGTCTGCCAAATCATGCCAGTGTCACTTCTTCAATCACTGAAATATTTCAGGAAGATTACTACTAGTGACAGTAGAGTCAGGTCTTCCAGAGTTATATGAACACAATGAGAGCCTTAATTAAAGGAACAATCTAGAAGAAGAGTTCCCAGCAGTATACACCATAGAACAATTGTCAGAAATGTCTGTTGGAATGACAGATAAAAAATTGCCTGTTTAATATATATACATATTGAAAGTGAATATCCCAGAATATATCTGAGGGCTTTCTCTTAGTTTAGTGCCATTGGTTAATGGCATCTTCCCTTGAATGATCATTGTTCTCACCTTGTGTATATCCTTTGTTCTAGAAAAAAAATGGGACATATTGCACTTGTTCTTGCTACACCCATTTATGATGACAGCGTGCAAGGTAGATGCAAAATCATTCTAGTGAGTATTAACTACTTATATGACTATGTTTGAATATGCAAAATATCTTCATTGTGTTGCTAAAGGTACAGTGAGTAAGGCTTGATATTTCTATGGATATTTACTATTTATTTCAAAGCATTAGCAGAATGTGAGTCTTGAATTTATAAATATGCATATAAGCTCCAGAAATCATAATTAAGTTAAGACAGAAAGAAGAAATTTAAGTATTGTCTGGTTCTGGATGGTATGACAGCTTCCACTCTACTGAGACAAGGCAAATCTACTATAGCGATAGCTTTCAGTCAAATAACATTTGTTTTGATGCAAGTTCTGTTCCAATAAAGATATTTATAATACATATCTGAAGAGTGTTCAGGAGAGTCATGAGTCATCTTATAACTACTACAGACTCTGTCTTTATGCATGCTTCCAGAAAGAAACTCTGTTTTGTACATGAAGTTGGACCAAACCTACTGGGCAGGCAGTGTAGGAAGTCCACTTGCTCACCACTTACTCCTATTAAGGTGGACTCATTCTTTAGTACATTAGTGTGGCTGTGAGGGGCTTTCTGCTATGGTGTATGGACAGCTTACATGCCTGACAAAGTCAATCATGTCCTGGAACAACACAGGGCTATGTGATGTACTACATATGACATGAGCAGAATGTATGAATCCAGGGTCTGAATTGCTAACAGGGGCTTCAAAATCTATTCACAACTATTGTCCATTTTATTTGTGGTCTTGCTTCTGAGGCTAATGTAATAATTTAAATCCTGAAACTGAACTTTGAGAGATAAGCACCAGATGATATGAAACTTCCTGAAAAACATTACCTCTGGCATCACCATGTTTAAGCTGGCTCTGCAGTTTTATATTAGTATACCTACAGTATTTCTATACTCCATTATTTAGCAAATCTATCAACAAAAAGGTTTGTACTGACATGTCCCCTGTTTTGTACTTAATTTTAGTTTTGATTTTAAAAGGTAGAGTGTCATAAATGTTATCTGAAGGCCAGAGTTTGAATTCTTGGTTCATATTGAAGAACACCTTCAGAACCACCACCAATTCCAGAAGAGTCGGGCTTTAGCTCTAGAAGGCTACTAAATCAATCTGAGGGAACAAGAATTAATTGTCTACCAGGTTAATGTACTCAAGAACTTGCAGACCAGTTTATGTTGCCAAAACTGAATGGTTTAAGTTTTCAATTTCTTGGCTGAGTTTTGGTGATTTCACGTATGCCCAAAGCATGACTTTGAGGCCTAAAGGATTTGAGAATATGATCCAATAGCATAAATGTCAATGATACATGAAAAGGGACTAAATTTGTAAGGAAATAAAGACTACTTGTATAGGATTTTTCTAATGTTAACTCCTGTAGTACCAAGATAATTTTATTCAAGTATCGCGGTATGAAAAAAATAAAATCTGCCCTGGCAATTGGTACTTTAGGTCAGGATACCATTAATTTTAATGTGTCAAATATATACACATTACAAGAAACTCTTGAAAAACCAAGACAGGAAAGCCCCAGGCCAAACCATGTACCTCAAGACTGAAACTAATTTTAATTCCAAGAATAAGTAGCTGACAAAGACAATTTTCATAGATTAATATTTTTCACCTGGGTTTTATATATCTGGGAGAAATATACACTGCGTTGGTTATGCATTGATCAAACTTTTATTGTGCCAGCTGTACTTCATAGACCCGAAAAAGTGATTCAAGCAAAACAAAAGAGAACATAAAAGCACAACTCTAATAGTTTTAAATCCCAGAGAGGCAATTACAAGTTTGATTCCAGTCATGCAGCTGGACTACATTGGAAAACTAAACACTTTACCCATATTAAGTAGATATGAAGGCTTGGACTAGGACTGTAAATAATAAATCCATCCTGCAGTTTTATTTGTAAAGTACTGCCCTTTTAATAAGTTAGGAAAATACAGGAATAAAATTCACACTAATTCATGTGTAAAAGGTAGTTTAACAGTTTAACAGAGCTGAAATGTGTTGAAACATCTTTTTTTTTAATAAGAAGTAAGTTGCTCAATAACCAATCATTTAAATAAACCAACTGAAAAGTGAATTAATGTTGCAACAGGAATGAGTTATTCTTCAGCCTTTGTGCATGTGTTGGGGTACAGTATATATAGTTTTATATATTTAGAATATTTCTTGGCCTATAAAGAAAAGCCTGGCAGTTGCAGTACAAGTTTAACTTTGCTCTAGGGGTTAAGGAGAAGGGTAAAGGGCAGGGCACCGCAGGATGCAGCAAACCACCCAAACAATGACGTGAAGATGGACTGAGGTTTAAAAACCTAGCGATGCAGATGGCAACTGCCTGGCGAGAATAGAGGTAAAGGAGAAACACAGCTGCCTTTGTGTGCACCTTTTCTCAAAAGCAGCCTTTTCATTCAGGGTACATGCACAGGGTCTCCACCCTCAGCTAAATGTGACATGCCAAGTATAAGCTAGTTCTGCCGTCTGCTTCAGTAGGTACTCAAGAGACATCGCTGGAGGGCAATTGAACCCACAGAAACTACTTCAGGCTGAGATGGTTCATCAGTCTCCACTGAGTATTGAGACCCTATATGGGTGCGTTCAACTGCGCATTTCCATTTTAGATGTCTAAAGTTATGTAAATCAGTCCTTCCTTTGATAGATATAATAAAACCAATCCATCTCTTCTCCGCTTTTTGTCATGTGCTGGTGGACAGAGCAAGTTGAGGCAGTTCCTGGGCTGTTGGGAGCACTTTTCCACGTGTCTGGAGTAAGGTCTTCCTTGTAGTTCTCTCTGGATATAGTAAGGCCTGAACAAACATCAGTGTTTGGAGAGGAGGGGGATGGAAGGAGGTCTCTAATTATACATGTGTTCTCCAGCATTTTGGCTCTCAGAATTAAAGTAAAATTTAAAAAAATTAAACAGAAAATGAAAGGCAAAAGTAGGCAGATCGTGATAAAAGGAAATAGGACAAAAATATTATAACTTTAATTCTTTGCTTTCTTTTCTGGAGAATGCAGGTAGATTGAAAAAAACCAATAAAACCTGCTTGTAAGAAAAGATCAGTTCTTATTATTCTGATTTAATCTGAAGCAATTCTGGGGGAAAAAAAAGTTTTCTTGAAATGTTCCCTTTTGATATTTTTGAGAAAAATATTTTACTATTTTATAATACATACCATGATTTTATCACGGTACTTTAGTTAATTTATAGTTTAAAGTGTGAAATTATAACAACAACAACAAAAAGACATAATACTATTTACATGAAATATTTTAACAATTTAATCTTAGGGATCTCTACTCATTTGTCTTCTTGAACAGTATTATTTTCCATGTTTTTGGCTTTTTACCAAAATTCTGAAACTTGTGTGACAGGAAAAAACATTTGTGACTTAGCTTAATGGTTAAAATCTAAAAAGGACTGTGACACAAATTATAGTCAAAGTTACGCTGGCTCAAATTTTGAGTGTACTGAACTGGGTTGATGCTGCTTTCCTCAGGAGCCTGAGCTTGCTGCTTCTCTTCAGCAGAGACAGGTCTAAGAGAACAATGTTACGTACACCATAACACTTTTAAAGCCACATTTCCTGAGAAGTATGCTGCAGACTGGTATTTGCTACTCTTTGGCCTTAACATTCGAGGACACAGCTGTACACTCAGGTAGTGTTGTGTGAAGTGGCAGATAGAAGAAGGGTATTTCATGCTTAGCTTGTCTAAAGTTGCTTCTGCGTGTATTTAAAGTTTGTGATTAATACCTCCACCGACAGCAAGGGAGAAACCAGGTGGAAACTACAGCCGAGGTCTGCAGAGTTATCAGCAGACACAGACTCAGGTGTTATGAACACGACTGGTGCCACCTATGGGCAGGTAGAAGAACAGGAGCATGCGGAGCTGGGGTCTGCTTTACTGACGGGAGCACCGCAACACTTGCTGGATTTTGGCAGCAGGGGAGGTTGGTTGTAGCATTTGCGTAGTTTGTAAACAGGTGGTATTTCTTTATCCTATTCGTCTAGTCAGTGACTTGAAGCTGCAAAATTGAATTGGGAAATATAAAGGATTGAAAAGGAAATATTATGAAATAATTGTTTCCTTCGGGGCTGAAAAACCCAAACATTTACTGTTTCACATATTTACACTGTAGCCAAGAGGTGGACATGATGATCTGATGGGTCCCTTCCAACTCAGCATATTCTAAGTTTCTATGATTCTATAATAAAGGAAGCTACAAACATCCTGAGATGAGGGGCATGTACTTAAGTTTAGATACTCATTTGCAACAGGACAAAAATAGAGCTAAAAGAAGAAGCTGAACTGCAGCTGACCAAGAAGGAAAAACAAAATTTGAAACTAGACTAGGGACACAGTGAGTTTTAAGGAAAATTTTAACGGGTCTTCTCTAGCTTTTGCAGTCATATTATGATTTTTATTGGTATTAAAAACTAAAAATATTTCAGGCCACATAGAATACTGGTATGACACTGTTTTGCAATTAGGTAAGAATAGTTCAAGGAACTTCATAGGCGTGACATCTAGCCCTGGGCACTATTCCCACTTACAAACTTCATCAGTTTCTGTAGATTTTAAATCACATTGTCTTTTCCTCTTTTCTGTGAAAGATCTAGGGGATCAAGCAGGATAACAAGAAACTGAGATAATGACAAAACTTGACAGAGAGGCTTCTTGCTTCCACTTCATGAAACCCTGTGAAGATTTGAGGCCAAACGTTGGCAAGTGCATAACCACACCTTGTCTTCCTAGTCAGGAGAAATACACAAATTGTTGAATTCTGAGCATTCCCAGAGTTTACACTTGGGCTTAGTCAAGCTTAGTACCACTAAAATGAGAACAAAAGTAATGCCTATTGTAAAATTAAATTGATTTTTTAATGTGGGAAATTGTTTCAACTAAAAAAAGAGAAAGATATTAATTTCAGCTATATTTTTCAATTATATTTATTATAATAATATCTGCTGAAATTTTTGAGTGGAAATGTGAGTCTGAAGTTTACTTTATCCTATGTTGCTGCTGTTGGCAACTTCCAACAGAGTTTCAAAAATTGTTTTGCACTGTTTTTTTTTCAGTATACCTCCAGTGTGTTGTCATTTTTCTTTACTGTTTCCCTTTGTCTCTGTGTGAGGAATGTGACATGCTGCACATGAGATTTTGTGTTGCCTTGCCTTGCTCCCTAGTGCTTATCCTTGGTATGTGCCATGGCACTAACTTTTGGTCACTCTTAAACTCTGCTCCAGTTGCATTTGTTGATGCGTACATACACATATGCCTCATAATGTTAGGGTTAAACATAAAAAAAGTTTTACTTTTCTAAAGAATATCCTCCCTATCTGATACTTTCTCTGTTGTTGCTTTTTATTATCAGTGTAAAGTGTATTATTGCCCGTGGCATAAGCTGAGAAGAAACCAGGATGGCAGACCTTTTGTGAAGCTTCAAGCTTTCAGTCTCTGTTCATCTCCTCTCCACTCTTATCTTCAGCTGATGAAATTTTGGACATAGTTTTCCCTTTTTTTGTATGTCTTTTAAACCCAATTTGGGCTACTGTTTTGTTGGTGAGGATAAGGAGATGTCTTCTAGCTTGCCAAATAAGAAAAAGTGATCCTCATATCTGTAGCAAGCACAAGTGATAAATTTAGTAGAGTTGCTGTTAAATATCACTGTCTGGATTTAAATGTTTGGACAAAGATTAGCTGCCAGTACAAAATAAATAGCATGAATGTTTAATCAAGACCTATCATCCCTACTGGTCAGATACTGCCTTTTTGTCTAAAAGCCCTGTATAATAGAGACACAATGCCTGCTGAGTACTATAACTCACTTAAAAATTGAATAGTTTTAAGCAAAATCTGATTCATATCATACCTTGGTGCCCAATTAGGAATGAAAGATAAGAGAGTTGAATCTATGCATAAATAGGTAGATACATACTTTACAGACTCCTTAAAAATTATGTCTTTAAAGCTGGGGTCATGACTTTCAAAAATGCAAACATTTAGTCACTAGAGGGAGACACGATCTTGTATAACAAAAGTTCTCACGTCGTGGAGGCAGATAGCCGGGCTGGAGTGCTACTGCCCAAGTGAAAGGCTGCTGATTCTGTAAGCAGCTGGGGCCCTGGGGATTGGAGAGAGTGAAAGAACCCTTCATGGATCTGCCTAATCCTCCAGGATAGCATCAGCAACATCTTTCCATAAACACGCCTGACCTGGGCTCCAGTGAGAAGATCGCCTTTAACTTAAGTGAGCAGAAAAGGCTTTTACCTCATCTTCAGCCAGTGCTGGTCTGTGCTATGTTGCTCATCTCTCTCAAAAAATCTGCTGGGTAAGACTCCATATCTCATCCAGAGTAACATGACTAGTTGGAGAAGAGGAAGGTCAACGAAGAAAGCCCAGTGTCTCCTTGAGAGCTTTTCTACTGTCACAAGTGGGCTGGCACAACTTATTAGCTGCTAACGCATGCTGCCAGTAACCATTGATTCCCCTGCAGTTGCATATGGGCAAAGAGACTGCTTGGGTGAAGCCAATGAGGACATGCAGAGCAGGCTGCTAGACCATTTGTTGGCATGGGTGGAAGAAGACCTGTTTTTCTCTTAGTGGAAGACCCTGCAGGGGACAATCTGTGCAACTGTTTGGCTGGAAAAAGTGGTATGCAAGCCTAGATTGACAGGGTCTCACCTCAGTGATTTACTTTAAAATGAAAGCTTGGGTGCAAATATTAGAGGCAGATTTTGTGCCCACTGGAAAGTGTTTTGATCAAAGCACCAAGCCCAGTGTGAAGTCTGCACAAGTGTTATTATTCATCCAAAAACCAAACAGAGCAAACCAAAGGCCTTGTCTACACTGGGATCGGGATTAGGCTAGCATCAACCATGTTGCTGCTGATAAAACCACAGAGAAACATCTCTACATCTGGAGTTTCTGTTCAGTGTTAATCTATTCTGGGATGCTGTTTAATAATGTATCAAACTAGGGTATTGCAAATGTGTGGTAAATGACATTTTTTTACCGTTACATTAATAATAGTTGTTATTTATTCTTTATTGCCCAGAAACATTTTACAGACCTGTTAATATTGCCTCCAAATAAATGTTTATGGAATCATTAACTCTGTTTTTATTGGCCATATTTCTCACAAAGCTTCTGAGTCATGCTTTCAAGTCTGCTAGGATTTGTGATCCTATTTTCTCTTTGCTTTGTACATTATGTATGTCTGTGTAATTTGAAGAGAAAATTGTAGAGTGTAAGATGGTGGCAAGTATTCTTTATTTTAATAAAATGTTAATGTAAGAAATTATCCTATTGAGGGATTGTGTTGTAACATAGCCACTTGCTCTGCCATACAGTAGTAAAATGCCATTTGGTGCTTCCTCTAGAATGCTTCCTATTCTCCAGGGCTTATACTGTAGCCAAAAAAACCCTCCTTATAGGCTGAAGCTTGGCACATAAAATCTCAGCTCAACTTCAGTGCTCGAAACTTAAACCAAAAAACTTTGCTTCCCTCTGTCCAAGTTACTTTGGGACACTGCACCTGGTGGTTCCTTGTACTGCTTCTTTGCAGAGTGATTGAAGACCTCAACATCATTCCAATATTAAAAACTAAGTGTTGCTGGCATCAATTTTTAGTGGAAATATCATTAATGCTGACTACAGAAAAAACCACCTGTATCATAGGCCAGAGATGTTCAAGATGGACAGATATATATCACTGCACAGAAAGAAAAAAGTCATTCTTTTTCTGGCAGGTTTTGCTTCCTTTGGCCATCCTAGATGGAAGACTCTTACCATTTGTGGAGGGACCATGACACAGGCTCTGTGGCTGACCATTGCTGGAGACATTTCATCTGATCCAAGCATGAGCTGTTGTTGCTTCTCGGAAGCCCAGTGAATAGGGCGGTTGAGGAGTCTTAATAGAGTGTCAATAGTGTGAGTCTAGACTTTTCTTCATGAATACCTAATCTATGGTTATTTGTGTATAAACAGTTTCTGAAGCAAATCAAGTGTGTTGCTGAGCACATTGCCTATCCCCATGTCACTGACTACAAAAAGTTGGTCATAAAAATCTGACTGGCCGGTTAGATTTGGGTGTATCTTTGATGTTTCAATAACAGCATATGCATATACACGGAAAAGGAAAGTCAAGTTTATTGCAATCTGAGGATACATAAATACTGAGTCTAGCACAACTTGAATACCTAGGACCAACAGGATTACAGCGGGATTACAAATTTGGGCATACATATCCACCAATCTTTTTTTTCTCTTAAGTTGTGTGCCTGATTAATATCAACCAATTTATGCAGCATGCTTTCCTAAGATATTCACCTTAAATTTAGTAGTTTCAGATGACTGGAACTTGTTTTCTAATGAATTTTTTTCCTGTTCTTATTTATATTCACTCTTTGAAAATCTTAGCACATAAAAAAAAATGAAAGAAGACAGTTTAATAGATGAAAATTTCTTGTCTATAAGATACCTACGAAAAGGATTCCTCTTAGTAGAAATAAGGAAAAATTTTAGTTTTTTTCAATATAGGAGAAAAAGTTGGGGAAGTACTGACTGACACTTGAAAACAGGAAAATAATCTCTCAGGTGTAAGAATCTGTAGTTGTTTAGGCCAGTCAACAGTCATAATGGAATTTGAAAAGAGACAACAGGACCTAACACAATGGCATGGGATACTTAAAGTTGATAAATGCAAGTCATTTAACTTGGGATAATGAAAGGGGAATTTGAAATAACTCATTCATTTAGGAGGTTGCAAGTTAAATACAATACTTAGGAAAAATACCTCTGAACACAGGTCAGTCAGAACTTGTCAGTCTGTAATAGTCATTACAGCATTTGTATGAATGACATACAAGTCATTCAGCAGCTTAAAAATACGCAAAATGTTAGTACCGGTAAAGATTGAACTATAAACTATGTCAACTAGTTACAGAGCAGTGTGAACCTGACAATGTCACTGCATACATCAGTGGTGTGTTTTCACCTGCAACATAGGGTCAGACAGGCATATGCGGAGCTATTTTTCTCTTTTCTTCTTTTTTGTTGGTGTTTTTTTTTCAGGCAGCACTTGTATTACGTTTGTAAGAGTCCAGTGCTTATATGCTAGTAAAGTTTAGGAAACCTGCTTTTGGCAGCAGAGGTTCAGAAACTGTTGTGGATACTTCTGGTAAACCATCCCCATGCTTGTGGTGTGACAAAGTTGTACAAATCCAGAAGAAAGCCTGAATTACCATCTTTTATCTTTCCATGGTTCACTTATTCCCTTCTGCTGTCTATCTTGAGACATCAAACCTCTAGCGACAGGAATTAAGTCCCTTTTCATGTCATGTCATTGATCCTACAAGAAGTGAAGCATTTTCCTGTCCTCTGCAGCAAAGCGTCTACTTACCTGCCTATCTCTGAACGCATCAGTGACTTGGGGTTTTTGCAAGAACTTGCATTGTAACAGTGGTTAGGAACTGAGCAAGCAGAAACTTGTGGGACCCCATGCTGGTGTGAGAAGGGCCTGTAAAGGAAAATGGGGTGCACTAGTGAGCAAGGGTGTTCAGTGTTTACATGAAAGAAGAATGGCTGTTAGAAAATGAAACAATGGGGCCTGGGTCTGCTCACAGGAGTTATGGAAATCACTGGTCTGAAACAGATGGAGTGATGTTTATGTAGAAATGGATTAGGAGGAGTGAAACTCTATTTTACAGTATTTATAGGATCGTTTTTTCTTATTTCTGAAAGCAGAATCAGTTAACAAGGTGAGTTAATAGTACACAAGTAAAATTAAATCCTACACCAATTAAATTACAAGCTAAAAAATTAGGAATGGTAAAACTGAACACATTTTAATTGAACATAATTCTATTGAAGACTATTAAATTACCACAGTGGAATAGAAGCACAAAATAACATGATAATGACTTCCTAAATTAAAATTTTAAACCAATAAACTGAAAAATTACAGGTACCCCAGTGTATGACATGCAGAGAACTCATGATATGAGAGCATGAATTATTTATATCTTCTTTGAATATAGAATGTAAATTTGTTTTGAATTAATTTCTACTGGAAAATCAGTAAATGTAACTGTCTTTTCCTTCTAATTATTGTTATTATTATTTTATCATTTTGCTGTTTGGAAAGGGAAAGAAAAAATGGCAAATTTTATGGTAGTTAGTCATTTAAGTAATGGTTATATCACAAAAATGTAGTGCTTTCTTTGTAGTGAAATATACTGTAAGATAGACAGATGTTTAACTTAGGACAGATAGACTCCACTTTGATTGGAGAAATGGGTGTTAATGTCTTGTCTCAGTTTGGGACAAATTTAAGAGAGAACTCTCTGGACTGAGTCCTTCTCTTCAAAAGAGATCCAAAAATCCCCTTTCCACCAATAGGGAATGAATACTAATAGATGAAAGTGAAAAAACCCTAGTTTACTAACAAACAGAATGCCCACCCACAAGGCAAGGGAAACAAAGTAAATAACTGTTAAGCACTAAACTGTCAGAACCCACTTCCCCTGCACACACAGAGGAACAAAGACCCAACAAAATGTCTAGACAGTGTGGGGCAGTGCTGGAGACATACCCCTTTCCCAACATGTGGTCCAAAATGGCGCTGGCTTTCATGCCGAGGGAAGCAGAACCTCCATGGAGCAGTTCCAATAATAGGGGAAAGCTCAGTGGCTACGTGGTGTCGACCTCTTCTCCAACGGCAGTCACGGCAGGAGAGACAGCTGGACTGGAGCCTTTCAGTGTGCTTTCTCTCCCTGGCTTGGCTCACCTGGGCTTGGGGCCGGACAGAGCAGCTGCACTCCTGCCAGATCCCACTCCTGCTGGTCTTGGAGCAGCAGCCTGTTCAGTTCAGCTCAAAGCAGCCAAAGACTGTTAGTCGAGATTCTCCAACCCAGGAAAAGGCAAAGTTTTTTGCCTGGGTCAAAAACCAAGTCAGCCAAGCAGAGAGACCACGTTGCACAGCCAAGCAGAAACCATGCTGCACCGAGCCGCTGGAAGCCTGGGCAGCCAGCCTTCAAAAGTCCGTGCAGCAAAAGCAGGAAGCCTCCACCCCCCCACTCAGCCCCTCCAGTCTCCAGATTTAAAGGTACAGGAACCATTTTTGGCCTTAAGCAAAGGATCATGGAATGGACTGTCACAACAAATCCACTCCAAGACATGTCTTCACAAACAACTGCATCCAAAAGGACCAGTCAGGTTCTGGGGGTCTTTACGAACATCAAACCGCTCAAGTTTGTTGCAGAGCCTAGCACAGTCTCTTTACTTTTGAACTTTAGGGAAAAATAAGCAGGCTTAACAGACTTTGAATAAAGTTGTAAGACTCCTCTCTCTCCTTTGTGGACACTGGCTTTTTACAGTGTGATTTTCTGCACAACTTCCGTATTACTATTCTGAGACCAAGAAGTCAGTATCTCCTTGTTTTTTCCTACAATGAGTAAATTGGTAGACTAGTAGGGAACATAGAAGGGTTTGGCTAGTGCCTTATTATAGGAATAAAATGAATGTGTCTTATTATATTCTTATAATAATACAATATAATAATACAATAATCTAATTCCTTATTATAGGAATAATAAGGCTAGTGCCTTATTATTAGGAATGAGATGAATGTGTCCTTACAAACAGACTGTGTGAATCTGCTTGTAGATAGGGCCAGGGACTGGTAGATAATATAGTAACAGGAAGAATCATAAATTTCAGAAGAATGTTACTAATCGACAAGGACTGTTGCTCAGCCAAGGCCATGTTAAATTCCTGAACTTAGAGAAGAACAACAGAGAATTAACAGAGGTATGAATATCATTTGTTATACAAAGAAGGGGGTGTGTGTGCATATTAGAGGGGGACATATAGTAGGCATATTGGGAAGTCTGTACCTTCCAAGTACCTCAGCCAATGGAGAAAGGGAGAAGGTGATGTGTCTGGGAAATTAGGATAAAAAGGAGGCTGCGTCCTCCAACAATTTGAGAGATCCTTATGAGAAATGCCCCATGGCCACTCCCTTTATACAAATAAAGTTACAGGGCTCCTCTGTCTCCTTTTTGGATATAAACCTCTGGTGGTGTGAATTTTTTCTGCACATTATTATTGTGGTCTGTGGGATGCAGAAACAGATGCCAAAGCTTATGATGGCCATAATGTCACCAAAACCCGGGAAGGACAAAAAACCCTCCAACACTATTCTTTTAAATGTTAGAGAATCAGGCATTATTTTATTCTGGCCAGGATGTGCAATAGAAGTCATTCCGTCCACTCATGCTTTTTTACCAGACTTTTCACGTATTTATACATTTAAAAATACAAAAGAATTCTTGTTCATTGGTTATACATTACACAATTCCTAGTATTTGATCATCTGTTTCTTATTGATCCCTTCACCTTCAGTGCTAATTTGGTCCTCATTTTTTGGTTCTCTTATCAATCTTTTCCCAGATCAGGTGTCTCCAACTGCACGGGGGTGGGGGGTGGGGGTAATGTCTGTTAATGTCCGTTTATCTCCTCTGTGTCTTCAGGTTACTCCCAATATGTAGATGTTAAACTCTCAGAGTCTAGGAATCTCCTTTTTGTTGATTGAGGCCTATCAGGCCTCACCCAGTGAAACACAAATCCTTGGTAAACAGCTTTTTGAAGATAAACCCCCATTTCCCTCCACCCCCAACCCCACCCCTAGCAAAGACAAACACACACATGACTAAAGTTACTTAAAATTTTAAGAGTTATATCATTTCCAACAACAGGAATAATCTGAAAATGAAGGAAAAATTCTTGTGAGTAGGGAGAGGGTTGTTAAATGAATGAGCCACTATTGTTGTTACTTCTGTTTTTTCTTTGTTTTTAGCTGTGCAAGTATGTTCAGCAGTGAGGGAAACATATCAATTTGGGAGAATTAGGACAAACAGGTTTCTTAAAACACAGACCTGCTCATAGCTTGCCTGTTGGCACTGAACAAGCAATTCAAGTGATTATTGCTTTGTCTTTGCAATACTCCTGCTGGAGTATTGTGCAGGTAAGTCTAGGGTAAAGTTACTGAGGAGTTAGGCCTTCCCAGCTTTTTTTTTTGTACTCCAAAGGTTATGAAAATTGAGCTAGAAAGCTCCTTATGAATTCTGTGTGACCTTGTCCTTGGGAGTTACTGAAGTATCTTTGTCTAAGTCAGAGTAACCAGGACTGAGGCTTTTGTTGATCGGCTTGACGTTTGTAACCCTTGCTTCTCATTTCTAATGACACTTTATTCCTCCATCTCTCCCATTCCAGGGAATAATGATACCTTATGAATAATGTTATATAGCAAACATTAATTTTGAGAGGCAAGTAAAAGGTGGAAAATATCAAATAATTTTGTTTCATGTAATGCACTATTTTTTCATTACTTGTCACTTTGTCTTGTAATCCATCCAGATCTGCAAGTCCTCACTAGCTGCCACTATGTTCTCCCCATTCTTGATCCTCTGACAATGGCAAGATGATGAGCTAAAAATGTAAAGATTTTTGTTCTTATGATTTTGGAACATTTGCTCTCCTGTTTTCTGCTGTTTTCTTTTCATGGACCATTAGCAGCTTCCAAAGGCAATATCCTTTCACTGTCACGCTATTCCATGGGGTGCCATTTCAACAACTTCAGATGAGGGCATTAAGTACAATTCTGGATGAGAGTCAGAGCATAACCAAATAAAAATAATAAAGGAAACCTTGTAAGAGCAATTTGGAATGCTGTCCTGTGCTGAATTCATTTGCAGCTTAGCAGAAAGCTACCAATCAGTGGTGATCAGTACAATAGTCTTCAGCACCTTATTTAATCGTAAAGTATTTCATACCATAAGAAACATCACTGTTCATTTGCTTTTCCTTTTTTGGTGATTGTCTTAGCTGAATGCTGAGCAGTGAATCAGTAGGAGGGGAAGAAAATTCATGTTTCTAATTCAAGGAGAATAAAAATTGACTTCTTGTTGTTCTTCTCTCTTCCCCCTTGCAATTAATCTGGAGTTAGGCATTTCTTAGGAGAATTTAAAAAAAAAAATCCTGGAAGGAGGGAAATAACCCTTATAATCCTTTAGTAAATCTCTCAATGCGTAGAGGTCAAATTGTGGCAAACATTGCATACAACTCCAAGACAAAGCATCCTCCCGGCCAGTGGTAGGACTGTGGGGTAGAAGTTTACGTCCTTTAGCTCACCTCCCAGGGAAACAGAGAATGACTATTCTACGGGTCCGCACAGCACCCCATGCTTTGTGGAGGACTCAGGGTACCTACAGCCCCTGAATTAGCACTGACTGGTTTGGCACCGGCTTTTGCATTCAGTGCTTGAATAAATTATTCATTCTTTATAGTGGAGAAAATTTGTAAGATGCACAATAAACAGACTGCTAGGAGTTGGAGCTGAGGTATTTGCTGACTCTGATGATGCATTCCCCCCCACACACCTCCTTCGTGGTGACAGATATGCAACTTAGCAAGCACTGCTTGGAAGTGTGGTGTGGAGATCCATGTAGAGCTTGTCAGCAGAAGAGAAAATCAGTCAAGAGGCTTAAGCATAGGACTGGGAGGTAGATGGGATGATTGGTGTCTTGGATATGCTGATAGATCACTTTGGGCTAAGTACTTAACACTCGTGTATTCTGCTTTCTTGTTCTCTAAAGGAGGGCTATTCTTTCTTCCTGTGGATGTTGGAATTTTCTCTGGCACTGGCCTTGTAATAATATCTTAATGCTAACAGGGAAGGTGATGGGAGACTCTGTGAAGGTTTATAAAGTGCTATGAATCTGTGTTGGGCTAGGTGTTACATGTTACCAGTGCCTTGTTACCAGAAGGTTGACATTCGACTTGCACCTTACGTACAGTTTTATACTACTATTCTGTGCCGTTAAACAATATTGAGGGTCTTGTAACTTTCTCCCTAATATAGAAATTATCTCACCTTGATATGAAAGTCCAGACAAGGGTGCCCATTTCTGGAGTAAAAGGCATGTGGGACATATTCAAGAATACACCTAGTGCAGGTAGCTCGGTGTGCTGCTGTAGTGCAGTACAAATTGCAGATTGCACTTTGAGTGGCAGGAAATAGTGGAGCCCACAAGAATGAGCTGTCAATTGACACTGACCTTTTGCACAACAAAGGGCATGGGGCCCTGTGGGGCCTGCCAGGTGACCAGACACTCAGAGATACAGTGGGAGCTGATGGCTCAACAGGAAGACCCCAGGCTATTGTGTGCATGGACTGTGAGGATACAAAAGCCCAGGGATTGCTTCATTTGCGGTCTCTCCTCGGAGGCACCTAGCTTGATCTTGAGCTGGTTTGGTGTGACTGTGCTGTGATTAAAAATAACTTTAAAGATCCAGACATCTGAGAACACACCAGGGGCTAAGCCGGCAAGGAAATCTTGTCTGATGTGTGTGTGGTGTGTGTAGGGAGTCAAGTGGGGCACCTATCAACTCACTGGAGCCACCCGCTTCGAAGGGGCTTTGGTCTCATGAGTGACAGTCTGAGGTGGTGGAAATGTGGTTGCCAGAGTGGCTCCTGTATGGTCAGACAGGAAAGTTTCTTTAACAGTTGGCATGAGACTGGAGATGCCAGGGCTGTAAAGAGAAGGCTAGGGCAGTCGTTCTCTTATCTCAGCTCCATTTATGTTTTATACATTACTGATCCTAATGTGGTTATGTTTGGGTTGGGGTTTTTTGGAGGGTTTTTTTTGGTTGGTTTGTTTTTGTTCTCCGAATTTTTCCAGTCTCGTTCTGACTCATGCAGATTTTTAGCATCTCTAACACCCCTTAAAACAGAAATCTGCAGCCTAACCACATCCTCTGTGAAGAAATGTTTCTTTCAGTTAAATTTGAACTGGCCATTGCTAGTTTCATTTCATACTCCCTGCTTCTTACTCCAGGAGGCAGAAGATCCTTCCCTGTATCTCAGTGGCACTCATGGTTTTATAATCTATTTAGATACACATGTGATCACCCCATGACAGGATGAAACAGTCCCAGCCATTTAGTCATTTCTCTTACAAAAAAACCGTGTCATACAGAACCTGGATCTTGTTCTCGACCATCCTCGCCACAATTCCCTTTACCCTTTCAATTCCACCACGCTGTTTTAAAAGAGGGGGGCACTAGAGTTGCAAACAACATTCTGGATATATAAAATGCACATTTGTCAGAGACTGAAATCGTTCATGCCTCAAACACTGATATAAAGTTTTGCTCATTATAACAAAAACTTTATAAAGAAGCTACAACCAAAGAAAACTCCCTGAAGATGCCTGACTGGGACTTCGGACTGTAAGTCAAACTGCTGAGATTAGGTAAAGGGAAAACCCATTGTTTAATCACCTCAGGTCTAGGGAGAAACAAACAAAACTGAAGGAGAGGAATGCATCCATAAGAGAGAGGAATGCATCCATAAGAGAGCGAAATGCAACACAGATTCTTCCCCGGCTGAGTTCAGGGTGGGGAGAGACCACAGCCCACAGAAGCCAGGCTTACTATACAAACCGGCCCAGCTGTGAAACTCCCAAATCCACAGGCCATGTCCACAGGACATTCAGATGAGAGGCAGCTGAGGGGGTGTCATAATCCACCAAAGGCCCCCCGAAGTGCCCCCAGAATCACTCCTGAGGCCTTGCACCACAGGACAGCACGTGATGCAAAGTGATGCAACAGATCCAAAGTCTGCTGCGAAAGACAATGACAAACTTGCCCCACCCCGGGGGGGGGCACCTGGATTTCCCTACCTCGCCTGAACGTATATTAACCCATGGAATTCTACGTTTCATGGGGGACCTTCATCACCACGAACATGGAGAGGATCAATGGAACATTGATTGGGATCCATGGAGTGGTGATATTTTCTTTAAACTGTCTTTCTGTCCCCTCACCTCTTTTTTCTATTTCTTTCTCTTTCTTTTTCTCTCTCTCTCTCTTATCTACTATCAAATAAAATCCATACCATTGACACTGGCATATGATCTCGTTTGCACCTTAATTCAGGCAGAGAAATTTCTAAATAATTTTAATAACCAGACCGCAACAACATTCTGGATATATAAAATGCTGTCCATGTATCTTTGGTTTGTTCTTTATGACAAGTCTGTCATTCATGGACTTGCATTGCAGTTACTTCAGGTGTTGCAAAAATGTTGTTACAGTGGCTGGGGTTATATTGTAGTCCTGTCTCTGAGTGATAGAACACAAGTCTGAGCATGAGAGGAATGAGTTGTCCAGACCAAGAGAGTTTCCTCTTCATTTTGCCTTGTTTGTCTCTGCCTGCTTTATGATAACCCACCTTGGAGTGTTTTCCACTTATTGTACATTCGCTAGAAAAGCAAAAAGCCTCTCTAAAACTGCTGGACTGAAAATGAAATACAGGATGGCTGCAGGCTATGTTTTTCTTTACTGAGAAGCATTACCATGATAATTGTTTCTACAAAAAGAAACTACTACTCTGGAAAAAAAAAAGAAAAAGAAAAAAAGAAGAGATAAAACCAAAACCAAACCCCCAAACACCCTCTATTCGCTTGAACTTACCATAAAGTATTGTTAGTAATTATAGAAGCCAACTGCACAACAGCTTAATTTGACTTAATTGGCATTTTTTTAAAGCTACAAAACAATAAAAATAGAAAATTAACTCAGTGCACAGGTTCTGGAGATGTTAAATTTCACTTTATGAAAAAGCTGTAAACTTTCATGCAACGTGTTGTCTTTTAATTCACTTCAGTTGGTTATATATTATTTTTCCTTTCTTTTTTTTCTTCTATCATAATATGGAAGTGTAGAAATATACAGCAATGTTTGAAAGAATACTAAGCTTTGCTTTTGCTCTCAGTGCTGGGTTCCAGTCTGACAGAAATGTTTTACAGTGAAAGATTATCAAGAGGGAGAGAGATCATCTATTTGCCTTATTTCTTAATGCCTTCAGGGTTGAGGTTATTTTTTATTAAGGTTTTTTTTTAAGTGACTAGCAATTCTAAATAGCAAATTCTTTTGATCTCCCCGAACATTTAAAAAATGGTAGTCTACTAAAGAGACAAATCCTTTTTGAGATAAAAATTTCTTCATTGTGGGTTTAACTTTAAATAGATTATTAGTCCCTTCTAAATCAACGGAGCTTTAGTGAGTATTACAGAAAATTAAGCCATCTGTACACACTACCAGAGAGATGATTTAATTGCACAATGTTCTGATACGGTAAGAGAAAAATTTATATTAAGTCAATGTTTATTTATTTGAATGTGAGCTCAGGATTGTCTATTATAATACACATGTATCATACAAGTTGATGTGATGACAGAATTGTCTTATACTCTAAATACCTAAGGGATGCAAATCTATGTACGCGGTTAAAATACCAAGTAAGGATCTGCAAAAATTAAGAGTAGAGAGCTTACATCCTTCAGCCCACTTTACACCTTTCCTGTCCCATATGAAACATCTAGTTCCAGCTGCCTGAACAGTGACCCTGGCCACAGAAGCCCCCCAGAGGTCTCCTAGGCCCTTCTCTGAGCAAGGTGCTGTAGATGGAAAGTACTTGGGAAGGGAGGACCTGGGACACATTGCAACTAGCTGGGGATTCCTAAGGGGCATTTTCCATCTGACACAGTTTACCACAACTGCAAGTCAATCAGAAAATCAATTCTGTCATCTAATGCACCCAGTACTGTGGTGAATTTACTGTAGATTTTGATATTATTCCTCTGCTGGCATCAGAATCCAGACTCTGCACTTTGTCTAAAAGAGTTCAAGCTCAAGATAGATGAAGCTGATTTTAAGCTAAATTTGAACTTCCTTGGTCCTAGAATTGGTGCACATTGAAAGCTGTTTTCAACTGCTTGGCATCATTTGACCTAGCTAGTCACTAGTAGGTAAGTTTCCTCTTCTGATTCCTGTTATGGTGGCAGACAGGATCACAGCTTCCACAGTATAGCTTTGTAACAACTATGGTCTGATTTGGGGGCTTAAACTGGTTTAAAAGCTGTCAACAGCAGCAGAAGAGTCATCCCAGCTAATGAGGAAGCCTATACAAGATGCACAGTTCCAGTGGAAAATGTGTATACATGCCACAGCACTTAGCCACTCCTGGAAAAAGAGTGTAACTGCAGACCCATATTTGGTGTGCTCTGTGCTTATGTGAAAGAGCTATGCTGGATCAAAGCTTATGGGACTCAGTGTGTTTTCTATATGAGCTCCCTGCATTCTGATGCTGCTGAGTACCATGCTGGAGTGTAGTTTACTTCTGCATTAAAACACTGCTTCAGGTAAATTCTGATGTCATGTGGCAGTGCATATATGTAAGTGCCATTACAAAGTGTCTCATTGCTTTATTGAGAAAGGAGCCATTAAAATGTCCCATAATATATAGACAACATTCAAAACCTTTGGGCCAGATTTGTCTATGTATTTATGGTTACATGAGATCACAGCACACTTCACACTCTATACTGAGTAGATAAGAAACAGTGAGGAGAACGTTTGAGACCTGAAACTGAAAGTATGAAACTACAGGGAATTTCTAGTATAAAAGGCAGGATCTGCCACACAATCTAGCTTTTCTCAGTCGGTTTTAACTCTGCTTCATTGTGAAGAGATTGCTAGCAACAGGAGCAGGACTGGACCTTTTGAATCATTAACACTCCTAAACGATATATTTATTAACTGTCAATGAAGTGATTCATCTGATGTGTCTGTTGATCAGTGGAGAATCATGTAGTCTGATTCATAAGATAGGAGAACATAATGGGGGATAGGTGCTGCTAGTGCTGTTATCTTCTGAAATTTGCTGAGGGAGGTATGGAAGAAAGTAGCAAAATCCTAGCTTAAGGGCTGTGAATGGAGAAGATTCCACTTTATGTGTACCCTTTACATTATTCCAAAGACAGACGTAGATATTTGTGTTGTTTTGATGAAATGTATCTCAAGGCAGCAGAGGATAGGATATGTGATATAGAAATTACATGATAAAAAGTCAGACTTGTTGAGATCAAGAAGATACTCAGTTGACTACAGAAAACTCTACTATCCAAAGCAGTTTCCCAACATACAGTTGGGTCCTAATAACTGTGATCCCAATTTAGTGGTTTAAAACAGCAAGAAAACAGCCATGTGGGAATTTCTTTGAGACAGTCCAAACTTGGAGCATGCACCTTACTTTCATGCTAACACCATTTTAGCCAGTAACCTGTTCTTTTTGATTTCTTCTAAACTGGAAGTACCACAGAGGGGGAACAAAAAGAAGCATTAGTATTTACACTTCAAAGGAGAAAAGCAGTAGGTGCTCACAGGGGCATAGAGAATTAAAAGGAGTGCATAAATTTTTTCAAGGCTCATGGAAGGCTAAATATGGATTTTGTTGAAAGTTATTGCCAGGTTTTTATGACCTGAGCTGGTTTGATATCTGTAGCTGGGATAACTGAGTTGCCAAACAATTGAAACACTGAAAGTTTGGATCTGGGCATAGCTTCAATGTTAATGAAGATTAATTTACATGCTCATTTCCATATGCTTATCTTTCTCCCCCAATACACCTATCTCTGAATTATTTTTTTTCACCTTGAGTGAAAACCCCTACCTCAAATATTCTTTTTTTTCCCTTCCCTACCCATACATTGACATTGCCTCTGCCTAAGACAGCTGCATAGTGACAGTGAATGTGTAGAGTGGAAAAAAGAAGGTTTTGTTTTTCTGATCCACTCCCCCCACACTCAAACATTAGGGTTTCATTTTTTATTTACTTTTTAATTTCATATGGGAGTTGCAAGCCCATGCTAGGAGAAAAGCATGACTCCAACCACAGCAAATATACAGCCCAATTGATTTTTTTACCAGGTTTCACTTATACCTGTCCAGAAAACTGGACCAATAGACTCACAACTGTAACTGGACTGTACTGAATCAGTGTTGTTTTGGCTTTCTGGCTATACTCTCCAAGCAGTTGGGCTTTTGGAGGAGGGGAGGATTCAATGTATTGTATAGCAATACTAAATACTGATCTGAATTCTCTTGCACATATGGAATGTCAGTCTATTTATTATGCACATTGACTTTATCCAAGATTGTTTTGACTTGACTTGAAGGTTGGCATTGTTAGCTTAAACCTAATATCATAGAAAGAAACATTGAAAAACTTACAAATTGTGGATCATTATTTGTGATTACATAGCTCAGAGACCTCTAGAAAGTGAGCTATAACTTATCCTGTGTTATTATACTACTCAGGTGTTGTAAAGACCTGCATTTCTCAAAAAGACAGAGAGGTAGTCCACTGATAAAAAGCAGTGTTTCCTCTTTATTTCCAATAGTTACGTGCCAGACATGTGCCCACAATGAACAGAAATGCTCTGTGATGATTTTCTAATCCTTTATGTACCACAGGTCTCATGCTTGGATATCTTATATTTCACGTATCAGTTCTCTCACCTCCCCTTCCCTCCCCTTCCCTCCCCTCCCCATCCCTCCCCTTCCCTTCACATGAACATAGTAGGATACTCATGGTCTCTTCTCAAATTTCTTCATAATCAGATGGGATTTGAAGCTTATTCTTTGAATTCCTGATTTCATGATGGGTGTCTTCATAACCCAGTGGCTTCTATTCATGCTCCTCCCATATGCAACTATTGTTATGAAAGATATAGTCCTTGTACTTGGGAAGTAATTGTAAATGAATTTGACCATTAACAACAATTCATTCTCAGGAGTACCATGTAAATTCATTAATGGTGTCAGGTTGAGACTGACTCAAGCAAGAGTTTGAGAAACCTAATAATTTTAAACTCCCCACTTCAGAAACAATTTGTTTAATAAACCTTTTGCTTCTCTTTCACGCATCCAGTAAACCCTTCCTTAAACAGATTTCATGTAAAAATTTAAAACCAAGGAAGGATATAATTTTTTTTTATGATCACTAGATTTTTAATGGAGTTCTGTTGTTGTTGTTTTGTTTTTCTTTTGAGGTGTTTACTTCAGGTTGTCTCATACTCAGCAGATACCCTTTTGTGATGTTCATTTCACAGCAGAAACCTCATTATCCTTTACCTTCTAAGACATAAGATCTAGAGATCTTCCAAAGGCTCCCTGGGGGAAGGGAGAAAGGATTTTCCAAATGTCAGAAGCCACAGTGGACACATACATGAGAAAGGTGTTTATCTTTCAAGTTTTCAGGGATATGAGGATCAGACTCCAAGGAAAAATCACCTATGACTGTTTTCTGTGGGAAGAAATAGGATTCGTTTCTCAAACTATGAGCATTAGATGTTCAATATTTAAGCCAGTGAATAAAAATATTATTCTGGAAGTAAAATTTTGGTGATGGCTTTAATGCATGAATGATAGCAAGTACTGATGCAGTAATGACCTGATGAGATAGGTAAGAGTATATGGTGGATAGTCTTCTATCTCAGGCAGAGCAGGACATCCTGGAAGACTTTGATTTAATTCTTGGGTCTGTCACAGTCTTTATGTGACCATGGGCAGGATATTTCATCTGACAATGACTCCAGGTTTTTAATTCTGTGAATTTACTTTTGTTTCATTTGTATTTTGAACTCCATCAAAAATAAATGCCTTACTCTGTGCTCTACAATGAAAAAGAAACTGTAGCTAAAAAAGAAGTGTAGCTAAATTTTATCATTGTGAAAGACAGATTTAGTTCAGTGAGTAGCATGATGAGCTCTGAAGGGCATTCATGATGTTGTGTGTGGTCTGAAATCTTGTCCAGAGACCGACTGAAATCCTGATATTTTAATGAAACTTTAGGTAGGAGGAGTAATACATGGTCATATTAAATGATGATAGAGAGATATTTTGCCAATCTGCAAGTTTCCATAACACTGCAAACAAAAATTTAAAAGCTCTTCCCTTGGAAGACTTTGAAAAAGAACCAAATCACAGAAACCCCCCTGCACTTGAAAATAGCCTAAAAAGAAGAGTTGCAATATTATCATAATAATTTCAAAGTAAAAGGATAAAGCTAGGAAGCCAAGTATTTCATAATGAATGCAGCATATAGCTTTTAAACAGGGCTAACATATGGACCACTAATGTGAATGTGAATGCAAATTAGATACTTTTCATTGCTTGAAATGAAGTCAGCAAAATCCAAGCTTCAAAAAGCAAATTGTGTGGATTTAACTACCTGAGTGCCACAGAAAGAATATTGTTCATACAGTATTTCCATATGAAAGAAGGTAATGAATCTAATTTAGCTAATTCTAGGGCAAGCTGCCCTAGATAACTTGAAGATAAATTGTATACTTTCTCTGGCCTTTTTTTTTTTCTTTTTCTGTTTAGTTTCTCAGTCCTTGTTTGTTTAACCTTTTAAGTCTACTCTCTGCTGATTTTGTCACCCAAAATTACGAAAGTCTCATTTTTAGAGGTGATATAACATTCTACAAATGTAGCTATTTTTGAGGAAAAGTGATACAACTGGTGCTGGCTGGAATAAGCAGTCATTGGGAACTTCTTAACTCATAAAGTATGATATAGCAGATAGTGTTAAAGGGCTTCAAATGTATTCTGGCTCAGGCAAATAAAGGGAGAAGATCAGAGGTTGCTCTAAACCTTGGAAAAGCTGGTGTAACTTAGATCAGCAGCACACATTTTACACCCAGCTTTTCTGTGCTGCGACCAGTGGAAAAACTGAGAGATGCTACTGGAGAGTAGCATTTTCTCCATGAACCACTACCCTTCATGTAAAAGCAATAAGTTGCTCCTGGTAAAAGGGCAAATTAAGGGGGTTGCCTCCCACCGCACATCTGGCGTGGCTCTCCCCCATGTAGCAGCTATGTCATATCCTCACTGCGACCTGCAATTTGCAGGTTGCAGGAGCTGCTGCTCTTGAGAGATGGGTGCCAAAGGAGCTACTTTCTTTGAAGCAACACCAGCCAAGTGGGAGCATGGGTGTTAAGACATATCCACTCCTGCTCAATGTCCTGCTTGCCCATTTTGTAGCAAAATCTTAGGCTCTGCCAGAATAATCAAGAGGTGACTTTTTTCGCCATACCTCCTGATCCACAGCCTTCCCCTGTCAGACTATCTGTCCCTCATCTGGGGTCATCGACTATGTTCCAAACTGCTGTCCCCTGCAATGAAAGCAGCTCTTGAGCTCCCCTCACAGCCAGAATTGCCTTGCACAATCTGCTGACCGCTCTAAACCTGATCACATCCACGCCCATTTACTGCTGATACATCTGCAGCTGTTCTGAGTACTCCCCTGATGCCTTCCTACCACATCTGGAGATCATCTTAGTGCATTAGCAGCCTATGCTGTGTTTTAGCATTCTTCCCATACTCAGGGCACATGGTCGCACTAAGCCAAACCACTACAAGACCTGCCAGGTTGCATTACGTTCCTCTCATTACCATAACTTGAGGAAGGGTGTACTGACACTAAACTGCAGTTTAAGGAAAGAGGAAAATGACTAAATGGGCTCATTTACATGTTTGCCAATCACTTGCCAATTTGCAAATATGTGAATTAGCGCATTCTGAAATTTGCATAAATTCACACATAGAACTGTGCAAGACTTGGCAGCTATGAAACAAAACAAAAAAAAAAAAAAAGAAAAAGAAAAAATTTATTAATGGCTGTGCAAAAAGGAAAGGAAAACAGCTCCAGAATATAAATTTCTTTGTGATTATATGAAGAATGAGAGTGGCTTTTCATCCTGAGATTACCTGTCAGATTCATAACTGGGAGAACCAGATACAACTCTGTTAATATAAGTAGTACTCATTTATATAAGTCCTGGAACCAGGCTTTGTGATTCAAAATGAACTTGGGCTCTCTTCTTTCTTGGAAAACCATAAAAAAGCAGTTGAGAAGACTAGGAAGACAAATTGCTTCCAAAAGAAAAATGCAGCACCTAGGCATTGGCTAGTGTAAGCAAAGTGTTTTGGGGGATTTTCTATCTTCTACACTGTGTATTTCACACCAGCATTACTCCCTCCCAGCTGTAGACTTGCACTCTGACAACCATCCTTATTAAAACAAATGATGTTTTTAACTCATGGCTGTGATAAAATTTAAATTGAGCCTGAAGGACTTCCTGGACCACTGATGTTGTACTCATGTTCATAAGTGGGGCTTAGCTAGTAAGGTCACTGAACTCAGTCTGCAGTCTGACTTGTAGTTTTTGTCCAGAGGAATCAAGGGAGCAAACAGGCGTCTGGTGTTTGCAGCTAGATCACTTCAGCTAGCAACTGGTCTTCCTTTATCTTCAAAAATGCATAGCAGCTTGAATCGGCAGCAGCATCTTCTTTACAGGATGGTAACCCTAAAGTATGTGTTTGCATCCTCACTTACTTGAGGGAAGGCTGCTTGCAGGTGGCCAGCTAGTGCATAATCCTCATTGTCTGTTCTTTCCCAAGTGCTACTGTCTCCTGCTACTTATGTCTCAGCAGAGAAAACTGGCTCACAGTGTCACTAAATATTAATGACTTGGTCAATGTCAGTTATTTTATTAGGAGAGGTGTAACCACCTTGGATAGCCACGGCAAGGAGTGATGTATGGCATGTGAGGGGTAGCTGATGGTATTTATGCTAACAGAATTGTAATTGTTGACAGTATATTCTGCTTTACCTACCAAGATTGGATTAGTAGCTACCAAAAAAGCATACCCTCACTCTCAAAAAATGATAAGCACTTTGCTAGTCCCACATCCTCTTATTGTTACACAAGCTGCTCCCTTCATCAGTGGTTCTGACCTCTGTTGTCAGCAATTTTTTAAGAATTGAAAATTTAAGGTGCAGAGCTGTGTGTAATGCAGTGATCTATTATCTATGTAAAGGCTGACAGAGGCCTCTTCTTGAAAATATCTTTTTATAAGCAGTTGCATTTTGACTGGAATGAAAATGGCAAATTTGGCTGGAGTGTTTTGAACTCTAAAAGCAAAACAAAAAAATAAAAATCAAACTTGCTGTTGTAAAATTGCCTTGATTTTGCCAAACTGTATTATTTTACTGAGAGCATTTTTTTTTTTTTTTGCATTATAGAAATCAAATAATACTTTGGAAAATTTAGGAAAGCAGGAGAACTATTAAATATTGCATGTTCAATTTTAAAATTCAACTGAAGTATCTTCATTCTGAAGTGCCTTGATACCACAGAAACTTGCTAAAGTTTTTTGGACCATTGCATACACTAGATAAAACCAGCGTTAGTCCCTTGTTACTCTTGTTACAGAGGTAACAGGACTTTCTGTTAGGAAGAATGTGATGGTATGATATATGGGAAAAACCAGTATTTCCAAAATAGCTGAAGAGATTTTCAGCCCTCAAAGACTTACGGGTTCTTCCCTCCCTGATTTAAATGTCATACTCCACACTGAGTATGTTTAGAGAGTAGTGTCGCTGACCACTTTGTAGACTTCAGTAATTCATCTAGTAGTGCTCCACTTAATGTGGATGACACAATTGGAAATCTGTCCAGGTAGAGACAATTATGTAGAAGCAGAGAAACATAATCCTTCTGTCCGTGGAGTGACATATTACTTATCTGTCATTCTTCCCATGTTTCTTCTTGTGAGAGTCAGCAACTATTTTAGTTTCTCTCATTTTATATGCTTTTGAGTCATGGTTAGATAACAGAATTCTGTAGTTACCTTCCTTCCTTAAATTCCAGGAAAACAGAGCTGAGTTTATTAGTTTTTTAAAGATCATTTAATTTCCTCAATGAGTTGGTTTGATTTTCAAATCTGTGAAGTCATAGGCAGAAGCTGAAATGGTTTTATTCGCACTGGAGAAAATATGTCTACTTTGTACTAAGCAAGCGGTTTACATGTGTAACACCAAAGTGTGCACAGCCTCATCTGCCACAGCAATGATGAGGAGACTCCCATACTGTCTGCAGCACCTGGTGATATTCACATGCACAATCTAGTTCATAGACAGAAAGGCCCCAAATTTTTGGCAATTTCAAGTATTCTTACCTGAAGCAGAGAGGACCTGAAAGGGTGAAATTATCTGCCAGAATAGGAATATGTTATGCAAAACTACTCATGCAAATATTTGTATTTGGGGTGGTCTGGGCAATCTGCTGTGGGTAATTTGCTCTTGTGTATGTTTTATTTCTGATTCTCTGAAAACAGGCAGATGAGGGACCTGAGAAGGATGATGTGCAAATTCTTGCCTTGCTCCAGACTTCTCAGGTGGTCTGAAGCACGTAATTTATCTCCTCTGAGACTTTGTTGTCCACCTGCCTAAGAAAAATATAGTGCATAAAGATAAATCTTTTAGAGGTTGTGGGGGTTCAGAAATGTTATCATGGAAGTGATACGTATTAAAACTATTGCAGAAAGGTTTATGTATAATCTCTATACTCTTCAAGTAGGTAGGTTTACTTTGGATAAAGATTTCTCATCCAATTTCTCTAGCAAATAGGTGCCAGTGAGTCTATGCATGCAGGTTCTAAGACTGCACTAAGTCTCTAGGGTTTTTGAATTAAAACTCAGGAGATTTGTTTTACATTTAGAATGAGGCACTGCTCTCCTCACTGCTCATGAGGAACGTAGCAGGCATGGAGCTGCTGCACAATCACTTTAAATAACAATTTTGAAAAATACAATATGTAATCTTTTCTGGGAGACAAAATAGACTACCATTTTGCTGAGACACAAAATTTCCTTACATGTAGACATTACCCTTGCTGAGCAGGGGCGTACTGGATAATCAAGCAGGAAACCGACTCAGTGGATCTAGATTAGCATCTTCCCAGCAAATGTTTGGGGGAAGTTTTCAGGTATATTCTGTGCTCATATTCCCAGCTGAGAGCATTTTGCAGAAGAAGAAAAAGTCATGAGTAATCAACCAGTGATTTTTTTTTCCCTATAGCAGGAGCAACCACTAGGGGCTGAGCAGTGGAAGAGTCTCAAAGCCATGTGAGACCATGTGAGAGCATAGGAGCCAAACAGAAAGGTTGCCCTGAGGAAGGCAGCCTGAGAGAACCCTTTTAGTGAGCTCCTGTTCTTCCCTGAGAGAGAAAAGTTTGTGAGGTCAGTAACATGACCATCATTAGCATTTTTTAGAGAGCAAGGGAGAGTGAGTCTGCTTTACCTTTTTACTCATATCCTCACCCACTGAATTATTTGGGTGTTGAAAGCAGGAGCTCCAGGCTGGGGTAATGGTCACCTTATCTCTCTTTGCTCTGCTGTGCTGCATATTGGACCACTAGGATCCAGGTCTGACACTGGGGTCTGCCAAAACCCCTTGCTGTAAGGCCTCTGTAGTACCAGATGTGCAATGTAGGATTTTAAACCACTCTTCATTCTCTCTTTATTTATTCTGTTTCATCTTGTCAGAGAAATAAAAGACTGTATATCAAACACAAAAAAGCACTTAAACATGTCTTTAGAATAGTTTTGTGTATTTAATAAAGGAGTTTCACAATATCTGTCACTGCAAGAACAATTTAATAATGTTTTCTTCTTTCCTATTTCAGTACTGGTACTTCCTGTTTTGATCACAATTAGAGAAAATTAGTGTAAGAAATGTGAAAGGTTATTTTTGATTGTTTTCTACTGTCCCATAGGTATGGTGATCTGATTTGTTTCAAGTTTAAATAAAAATTTGTGTAATTTCTTATTTAACAGTATTGTTATTCCTTTTCTGAATTAATTCATCCTGCAGGTAGAATTGTCTTTGGATCTATCTTGATTGCTTTTTAACCCACTCATAGAACATAAATACTCTAGTGATGCACTGTTTTTTTGAACAGTTGCCTATAGTCTAGAGATCTACAGAGTTTAACCTCTTTGGTCTCCGGAATTAATGAGTGTTCACACTTTGCTTGGTCTCTCTGTGTGCAGATTTGACCAAGCGATGACAAAAGCTCTGAAACCAAAAATGCATTTCCTTTGGCATTTAAATTCCATGTCTAACCACGCCGTGAAGTGCTGAACTGACATGAGGCATAGTTCACATGCGTCAGACTGTGGAAACCGCATTTTATAAGAAGAGAGAGTCTAGCATGTTTTCTTGACAGAAATATTTGCACGTGTGCTGTCCAGTAAGTGCACAGTATTGGGAGGACATCAGATAGATTGCATGTCTGCAGACAGCCTTTGTGGCAAAAAATACTGAGCATACATGGTACACATCCTGTAAGCGACAGATTCGGTATACATGAACTATAGGATTTATCCATGCTTGCCTACTGCTCTTCAGCAGGCACATATTAGAACAAAAATGTGTATTTCACCCAGTAGGAAGAGATAGGTCTGAGGGACACCTAAAACCAGAATAGCATAGCTTTATATAAACACCAGGTGTAGGTTTTTTATTTGCAGATAATGCAACCACTTAGGGGTGACAGTTAAGATTGTTTGCTGAGAGAAAGTTCCTTTCGTGTCTTTGATGAAAGCAACAGAATAACCATGTGGAGCCAAGTGAAAAATCAAAGGAAGTTTTGTTTTTGTTGTTCCACTCCATGTACCTAGAATTGTATCTGTGCATCTTTGTAACTTATTTTAGAGTCTTTTAAATACAGAACAAATGCCAAATGAAAATCTGCTGGCATCCTCAGTGAAAACATAGGATGCAGCAGCCTGAAAGAGTTTCTCTAAGTCTTTTGTGTAAATGGTGGCACTGCTGGTAGTTCAAGAGTCAGAGACGGTTAATAATATACCTGGACAGTTACAAAGAAAGTAAATGGGGTTGTGAAACAGGGTCTTGACTTAGCAGTGAATCAAAAACTAGGCCTCATAGCCTCAAAGGAAGGGGAAGGATTGCTTTGCTTAGTTTGTTTAGGTCTAGGGCTTTACAGCAGAGCTTGAAAAGAAGAATGTGCTACTGATAGTGGACAGACCTCAAAGACATTTGGCAGAGATAAGAAAACAGTAACAAAGCCAACTCAGTAACCGTGCTGAAATCAGTCCCAGCTAGGTAAAAGGTAATTCCAGCAGAGTGAGATTGTGACCACCGACTCAAGAAACCCACTGACTCTAAAGTACAGAATGACTGATCATGTGGGCTAATTAGAATGAGAAGCAAGAGAATCATTTAACCAATAGAAGGTAGAACACTAATTAACAAGAGAATCAGGTAACTTGCAGCTGATGTACCATGATTCCTTTGTTTGCTAAAATATATACATAATGTAAAGTTTCGAGAATCAATGTGCTAGCTTTATGGATTTACCACCTAGCTCCAATCTTTGTTCAAATAATAAATACAGAAATACCTCAGCTCTGTGTGTGACATTGGCTTACTGTACACTGGGTAACGAATCCTGTTTTTAGGGACAAAAATGCTACTTCTGAAATTGCTATATGACTTATTGAGATATTTGCTCCAACTGTGAACAAGCTCAGACCATCCCAGGACATGCCACTACAGTGCCGGAAGAGATGTGGAGGAGTCATGGGCTATGCTTAGAGGAGCCTTGCAGCAGGATGGAAATAGCTATCAAGGCACCTGCTTGTAAGCTGGACCTTGCAGTGCACGAAAAAACCAAATTTTTCTGCTCCAGTGAGCTTGTGTTTGGAAGGAAGACATTATCATGAAGAAGTGGAAGCAAATGCACTGTATTGACTGGTGAGAAAACTGACTGTTGTAGACAGAGCTGGAAAATCGGGATGAACATTTCTAGTTTCCTCTCATAGGTTAAAAAATGCAGAGGAAAAAAATAATATTGTTCTTGTGCTGGATTTTTTATCCCAAAACAAAGCCAGAGAATCATGCTCTCGGTACTCTAGCCCTTCAAAATGATTTCTGTACCAAGTAAGTATTGCAGGAGAAATTACTGTTTCTAGACAGTATTAGCCACTTATGATTCTTCTGTGCTCTAATGTAAATATGTTGTTCGTACTTAATATCCTGTTTTGTTATATTTAGTAGATATTGAGCAGCTATGGTGGCTTTCTAAACTCTTTAAAAACAGGAGTGGCATGCATCCCATCTCATGCCAGTTCTCTGGTGTGTTTAGTGAGCCTAGCTCCCTATGATATCAGTCATTTGGACAAATGAATCCTATTCTAGGCATCTGAGTCTCATGGACGTAATCTTTCCTTTAGATTTCATGTAAGAAATCTTGGTGGTTTGTTTTTTTTAGTATTCTATTCTTCTTTGTTTTGAACTCTTATCACTAGGTAAATCCTCTCTCTCATGAGAAACTTTGTACTCCCTTGTGCTGTTATTCGCAAAGAGAAGGTTTGAAGTTTTTTATAAATATATAAACACTAATTTATATGTACTAGCTGAAATATATATTTATCATACTTTGAATTCTTAAAGTGTTAAAATATTTGTATTGATGGATGAGTGAAAAGTATAGCTTTTTGCTCCCTGTAATTCCCCACACACCGGGGGACAAAAACTGATGCTACTTAACTTTGAGAACTTTTATGCATTTACTTCAGCACAACCTGTGTAGGTGTTGTCAAATCTTTTGCAAACTCATTTAATGAACAGCTTTGTTTCTTAAAGATTCACCTCACTTCAGTAGCTGGAGCTATTGTGATACATTCTTTATAACGTAATATATTAATGGGAGCCAGCAGCTGTGTAATAGATCTAGACCTGAAACTCTAGGAGTGACCTTCCACTTTCTCTAGATACACTTTGAGCTAACTGACCTGTAGCCTCCTTCCCTTGGGAGACTTTCCTGGGTGGGGGATGCAGCAGTCTCACTGCTGCTCATCTGCATTGCCTCTGCATCCAGTCTGGCCCTTGGTTTGCGGTTTTCTTGAGATGTTCTCCTCTCATACTGTTTTAGAGGATGCCTTTTCTTGGCTGCACCGTTCAAAAGCCCATGGGTCCCTCTCTGACTGGAGCTCAGGTATCCCAGAAAGGCCAGAACTATGGCTTTCAGTTTGAAACTTATGCACATTAAGGGGCAATCTCTGAGCAGTAGTGGGACTACGGTGGGAAATCATAATTTCTTGTGTGTCATGGTGACCATTTACATTTTGTGAAAAAGTTTCCCTACATAATTAATTTCAGTATGCACAGCTTTTTAAAATTTTATAGTAATTTATCAGCCTCCTTCCTGCAGTCCTTTGCAGGCTGGCTGCTCTAAAAGTACACAATCAACAAGACAGCAGTGAACAGAAATATTTTCAAGAGCAGATGGGATGTACCTTCAAAACCAGGATTGTCTCAGTGAAGCTCCAACTAGATGAAATAAAAATTATGAAATGGAGGAACAGAAAAATATGTCTTCACAGTGATTAGCAGGCAAAATAATCAATCTCCTTCAACTTCCCTTTCAGTCCTTGGTGTAAACCAAGGAGAAATTGGGATATTGTTTTCAGAGTTAGAAGAGATATTTCACATCCTTTCCTCCTTCCTTCCTGTTGCCCTGATAACAATTGCGTTGTGGCATTTATAAACAAAATCTGTCCCTTGCTATCCTTGTTGCTGGACCTCATCAAAGTTTTCCCATTGTCTTTCAAGTGCTTTGGATCAAACTCAAGCCTATCTTTGCTGAGTGTGTTATTGTGCAGGACACCACCCGTCCACAATCCTGTTTGCAACTGCATTTCTTTCCTGACCAACATATATTGGCCTTCTCAAAATACCAGACAGACAAGGTAGCATATCCAGCTGGCCTCCTTCAAGTGTGGGAGAGCCACATCTACACTGGATCTACAATAAAAAAACTATAGTGTTTTTCCTATAAGTTGTTTTTAACTGCATTACACGGCTATGAAGTTAAATGTTACATAGCTACATAAATACAGTTAGACTCAATTATCTTAAAGGTGTTTTCCAACCTAAATGATTCTATAATTCTTTCTCTGCAGTTTCATATACATCATCTAGTCCCATGGTAGGTTTTGGGATAGGAAGTTCACAGAAATGCTAAGTATGAAAGATAGGGACAATTGATCTCTCTGTTCAGGATGTATCTTGCTAGAAAAATGTACTAGAATTACAAATGAACTATAAAATGATGCTCCTTGCATTGCTAGAAGTTACTTAAAGTTATATAGAAACTATTTCTACACACTTAGAAGACAGTATGTGCTTATAGCATTTACACAGTGCCTAGTGCAGTGGAATCATCACCTCTGCTGGGGTGTGGGAAAAAATCATGTGATGTTACAGATGATAAGCGCTGTTATAATGTTAAACAGTAGTGGTTTTATATTGCATTTCATCAGCAGATAGCACAATATATCCATATTGGAAACATGTATTTTCAGTAAAGGGAAAAACTAAATAGTAGAGTTTTGCCAGTGAGTGCTTGTATTCTAATGGCAGTATGACAAGGTAGAGGGAAATGTTTCTCTAAGCATCTTGTCACCCATAAGTTAACAAGACAACCCAAGAAATCAGAGCTCCCTGATAACCAGCATACGTAGGTTATATGAGGAATAGTTACTATCAATTCTCCTTGCATGCATGTCCACTTTTCTGAATCATTGTGTTACGCCATTTACCTTTGTTTCTATTTCTAATTTTTTACAGTACAACTGTTCAGTGCTTTCTCAGGTTCATGCCATAGTTGTGCCTAACAGGTATTTCTTAAATTTTAACTTTTTAAAATAACTCTTACTGTTGTTAAAGCTAAAAACCTAAAATGCACTACCTACCTCAAACTCAAATGTCAGTATGCGTTAGTGCATAATTTGATCTTCAGGCAAATTATATGCATGTATATATCCTTGTGAACACAGTCTGCTTGTCAGAGATGCCCATCAATGGCATCCATGCCACCAGGGTAGAGTATATGAGGGTGGGATTTGGCCTTCTGGAAGGGATTCACAGCTGATGCTGGTAGACAAGAGAAAAAAAGAAGAAAACATTTGACTCCCATTTGTCCAGTGCATTTTTAAGTGAAACTTACAGGAAATTTTAGTGTTGTATAGGCAAGCTTTTACCCAACAAATATAAATGCTCAGGAAAAATATTTAAGCGATATGGGTTGTTTAAACTTACAGATCCCATATATACAAGAAATACGAAAGCAGGGCTTTTGTTGATATCCCACCCCAGACTGCTTTGATGATGAATACTCCAGGCAGTGGGACTGTTTTTAAGATATTCCCTTAGATAAAAAGACATCTTTTTATGAGCTCCTTAACTCATTCTAGAGTGAAAATGACCTCTGCTGGTGGAAATTTGCACATCTATTCAAATAATCAAGTATTATTCAGGTCTTTTCATAAACATTTGTGGCCAAATGCTGTTGCAGTACTTTCTCAGTATTTTTTATTGCAGCTATCTTCTAAGGAGAACTGGAATATTTCAGAGTTGCTGTATGTTAGAGGATTGTCAGCTATCTTCAGTACTAGAAATACATATACCCAAGAAATATTACTATGTCACAAAACGCTGAAAAACTAAAGAAAAAACAGTGACCTCAAAATACATCTTCTTATATAAAGCATTTTGCCTGTGGCATCCATTCTGGCTTCATCCTCTCCTTATAAGGAGCAGATTCCTTGCAAGGATAAAATTAAATCACGTAAGTGATACTAGAATCATCTGTACAGAATATAGATTTGATTTGAAAAATGATTATCATTCTGTGCTTACTAATAGATTATTTCTAATCTTTCTATAGGATCCAAAAGGTTTATGATCTGAATTGTATTTATAAAATATGCAATTTTCTACCTCCTCCTATGAATGGCACTTAGAGAACTTTAACAGCCAACAGACTTTGCATGGACTGTGGTATTAATTTGTAAGCAGGCACGGAGAAATAGAAAATTATGGCCCTGTAGATTTCCTAGATTATGTCCGTTTTGAAAATGTTATGCAAATTCTGGAATCACCTAAATTCCTAAAGTTACAGTACCATTTCCTAGCTTACTATTTTCTATGAACACATCTCCACACCTTTGTTATTAACAAAGATCTGAAAGCAATAAAGAAAAAATGGGGGATTTTACCCACTTCCTGTGGTTGCTGACCAATGTTTGCCAGTCGTAACACAATAGCAGAGTGGGGAAAAAGATATGTGAGAGTATTTATAAATGTGCTTGTTTAAAAACAATTTTAAAAAGAAAAAACACATTAAAAAAAATCCCAGTTTATGGAAGCTTCATAAGCAGTCTCGTAAAAATCTCAATTTCAACATAACCGTGTTTTTCACTGGTGAAAGAAAGTTCTTCAGAAACTTTCCAACCAACCAGATACCAGATATCTCTAGGGAGAATGCTGTCACAGGACAGGGAAGTTCCTGTCATTTATATGCTGTTTTCCCAAATTGTTTTTAGCATTCCAACTTGGAGTCTCCTGTGTGACAAAAAAAGTAGCAGAAAAGGCATGGCAAGAGCCCAGAATGAGATATTTGTGCCCTGGGTTGCAAAAGAACTCATATCAGTTTTTTTGCCATCCAGATTTGTTCTTTATCGTGTTTCTGGCTAAGTTCGCGGAGAATGCTGGAAAAATATACTTTCAGCAATTTCTTCTAATTTTTTACACTCCCCATATGCACCCATAGAAGAGGAGACACATGCACACATGAAAACAGCTCGTTATTAATAGCTGTTCTGCCGAAAAATATTCTCTTTTTTTTTTTGCCTAGTATTTTAGAAGTAGCTCTGAGAGGAATAGTTTCCCTTCAATGTCACAGGTCCTCAACCAAACTTGAGATTTTATTTGTACTGAAGATATTTGTGGCTTTAAATCTCTGAGGAAAAAGCCGAGTTGTTGTTGTTGTTGTTGTTGTTGTTGCTGTTGTTGTTGTTGTTGTTGTTTCAGATTTTATTAACAGGAGATTGGGAAGGAAAATTTAAAATATTTTCAAAAAAAAGTTGACAGAAAATCTATCACTGAAGGGCTGAGTCGAGCTTGCTTAATTTTGAGTGTAAGTCTGCCTTTATCAGCAAAAGAGTGGAAAGCTGTGCTTAATTCTAAGCACGTGCTATGCTGCTCCGAAGCTTAAACTCTAGCTGGTTGCTCTGAACTCAGGAGGTTTGCACTGAGATAAGGAGGGAAGTTTGGCCATTGGGGTGTTTGTGTAAATCCACTACTGAAAAATATGACCTCAGTTTTGACAAGTATGTGGTTTTCATTGTCAGGGCTACAGCAAAGTATATCCACTCTGAAGTCCCAGCCAAGGCTTTCTTTACAGAAAGTGGAGAGAAGGAGGTGGATGTTCTGTGATTTCCCACCAAATGCAGAATGTTTGCTGGCAAGCCTGAAGATCATCTTACCACTGCTTAACAGCAAACAAATTCACCATGTTGCGTCCCTCAGAAAATTAAAACATTTGTTTGTGACAGACAGACCTTTCTTTTAAGAGGGCATGACTCTCCTCAAAATAATTTGAGATTGAGGGAGGAAGAGGGAAAGGAATGAGAGCTAAAGCTGGTTAGAACATGTTTTGACATTTTTCCACATTAAAAATGTAAATATGACAAAATTAGAACAATTTATAGAAATAGTTCTTCTTGACCAGCTCTTGACCTGAAACTATTTGGATAGCCTTTCTTCTGGACTTGTTCAAAGTGTACCACCCCAGGATCTCCATCAGAAGATTTTTTTTTCTTTCCAGTACAAAAGGGTTTTTTACATAGAAGTGGAGTTTATTAAGGTACAGCTTTTCAAATTAATTTCTAACCATAAAGTTAGTTCATTGGATATTACTGAAATAGAAACATTTAATGGGTTTGAAAGTTTTCATAATTTCAGTTGGTAATTTTTTGGGGGAAAAAAGGAAAATATTAAATAAAAATGGCAGAAAGATCAGAAATCTAAACAAAAATCAAAGGACTTCCTATACGGGGAAAGTTTAGAGAGAAAAGTGAGAGTGTCATTTGACCCAGCCATTACATACTGGAGGGTGAGATTTTGCCTTTGAAACAGAGTTTCTGAGTCCTGATGAAAATGATCATGAAAGGATTTTTTTGTGTGTTCAACAAATTGTGATCACGGTAACAATACATTGCATCATACTGGCTGTCTCAAAGATATTGGGATGCAGTGTCTGATGGTTAAAAAACTGTGGAAAAGACGTTGGTTGATTTCTAATGATCTCTCTAATTTTTCTCACTTCATCTCTTTTAGTACAATGGTCCACTGAATGCTCTGAGAATAAAGGGAGGACAAGTGCAGATAAATTGCTAGCCCATCCTTGACTTTCCCTCTTCAAGAGGCTGGGATTTCACTAGGGAAAAGATGACAATTTCATGCAGTTGAGTATTCTATATGAACATAATGCAACACAACTTCGTGTTTGGAGATATCCCTGCAGGCTTTGCTGGGCATCTTGCTGCATCTTGCAGCAATACCAGCTCGGGCTGCTAAGCTTGTTTACATCTGGTAAAATGCCATGCAATAGTGCAAACTAGTAGTGCTGTATGCCAGGTGTTTGATGGAGCTCAGTGAAGCTCTGTCGTGCTTACACAGTTTCCAGTTTATATATCTAACCCTAAGCATGAGCAAGGAGGAATAGTAAATGGACTGAAGATGCATGCAAATCCAGTGGTTACTGTTCTGGACTTCCTTCCTGATCAGGTAGAAAGCCAAAAAGTGTAGAAGACTGGGAGGAACAAAGGGGGAAGGATAAATTACTCAATGAAATCCTGAGTTATTTATGTGTATTCACAGAAAAGTAACTCCCCTCCAGGAGCCCCAGATGTCCAGATCGGATTCCTAGGTTTTTCCTTGATCTAATTTTTTTCTAGTCTCCATGTTGGTTTAGTTAACCTACTTGACCAAAGTTGTATGGTCTGGCTATTTCATCAAGCCCACCCAGAGTTAACTTTGAACTGTCAATACACATGGAGGGAGCCTTTTCTGTTCAGGATTCCTGTTCAAAGGGCTGCTTGAGGACATTCTTTCCTTCATGAATGTTGCTTTCCAACTTCGTAGCATATGCTTAAGAGAAGACGTTTCACCTCTCTTTCCCCCATGAGGACTGACTTTAGATGGCCATATAGAATATATAATATTAATGTGTAAAGTGGTATGCACACCTTTAATCTACATGTGCTAAGTTGCTAAAACCCTTATTTTACAAGGGGTGCTGTGAAGTGACAGAAAAATCAAATTACTTGCCCAAAACACTTAATGGAAGTCAGAGGCAGATGATATGAGATTTGCCCTGAGTGATACCCATGCTATCTGGTCTGCTCAATATTGCTGGTAGACTGGGGCTATTGAAAGTGGCCTCGACCTTAGCTGAAATGGCACATTCTACAGCACTTGAGTATTTGGGAATACTGTGCTGCTGAGAGCAGCTTTGTGAGCTTGGATTATTTGTTTATCAGGCTGTTGGTTTTTTCTTTCAAATCTGATCAGAGCAGATTTGTAGACTTTGGCTGTGTAATTTTCATAGTCTTCCAGTGCTGAGTTTGTTTTTGTTAACTCACCTAATTTTTTTAAAAGTCTTGCTTGTTGTTGGGATTGATGTTTGAGAGAACTTTGTGCTGTTTCCATGAGTCATGAAGACACCAGGAATTTTTACTGTTCTGATAAACTCCGTGATCACCACCATCCTTGGGCATCTCACTCACAATTGGACAGGCTGGCTTCTTGCAGACATCTGATCCTTCATACATGTAGAAGATGGCAGGAACTGACAGTGTTTATGCAGTCCAGCTTGGGACTGGTCATTGAGACCTCTTCCCAGTCTGTGCCTTACCCAGGCAGGATTGCCCAGAGTATTTTGCGTTCATATATGACTGTGCACAGTAAGGATGGCTGCCATCAGCAGGATGGCACCACTCAAAATAGTTGTCACAGGCCCTAAACTGTGCCTCATCAATTTCTCACACCACTTTAAGAAAAAAGGTCAACAATACAAAACTTCCTGAACATGTCTGTTCTTGCAAACACTTGTGTGACACAGAGTAGACAAACTGTATTTGAAAAATGGGTGGGGGTTGGCATGAATGTGTGGGGATTATGAAAATATCAGTCCATGTTAGGCAAATGTTTGTCCTCTCTCCTTTAGAAACAGGAAAGCTGTGAGAGTTTTTCAGATCTGTAGAGCTGACATAGGAGAGTTGATGTATACTTTCACTTGTCCCTCCTCCAGCTTCTGAAGAAGCATTAGGGCATGCTCTGCAGTAGCTGTGGTGGCACTGGTAAGTCTTGTTTACTTTTCTTTACTCTTTATTGAAGCTTCATGTGTTTTGTAAGCCTGCTCCAGAGAAGCACTGCTGACAGAAGGGTGATGCCAAGGGAAGTATCTTTGGAGGACAAAACTCCTTTTCTGCTGACCCACTGTGTTCAAATACATCTAATAGAGAGGGAAGGTGTGTCTAACACAGCAAGACTGTCTGTCATAATATATTATTCCATGTGCATGGTACAATGCCATTACTAGTGGCTAAAGTTTGAAGCTTATATCACTGAGCAATTAAATATACACTAAGATAGTTTTATTGGTTTGTATAAAGTCAGATAAAGTTATTGACTTATTAACTATACTCCTTTTTTTCTCAGACATAGAGATAGGATTAGTAATTGCTTAAATAAAATATCTGGTTGACTAAGGGACATAAAATCTGGCCTACAACACAAAAGATTACATGTACTTACAGTGCCCCCCCTGCCCCCTTCAGCATGCAAAACATACTCTTATCAACACAGAAGAGTAAAATATTTGCCCTCAGGGTTTCCTATGCCAATTCTCAGATGGGCAAAGTTAACGTTCATGAAAGTTAGCAAGGTCTGATGTGAATGAAGCCTGAACCAAATTCTCAGTGGATAACTTTCAATTTACTTTGTAGCCTCAGAATTAGACCTGAAGTCAGTTAAATCAGGACCAATTTTGGGCAAAACCTATCTACAGAAAAAAAAATCAGTTGAAACTTTGTACTGCAGAGACAAAAAAAAGGAGTAATTATGGCTAAACACTTGCCAGACCAATTCTGGTGAACATGTAATGTTTCTAATCTGAGATACAAGGTCAGCCTCATCTGTTTTCTTTCCTCATAAACTGACACATACCAAGCATGCTGACTTCTGACTGAGGTCAGCATGGCTGCCTGTGAACCAGCCTAAAGCTATCTGAATCTGCTCCAAATCCATGACAAAATTGTGTAGTACTAGCTGCAAGCAAGCTGAATCAGTGTTTGCTTCTTTGCATTAAATTGTTGTTGAGATATTAGTGAAATTCATACCCATCTTATAATGGCTTTTTGAACCATTATCATAAAATAAGAAGTCTGACCTCATATGTAAGGGTGGGGTAGGGATAAAAAGGTTGGTGAGAACCAGATTCCACTTGAACAGTATTGCTATAAATAGCAACAAATGTAAAAATAGTTTACACTGAGGCTATACCTTCAAATGAGTCCTTAAAGGATTAATTTTACATTGCAAGGGCCAGTACTCTTGACTATTGCTGTAACCTTTATGACTACCAGAAACTAATTTTATCAAGAAGAAAATAAAAGTCCTAATTTTCAGTTCTGCAAATTTAGCCTTGTCCATAAGAATGAGGGCAGTTATTCCTGGCTCTGACGATGTTAAAAATAAAAACAACCAGGCTATTTGTCTCTTCTGGAATATCTGTCTGTAACTCTTTTGAAACCAGTGGAAATAGCAGGATATCTACCTTTATCGATTCAGCATTACTATATAGAATTCACTGTCATGCTGATATGAGGAGACAGGGATGCTTTTGCCATCCCCCTTGAGGTTGTGCAGGATTAATAGAATTAAAGTACCAACATGGTTTTTAATAAAATAAACAGAAGACTGAACACACAGAGAGAATAGACCTATTGATTGGAGAACAGAGCCCAAACGTTTTCAGACATTAAAGAAGACAGTAATTTTCATAGGTTATTCACTGTAAGTCATTTTGTCATTCAAGAGACTTACCATCCCGACTACCTCACTCATCTTTACTGGCTGGTTCACTATCAAAGAAACGCTAAGAACACTGTTTCCAAACAAATTTTGTTGCAGAGGAAGGGAAGGATCCCACATGGCAGGAAGATGGGACTAACAGTAAATAAAACGCTAAGTTCAGTTTTTGAGAAGACTTACACATAGTAAGGATTTACAATTACTTAACAGGACAAGCTGGAACTGGAATTTTCTGTTTTCCTGTTGCTGCTGCAGAGTGCATATGCAAGAGTGTTATGAGTGTCCCATGGGCAACGCAGCCCCACCCTGCACTGCTGCAAGGGTAGGTTGAGGACTTGAAACCCTGGAGAGCTGTTGTAGGCATGCAAGGATTGCTGCCAGTCCAGGTGTTTGCTCCCATATCAAGTCACACCTTCATCGCTCTCCCTTCTTGACCTGCTTCATGGGCTAGTGCAGAAAGAGCACACTCAGGGCTTTATTTAATTGCCGGGTGCTGTGAAAGGGTAGGGAAAGACTGTGTCAAATGATGCTTACATAGGCAACATGAGGCTAGGGCAGTATTTCTATGTTTTACACATGCCCCCTTCTCTGACCCTCTCCCCAGCAGCACAATGGCTGAAAGGCCTAGCAAAATCTGTCACATCAGTAGTTAGCATTAGGGCTACTGGAAATGCCTGAAATAATTCTAAGGGTATCTGAAGGTCTTGGCCTGGTGATGTTGCTGTCCACTTCTAAAACTGGTCTCAAGGGTATATATTACTGTGCTGCTAAGGGGTCTGAGTTCAGGGAGCATGCTGAGGTGGGACAGAGGAGCAAATAGGTAACTTAATCCATTTGCCAAGCTCCCTCTTCTTTGCTTCCGGTATTTGTTCATGGACACAATGGCAGTGGGCTTGACCTCCCTGTGACCACAGTGATAGAAAATGCGTTCAAGGATATGCCTGGTGCCAGCTGCTTGGTTTAGAGGAAAGGGAAAAAGCAAAGACATTTGGGGCTGATACTTCTCTCGCTTGCAGATAGCAGCAGGAAACAAATCCAGTGATATGAGTGGAATTACATTGGTGCAAATCTACTACTTCATGGACCCTTTTGAGGGCAACTGAAGGGTTGGTGGTCTTAATTAGTCCCCCATACCAAGAGAGAATGATGGTGTGAAGAGAGAGAGAGGTCTGGTTGGTTCTTATCAAAGGAAATCTACTTGGATAGTGCTGGTGCCCTCTGACTAGTTGTGGGCCACTCTCTTGAAGTGAGGAGACAAGAAGAGTATCCTGGAATGCTACAGCTGCCCTGGCCCCATCAGAGAAGTGCCTAATCTAGTGCTAGAGGAAGGAAATATTTTTGCCCAACATCTAATCTACTATTCTGGTTAATCTGTGCCTCAGATCCTTTGGAAAGAAAACCCTTTATTCATATACATAGGCTAACCATTTGGGATCCAGTTCTCTTTTTGCCAAGCCAATGGCACTTAGGCCAATTCTATCCATAGAAGCAGGAGCACACCATTTGTATCCTATGTCAGTTGAAATAAAAATTATATATGACTATATATCTGGCAGAGCTTAAAGCAGTAATAATAAAAAACACTAACAACCTAGCAATCTAATAGCCAAACAATCATCCACGATTTCTTTTAGGGAAACGAGACAAATTCCCTCCTCACTATTAACTAGGTCTGCTTAGAGGACTGCCCATTTAACTGGACTTTGTATAAAGTTAAGGTATTTTATACAGTACTTCTGCAGAATAAAGAGGACACTTAGCTAGATAAAAACTGTCTCGAAAAAGCCCAACAATCCTAAGATTTGGCTGCCTCTTAACCCATTCCAGTGCTTGTGGAAATTACTTAGTCCGAGTTATCAGCATACTCATTTAGCTTTAGTATCCCAGGGAAAAAAGACAGAAAGCCAAATGGTTGCCATAGCTATCTGTTAGCTATTTCACACTAGATAGTACAAGAGATGCCAATTGTTCTGCAGATGTGAGTGATTCTGTCCCTTCCTAATTCATCTGAAATGCAACATCCCTTATCGTTCTTCCCTTGGTAGCAAACGCAGACCCAAAGCTGGTGGTTCTTTTACTTGTGATCAGTCACAAGGAAGACCCTGGGACACTCTTTTGTCAGAATATCGAGTTGTGTGTCCTTCGCTCCTCCTGGTTTTTGCAATGCAAATGGTAGGCTTTGTCTCATGTAGTGCCATATCCATGGTAACCAAATGAAGGTAAGTTTGCATTACTTACTTAGTAAAGTGTAATCCTTCCCCTGGTATATGAGTCAAGAAGGCATACAAACTTAAAGGGACAGCAATATATTTCATGGAAAGGAAGCAACCAAAGCATCTTCTGGTTTGTTTTTTTTTTTTCAGTTCTTTCCCTTGCAGTTATTGCTGCACTCACTCCTTCGTCCTCTCTTTCGTATCTTGTCTTTTTCTAGAATTCTCATTGTTAAAAACTAGACTACTTCTGATTTCTGCTTTCCCTTTGCCTAGAGGCTAAGCAAACAATCATGAGATCAAACTGCCAACTTAAACACCACTTATTGGCAAAGAGCCTTTCCTTTCACTTCTTGGTATCTTTAAAAAGACATAAGCAGTGGGATTGGAAAGCCAAGCCAAGAACGCCAGTGCTTGTATTCCAGTTTTTCAGACTTTGGCTCAGTGGTAGAGCAGAGCCAGAGGTGCACCAGCCTGCTATTATTAGACTTTATTAATAACTGGATCAGGCCATACAGGTTAGAGTTATCATTTTCTTTATAGTGGTAAAATATTTTAGAAATTTTTTTTTTTTCTGATCTGTAATATATGATGTAGAAAATAATATTTTTTCTTTTCACTTCTGGATTAATTCCACTTAAGAGAGCTCAATTCCATATTTAAAGAGCTTTGGTTTTTTTGTAGCTTCACAGACTCTCTTTTGACCAGACAGATACATTTTTTAGCAAAGGGAACAGACTCAAACTGAATGTACTGCAAAATTATTGCTGTTGATGCTGTTTTCACCATTGTTTTGGTTTTTTACTTTCGACAACCTGTGCACTAAATTTATTCACTTTCCCTTATGTATCTGGAAGGTTTAAAATACAACTCTTTCCCTCTTCAGCACAGTCTCATGCTGCTTGAATATGAGGAAAATTTCTTTACTATGCAGGTGACCAAGCACTAGAACAGATTGCCCAGAGAGCTTGTGGAGTTCCTGTCACCGGAGATACTCAAGAACCATCTTGGTACAATCCTGTGCCATGCGCTCTAGGATGAGTCTGCTTGAGCAGGGAGGTTGGACCACATGACCCACTGTGGTCCATTCCAATCTCACCCATTCTGTGATTCTGTGATTCTATGATTCTGTGAAACATCTTTAGCTATTGTTATTTAGCATTATCCGTGGTGTTTCTTCTCAATAAGAGTGAGCTCACGTGACTAAAATGCAGCACGAAGATACCATCAGCTTCCAATTTGATTATTTACAGTGAACAACACTGCTTGTCTCAACCAGCCCTATGACTTCTACTTTGAAAAAAGCGGAAGGAGTTGATATTATTGCCTCTGGACGGAAATTTTACCAAAGGCTTCACAGGGGTAGAACCCTCTCAAAATTTATATTTACCAGCATATGAGAAATCTTAAAGTGTTATTACGATATTCACTACCTGTTATGCTTCCAGGAAAGCTTCATTTCCTGGAGTCACTCATCCTTGTGAGTTTTCACATGGATGTTTCAGGGGTGCTTTGAATATCAAACTGTGTCCCTTGTTTCTCTCAAAGCAAATGGCAGGCATGCTGTAAAGACAAAATAAATTAATATCGTCCTACAGCAGCTAAGATTTCAGTATGCTTAACTATTTGAATGTTGATAGATACGGGAATCTCAGCTTCATTTACCTGCCCAAAGTCAGGTCCTAAAGCTAAAGACTGAAAAGGTTTGTGTCATCTCATTTTGCTTCTGATTAAGACACAGAGAAAACAGTAAATCTCAGTATTCAAACAGTGATTTGTCCTAATACATGGCAACTGAAAAGAATGAGTAATACAGACCAGAAATTATGACTATTTCCTGCCTCAGGGCACCTTGCTAGATGCATCTTTCTGCTTGTTTACTCGAGCAGAGATTGGTAGACAGGTACTGTGCTCTTTCTCCCTGATGGAGCTTGGATGAGAAGTGTAGCTAAGCCAGAATGTGGAAACAAAACTGTATCACATAAGTGACTCCTCAATACTAGTATGAAGGATCTTTGCTGTTTTCTTCCCATTTTCTAAGTGGTTATCTAAAAGCAGCAATTGATTCATAAATGATACAGAGTATGAACTCTATAGTTCATAGAGTTGATAATAGAAGGATTTTCATCCTAGCAATGGGATCTGAAAAATGCATATTTTTTCTCCTATTCATTCCATGTTGCAAAATCATACTTAGCATTCTGTTGTTATGCCAAAACAGCCCAGTCACCAAAAATATACTCAAAAACTTTTCTGTATGGATATGGAAGGTTTTGAGAATTTAAAGGCCTTCCTAACTTGATTAGTAGATTTGCTGTTACCTCCTTATTCATGTCTATATAATTGAAAATTTAGTTGCATATTTCTCAATATTAAAGTTTACCATGGGCTGTCTACTTGAGTATTTGTGAACCTGGATATGGAGATGTTTGCATTCATAAATGTCCAAAGAAAATGGATAAATATTAGCCAAGTGTTATGAAGTAATCACTTGACAAATGTAAAGCGAAAAGTAATATTAACAGTGATATCTAGTAGATAGAACACAGTGTAAGGAACATCATGTGAAGCTGATGAAGTTCAAGACCCTGTTTCAGTGAAACAAACATACTTTACTATAGTTGGTGGCAAGGAGAATGGTTATGTTAAATATCAACAACCAAAGTCAGACAAACATCTGGGAAACTGTCACAAAATGTTTACGTGTTTTTCAATTTTTAGAAACTTTTAATTTTACCCATTTCGTAATAAAGAGCTGGTATAAATTTACGGCTGATGCAGAGTCCTTGATTTCTACCTTTAAACCTCCTTGGAAGGAAGGGGGAAAGAGTGAGGTGGGGGGAAAAAAGAGAATTCCAAAATGTTCTTAGTGTGTTTTCAAATGAACGAAACAAATGGAACGGGGAAACCAGCCAGTCATTCATCCCATCAACAGTTTTGCAAAGCTGAAGTTGCTTTTGGAGACCTGTTAGAAATTAAAACACACAGATGATGATTGGTGCTGGCATCCAAACTGCGATCAAGAGGACACTCTTGCCTGAAAAGATACACCCTATCAGATTAATCATTGTGTATTAATCAATTTGAAATCAAAAGAATGTCTTCAGCTGTCTATGCACAGGAAAGTGATAGTGCTAGTGATAGCACTACTTAAATGTTAAGAAGGAAGTTAACCTCTGAACTTCTCATATTCAGGGCCAAACTGTATTGCCCTTAATGTTGTGTCACTTACAACTCAGTCCCATTGGAGCATCTTGCCTTCATTGTGCCCTGTTGTAAATGGCTGTGCAAGTTGTTGGGCAATAGAGAATCAGGCCACTGGATTACACAGCTGGGAAACTATCTCTAAATATTGACTTCTTGCCCTAAGAAGGTGTGTCACTGCACTTCCTCCTCTGTGAATCATCCTAACATGAAAAAATGTTCCTTTTGCCTCACTCTTCTACTTTACTCACCAAAACCACTACTGTCCTTTCTTTGACCTCCTTCTGTTGCATAGGTGTTTCTTCTAACAACTTCTCTCAGAGATGGGAGGTTCCATTTTTTTGCAGTTTTTTTCTTTAACCAAATGCAGCCACAGATATTTTCTCACCATTCCTGTGTAACTGGAATACACTGGCCGGAAGAACGCTGAGAGGCCACAGCAAGTGGGAAAGATTCTGGACTCTCTTTGTCAAAGGATATGGAAAAGACAGTTCATGCTGTACATGCTGTCCTCTGCAAAAAGCATGTTGCTAGCTCATTCTTTCAGCCTTTTACTCACAGCTTTTTATAGTGTCAAGGTCTTCCAAAAGGAAATAATAGAAAAAAAATCAGTGGGCGTACCAACTGACAAATGACTAATTACAACTAAGAATCTAAGTGATTTCAAAGAAGGTTGAGTCTCTTGGTCCTGACAACATTCAAAGAAGGGACAGTGTTTGACACCATCTCTCACTGCGTTCTCCTGGAGAAACCATCTGCTCATGGCTTGGACAGGTGTATTTTTCACTGGGTGAAAAACTGGCTGGATGGCTGGGTCCAGAGAGTAGTAGTAAATGGAAGTAAATTCAGTAGGCAGCTGGTCACTAGTGGAGTTCTCCAGCGCTCAGTATTAGGGCCAGTCCTGTTTAATATCTTTATCAATGTTCAGGATGAGGGGATTGAGAGCACCCTCAGTAAATTCCCAGACAACACCACGTTAAGCGGGATTTTAATCTGTCTGAGGATAGGAAGTCTACACAGAAGAATCTTGACAGACTAGATCGATGGGCTGAGGACAACTGCATGAGATTCAGTAAGGTGAAATGCCAGGTCCTGCACTTGGGTCACAACAGCCCCATGCAGCACTACAGACTGGAGGAAGAGTGGCTTGAGTGCTGCTCAGTGGAAAGGGATTTGGGGGTGTTGGTTTACACCTGTCTGGATACGAGCTAGCAATGTGTCCAGGTGGCCAAGAAGGCCAATGGCATCTTGGCCTGTATCAAGAACAGTGCGGCCAGCAGGACTAGGGAAGTGATTGTCCTGCTGTACCTGGCACTGGTGATGCTGCACCTTGAGTACTGTGTTCACTTTTGGGGTCCTCACTTCAAAAAGGACATTGAGGTGCTAGAGCCTGTTCAAAGAAGGGCAATGAAGCTGGTGAAGAGTCTAGAACACAAATCCTATGAGAAGCAGCTGAGGGAACTGGGGTTGTTTATCCTGGAGAAGAGGAGGCTCGAGGGGGGACTTCATTTCTTTCTACAATTACCTGAAAGAAGGTTGTAGTGAGGTGGGGGTCAGTCTCCTCTGTCATGGCTTAAGTGAAAGGATGAGAGGAAATGGTCTTAAGTTGTACCACGCGAGGTTCATATTAGATAATACAAAAAAAATTTCACTGCAAGAGTGATTAGGCATTGAAATAAGCTGCCCATGGAGGTGGTGCAGTCACCATCTCTGGAAGTGTTCTTGGGGATATGGTTTAGGGGTGATTATCATGGTGCTACATTGATGGTTGCACTAGATGATGTTGAGAGTCTCTTCAAACCTTGTTATTTTGTGATTCTGTAACAGGAAAGCAATTTTTTTTCCACCCCAAACAATGGTAGTGTCTTTGCAATATATTTTGCCTCTAGCGTTACGTCTGAGCTGTTGCACGTGGCTATGGCAGACTTAGACATTGCTCTTTTGTGTCTTCAAGCCAGGAAAGTAATAAAATCACTTCTGTTAGCTGCAGTTCATGTCATGGATGGGATTTGCTCAGGAAGTGGTGGCATTGTTCCAGATGATGCAGATCAAGTGTCTCACCAAAGTGGAGACATCTCTTCTGTGGCAGCTGAACTGTACCTTGAACCAATGCTTCCAAGGTCAGACAAAAAGCCTCCCAACGTCACTGAATAAAAAAACATTTTATAAGTCTTCGTTTTCAACACTGTGTCCCCTGATACCAAGCCACTTAAAAGCTGCTTTTGTGGGGTTTAATCCATTTTTCTCTCTGAATGTCTTTAACACAACCTAGTTTCTACGTCTTGTTGTATGGAACCCCTTCTCCCTACCCCTCACCATCTCAGGAACCTTGATATGATTAACAATTGCATTGAAAGAACATTGCTTTTGCAGTTTGATGGAGCAGTTTTCATGGTCTGAGGGCTAGCAGCTGGACAGCTATGTCAGTGCCATCACATTAAACTCACGTTTTGTTGAGAATGCAGCTAAACATCTGGGAAACGGGTAACTTGTAAAAGACATGAGAATTGATAAAGAACAAGATGCCCTAGCATTTGCTGTTTCAGAGGACTTCAAAATTTCTCTTTCAGTGATACTAAAAAGAAGAAAAAGAGCACATGATTCCATTGATTAGGGTATAAGGACAAAAATCTTACAGTTGAAAATGATACTATTGGCAAGAAGTAGTATTATTATATTTGCATAGCACACAGGAAACTGATGTGCAAAAGAAAGAGGAGACTTGTCCTTTCGGAGCTCGTGTTTCCATAGTACCAGCCCAAGGATTCAGCCTCAAAAAATATCTTCCCACTATATCATAGAGCTCTCTATTGACTGCTGGGCTCTAAAAACACTGCTGATGTTTCTCAATAAATAAGTGCAGGGAATTTTTTCTTTCGTCTCCAGACTTGCTTTTTGAGATGGAGTGAGATCCAGGCCAATGCATTGACCATAGATTTGACATAGAAAGGGAAGGATTCTGTTGTGCAACAGAGTATCACGGACTTACCTAGAAGAAGACTGTTAAAAGTGATAGACCACACTTTTAATATGACACTGTTGGTAAGACTGGAGAAAACAGGTTCTGCAGGTTCTCAGCATCCCGTCCGTGGTGACTGAGGACAATGTCAGTGTTTTTTCCTGTACTAGCTTGCTTGTACTGGTGACAAGCATTTGTGCTTTACTCTTAGTCACTAACTCCATCTTCATTTTTATTCTCAATGTTTTGTTCTTGCCCACAGAGGTTCTGGTGGAATCTTTGCACCTCTTTTTATTTCCTATTGAAATGTGGAAAAAGTACAAATTTCTTGTTTCCCCAAGTGAGTTTTTAAGTACCAGATACTTATATTGATACTCAGTGTCGCAGTAGTGATTGTGGTTTGATTCTTTTTTCTTCATTGGATAGGGAAAAAACACCAGTGTTGCAAAATCTAATCTTGCTTTCACCAAAACTTCACCATTGTTCTATTGTTCTCACTTTCATCTGGGTGAATGTACCCCTTGTCAGGGAAGGTCATCTCAGAGCTCTGTGTTTAGTCCAAGGTTGGGATGCTTCTTCCATCAGTGGAGAAAAAGACCTCTTTGTTTCTTCCTCCTAATGTGGGTAAACTTGTTTATTGACCATAAAGGGAACTTCAAAGATTGGTTGGGAGAAAATATGCTGGCTTACTGGTAGATTCTGGTCTTTAGTGTACCAGTAATGAGCTTTCAGGGTTACAGCTAGGCAGACATTGACAGTCTTAAAACAACTCTGTTGCTCTGTAATTTAACAAAAAAATAGAGTAACTGTAAATTCATATAAACTGTATTCCACACGTCAAAATTAGGTTTCTAAAGACTTGAGGGTAAAGACTTCTGATTGCTGCAATCGTTCCTTGTGCTGTGCTAACGGGAGTTGCACCATTGAATCCAGGAGACAGTAATGCAATGAAGCCACCTCCCACTTTATCTTATGCCTAACTCAGCCATGTGGCAGATCAACCCTTCCCTTGCTCCTCTATAATGGAAAGCAAGGCAGCTCCTTAAACAGATAGTCTCTGGCTTTGGTTGAACGTGCGGGGAAAGAAGCCTGCCTGTAGCATTCTTCAGCAATTACTTAAATATCTGTGAGCCATGTTTGTTTACCTTTGGGTTGAAAAACAGAAAGGCAGGAGAGCTGAGATCAGTTTCTGGCTCTGCTGGAGGCTTCATTTGTGCTTGGTAAAAAGGAGGAGATAATCCACTGTGCTGGTTTGACTGTAAACCAGCAGGGGAAATTAACCCCACACAAAATACCTTGAAAGATTTTAGGTCAAAATTACAATTTTAATTTAAAAAGGTTAAAATAAATGCAGTAATACAGAAATCCCGGCTTAAACAAACCGACAGAGTCACGGTACAACCTGACACCCTGTTGACCAGGGTGGTAGCTGTGCAGTCCAGTTAGGCACTGGTCCTGCAGAAAGGCCTGGTAGTCCTGTCCCGGTAGTGGAGTGGAGTAGCTGAGTCCAATTCCGAGGAGTGGAGTGGAGTGGAGTGGAGTGGAGTGGAGTGGAGTGGAGTGGAGTAGCTAGCTGAATCCAATTCCGAGGAGTGGAGTCCCGTCTAGTCGAGAGTCCTGTCGAGAGTGGAGTCCCGTTGAGTCGAGGGTGCTTTCTCCCATCCAAAACCCTTGTTTTATGCTGTGTTTCTCGGCTGGCACCTTCCCCAGGAGCAGGGACTTTCACAATGGAAGAGGATCTTCCCCATGTTCTATCGGTTGCTTCGGTAATGAGCTTGGATGCAGGGTTCTCAGAGATGATCCCCAGGGTTCTCAGAGTTGATCCCCAGGGTTCTCAGAGATGATCCAAGATCGGGCTATTATTCAAGCTGGGTGGTGCTAATGTGCCATTAGCTGAGATCAGATAATCAGGATGGGTGGCCGGAGTGCTTATCTCAGTTGAGATAAGTAGTCCCAGGTGTGTAATTATGAAATTTATCCAGCTTTTGTGGGTGGTAATAGAATATATGACTAACCTAGGACATCCACCCTCCACACAAGAGTGGACTGTCTCCCCTGTTCAAGTTATGCAGGAACTGTGTATTGGGATACATTTATGCAGAATCAAAAAAATGGTTTTCAATATTCATTAGGACTGGTAGATACTTCCAGAATATTTATGGCTGCATAAAATAAAGGAATGCTTCATGATTTTATTTAGCTTTCCAAATTTTATTGTAAAAAGCCCTCAGACTACTTATTAAAGGAAATTACTAGACCCTTCTCCCAGCATTTCCTATCCATTCCAGGATTCACCAAAAATGAAGTCATACAATAAGGTGGTTAATTGTTACAAACTGATTTGGCAATGGTCTTCCAAAGACCTCTACTTTTATTTTTAGAAGACTATATAGAAGAAAATATTCATCACTGGTTTCATTCTTGTGTTCTGTAAGTTTGTGTTGCTTCATTATCTAATTATTTGTTATCTGATCTCTCCCGGAAGAAATATAATATCTTCAGTATTTAAGTTTCTGGCAGGAAAATTGTGACCCCTGAAAATTCAGAAAATAATATTCTACTTTGGCTGATTTGAACAAAAGATTGAGCTTTTTGTTTTCTTGAACTACATCAAAATGCCTTTTCACAACTATTTGGTCTGAAATGACCTGTCTTGTTTACAATCCAGTGCCTCATGAGAAATGCATCTCAGTGTTCCATTAATTTTCAGGCTATTCTTTAAAGGATAGAATTTCCCATCATGTGCCTGGATCACTTTCTGATCAAATAATCTGCTTTGACATGGGAATTTCACAATGCTGTGCGCCTCACGGGACATGTAGCCTGCTGTAAAAGCATGATTTATAGTACAAACCGTGGTAACACATACTGTACCTACAACCCCATAGACAAAGTACTACTATAAGGAAATACAGTTTAACCTTGAACTTACTTAAAATTGATTGTATTTTGATCATCAAGATTGAGATTTTTTTTAAGCTTTTGTGCAACTTTGGGATAAAAATAAAGTCTGAAAGACTGGTATTTCCCATGAATTCTTCAGTATGACTTCATGCATTCACTGCTTTTAATGTGTACAAAAAAAAAGAGAATATATGCAGACTTAGAAATTATGTTTGCAAGTGTCATGAGGAGCGAAAAAATAGCAGTAGTCTTATGTTATAGTCGTAGCAACATTTTCCAGTATTAGGGTAAGGCCAAGTCAACCAAATTCATGGTTAGCAGAGCTAGCTGTTATTGCAGGTGTCATTACTGCAATTGCAGTTGCTATTGCAGGTGTCACTACACAGACATGGATCAGTTGAGAGCTATCACACAGCTGCCTCTTATGTGATACACTGAAAAGACTTTTGCTTCCATTCTACTTACTCCTGGCCGAGATAAGCTGATTTAATTAGATTCTTAGTAACATTTAAGTTCAGAAATGACAGACTTTACTCATCCAGAATGCTAAAATTTCGTGGTCTTTGCCTTAAGCATAAACCCAAGATTTGAATCTGAACACTTAACAGAGGTCAATATATATTGAGGGGAAAGTAGGTGACACCCATACACAGGAAAGATGAGCCTATGGCTCTCTTTTTCTGTGAGTCATCCCCCTCCACGTCCTGAGTGACCTGTGCTGTGCCTGCTCATTAGACTGCCTCCCGGACCTTGCCTCTTCTTAGGACAGAGCAGCTGTTCTTTTGGGGGATGTAATTATATATTTTTCTCTTTCTTTAATGGTTTTTATCTTACAGTCTACCTATAAGTGGGGATAAGCTGGAAGACTGAGAGCAGGCAGGTAAGACAGAACATCATAACATCATTCATCATTTCTAATAAGGACTGCTTAAATATAAAATATCAAGCACCATAGATCTCAGTCTGGGCTGGGGGGAGCTATTAGGAGAATATGAAGTCAATGGATAAAGTGTGTATTTTTCCCTTCATTTGGAAGATGAGAAGATTCTTTCATGAGGCCTTCAGCTGAAAAGTCCTAGGCTCACCTTCTCCACTGACATGATTTCATTTTCTTCTGCTGAAGGAGTGGAGGTTTCTAGGATGGGTTTGCAAAATACTCTGGATGTTATGGTATGAAAGTTTTAGGTGATGCAGCTGTAATGCTGCTTGACCTACATACAAAACTTCTCACTTGTTCTCATTTAATTTCCTGATCTGTTGAATGTAGTGAATTCAAAGACTATTTTTTTTTTTACAGGAAAGGGACCAGAAGCCCAAGTCACCTCACAGCTCTGCATGTATACAGAAGAATATTTTGGAAGCCGAAAATATTATTTATCAGCGTTTCCATATCTAAACTTTCTATTTATTGGGTTCACAAGCAGAAGATGTAGTTCAATAATTTTTGATTTAATCTTGTCTCCTGTTAGTAAGAGATTACTGAGGCTAAAATGTTCTATCTTCCCTCAAGTACAAGACGCCACATTTTTCTTAGCAAAGATATACTTAAATACGCAGTGAACAGAGTCCAAATTAGCACCACGGTTGGTTTACAAACCACTTTTTATTTGTTTGTTTATGTTCATGAGGTTTTCTGACAGATTTCTAAAGGGCACTATTTCCCCCAAAGTACCTTTCAGTTTGGTAATGAGATTCAGTGTTTCTAGTGTTGGGAACAAAATACTTACACAGATCAGGAAATTTAAATACCGTGCCCACCCCAGTACTGTTTCTGTGACCTCTTGAATATGGAGAAAACAAACTCTAATAAATGTCAACCTCTCTAATGAGCAACTTGTCATGAGAGTCTTCTCATTAGAAAAAAAAGGTGGAGACTAACTCTGAGTGAAATGACCTGTGTTCTACTACCTGGAGATGCAAAGTTTGTCCAAGTGATGAGGTGGACATGGTGTTGTGAGCAGTTTATTACCACTTAACAGGTTGGATGGCTTAGTCTTGGTACCAGTACATTGACATGCTCTTGCCCCACAGAAATACAGGACAATTCAACTTACTTTGGCCTACAACAAAAGCTAGTTAAGGTGTCACACCCTGTGTTTGCCTAGTTTTAGAGTACAGCCACACCAGCTACTCTGCCTCTTATACAACTTGTGGTAACCTATCATGCTCTGTCCATTTGACTTTTTGGTGACCTGCTACTACCTACATCGCCTATAAACACAGCATCATTAAATTGTTTACTTAACACCCTAGCCAGTGTTTCATAGCGTAGGTTTTTATTTGGCAGCATCTGTGTTCACTCAGTTCTGGCAATCTGAAATACTGAGGAAATCACATCAGCAGCCAGTTTGTGGTATAATGTTCTGTTACAGAGAGGAGTACGTATGTGCTGCTAGGGAAAAATTGTATTAACTCTCACTTTCTAACATTATTTTTTACATTCTCAAGTATTTTATAGTGAATCTACAGCTTCTGTTGGCACATGAGTAGGAAATAATATACAACAAGTAGCTGATTCTTATTCAAATTATGCTCAGTTTGCTGCTAGAAAGTCTGTTTTATGTTACTACACAAATTACAGAATATCAGTAACCTTTACGTTCTCAATTTCGATGGATATCCTTTTACTGAATAAGCCAGAAGAAACTTGTGTTAGAATTTACGAGCAGAAGAACAATCCTCTGAAAAGACATTTTCTGCTTCTTTACCGATACAATTTTGTTAAGTAGAAGAGAAAACTTTAAAAGCTTTTCTTTTCTATTTATTTTTATAGATAAAAAAGCCCCTAGCATTTATCTTGTAGAATTCAGAAGGATATCTACTGCTGCTCGTAGACAAATATTACTCTAGCTTTCAGAAGATCAGCAAGTGTGTTATTTCAGTGTTAGAAGGGAAATGACAACTACAGGCACTGTGTATTTTCATCTGATTTATTCCTGTCTCATCCTCATGAAATGATCAAATAGATGCTTTACAGTACTCAAATATAGAACACTTGCAGTCTAGTAAATAGTGTCATCAGTTCTTGGACATATATTTCCTCCTCTAGAAACTCTTGCAAGTATTCTGAATCTGTCAATACTCTCAAACACATTTAGTGTACGAAGCTAAGCCCAGAGAAATAAATATTCACAAATATTCACAAAATCTTGAATATACTTGAAAAACTATTATGTACTAAAAAATCATACCATTATGTGTTGCAATGAGAATTTAAAATAATATATTTTAATTGTGGCTTTTTTATGAAAAAAGCGTGGATTAAAATTTATTTTAATTATATTTGCTCTATATATATCTTCAATGGTCCTGCAGCAGATGGTGGAACCCAATTCATAGTGCCTACTTTCAAATATAAGGGCTTGGATTGTACTGTTATTGATTTATGAAATTGTAAAGGCACTTATTTTCCTTTTCTTGTTGACATGGATTGCATTATTCTGTGACTAAACTACATTATGAATTGAGCTTTCCACAGTGATGCTGTTTGGCAACTTTGTCACTCAGGCTAAAATTTTTCCTTATTTAATGAAATCAATCTTTTGGTCTTTTATCTAGTTTGACAGATTTGTTTTGAGGGGAAAAAATGCAAGAGAAATAAATTATTTTAAATTCTGCTTTGCGGTTTCCTTCTCTCAAACTGATATCAACAGTGCTAGTTCAAAAATCTACATAGCCCTCTAGGCCTGTTTAACATGAGCTGATGGATAACCTACAATGATAAAAAAAAAAAAATCAAGCAATGCTTCCACTGTATATAAACGTTTGCTACTGATCTTGATAGGTATGTGTAGGTAAAGTTCACTTTGGGCATAACAAAACCTGTTAAGAAAGACTACCATGCTGTGGGATATTCCTTTTACTGTGTGAGGGCTCTACACTTCTCTACAGATTAGCAAATACAGACACAATAAAGAATCGAAGAACAGAATCATTCTCAGGTGCCACTCCTGCTGCTGCAACTGTGCCTTGTGTCTGCAAAACTTTGTTATGAGCAATTTTATCTTCTGAAGCAGGTGGCTAGAGAAACCATACTCCTAAAGGTTCCCCAAAGATTCACCATCTGTCAAAAGTGAGCCATTCTGCCACCTTTATAATTAACTGGTACCTCACACCTACGTTCTCACACCTACTGTAACATACTGTTCTTGAGAATAAGCGTATTGCCACATTCATATCAACTCCTCTTCTAAGGCACTGCTATTACGTATCATTATAAACCAAGACAAAATGTAAATGTTTACTCTAGGAAAAAATCATAATGACATCCCAGAGGAGTACATAAGTAAATACATTTCACGGTTGCTTTTTTCCCAACCAGGTCCCTGCAAGAGTTTTCAGAAAGTCCAGTTATGTCAAGCTGCAAGAATCTCAGCTCTTCCCACTCGCTCACGTTCACTGGTGCACCCCAGAGGTTAGTTACATCCATGTATTTCCAGCAAGGAATACAAGTTATTAGTCCATCAAGAGATCAACAAATGTGAGTACAATTTTAAATAAGCAGTCAAGGTCTTAATTTTTAAAAGCCATGTACTGATTTATTTGAGCAAGATCAAAATAACCTTCTCAATAACAGTTATCTGATCTCAAATGCATTTGTACCAGTACAAAAATCAAAACCTACTTGAAGCTACAGTGGGCTTTGAATCCTCTGGAAGGTAAAAGGCTGCAAGTTTTTATGGCAGCTGCAGCATGCCTTGTCTGTGTTGTATCTAGAGAGAAGGGAACCTGCAGAACTGTGAACCTAGATCCTTTATTAATGTTGTACTTGCTAAGCTATCTAGATGTAATGCCACCAGATTTCTCTGGGGAGAGGAACGTATATCAATCTTTTAGCAGTGTGATCCAAAGTGACTACTTTCACTTCAGCAGTAGTCCCCACAAGAAGGGGAAAGAAGGGAAGATAATTACTTATTAAAAACAACACTATATGATAGCTACTGCAAGAAAAAAGTGGTACCAGGACAGTGATGTAAATAATCCTCATGTTTCCACCACAGCATCACTGAATGGCTGGTATTCTGGGAAAAGGATCCAGTGGAGATTCTGCTTAATTTGGGGTTTGGTACAGAAGAACCTGATGTCTGCTCAAAAATCCCTCCTCGGTTCCTCAGTGGTGTTTCTGTAGCAAAAGAATTTGACATCCAAGTCTTTTTGGAAGCTCAGAAGCAGCAGATATACATTGAGAGGCCAAACTTATACGGTAAGGAGAAACATTTTGGCAAAAGGGGAAGTTTTAGCCATAAATAGTGTGGGAACTGAGAGAGTAGAGAAAAAGAGGCTTATGAAAAAGAGACACGTATTTAGGAGACATTGAGGAACTTCATGTACCCCTTTGTGGCAATGATACTGACTGATATGACTGAAGTACCATTTAGCTCTACTCAGCTACGAACTCTGATTTATGTTCTGAAGCTACCAGCTTGTGGCATTTTAAAACCAAACTGCACGTCCTCTGTAAGACCTACCCCACAACCCGAGATGGTCCTTGGTAATGCAGAAGCTGCAGAATTATATTCCTCCATTGGCTCAGCCAATTCACAGGCAGTACATTAATATATAGCAAGTATCATTGGTGATGTAAGCCAATAGAGAAGATACTGAATTCAGCCAGACATGCGCCTACGTTCCCTTTTACCCTTTGTCATGGGTTCCCCTGGAGAAAACCCCAGACTCCCCATGATTATATTCTTAAGAAGAGAACGAAAGACGTACATGGCAAAAACAGGGTGCAAGCTTAAAATAGTAAAATAGTTTCATTCACTAACACTAACAAATGATAGAAAGAATAATAATAATATTAAGGCATAATATACAGATATTCTTCTCTTCCCAATACCTTCCCACTTCTTACTGACCACAGGGGAGAAACAGATGGGGTTTTTAAGAGCCCTTGTTGACATATAGAAACGAATCTTCTTCTGTTGCAGTGTCCATCACAGAGAGCAGTCCCGCCCGAAAAACCTGCTGCAGTGAAAAACAAATAATTTCTCTCCCAACTACCCGTAGTCTTTTCAATACACTGCCAGCATGGGTCAGAAGTAGTTCTTTGGGGTTTTATCTTTTTAAGGATGAGTTATTCCAATCTAGACATAAAAAAGGCCTTTTCTTCAATCTCCACAAATATCTCAGCACCTATGCACTTCCAGTATGGGCCACTTCTCTCAAATTGTGGGAATTCTCTTCATCCCCCCAAATACTTTTCATGACTTATAGAGAAATAGTTTCTTACATTTAAAGTTCATCAAGGCTCGCAGAAGAAAGTCTCAGTTCTATTTAAGGTGGATTTGTCCCCTTCTCTCTGACTTCGGCGCCCATATCAAGTCTTCCACTTGGCCACAGCCATGTTGTTCCTCCCGTGTGATCATACCTTTTCGCTCTGACTTGGTAGGAGAAATCAGTGTCTGCAAATTATGCGTGAGGACTTGGTCTTAAGAAGTCCTAACCACATTCCCTGTGGCTAGTGGTCTCGGTGCAGTGATTGCTGTGGCTTTCAGCTGTGTAGTGGTGGTCTCTCGTTCCCGGCAGCATGGCGACCAGTGCAAGCCATGCAATAAGCAGCAGCGGGGTCCCGCCATGGTCCTGGCGCCGCCAGCGCAGTGCAGCCGCTGCCCGTTGAGTATATCTGCTCCTGTCACCTCTTGGAGAGGCGGCAGAGCCAGGCAGTTCAGCCCCAGAGGGGCTGGAGCCCCCCTGGGAGCTGCAGCCCTCTCTCTCGAGTTCGGAGTGGAGAACTAAGATGGATGAACTTCTGGTGTCTCTTCCGTCTTCTCCCTCCTCAATATGCCAATTTTTGCTAGGCGAAAACAACTGTTCATTGGTCTAAAACTTCATCCGATTACAACCCGTGACACCTTGGTGGGCACAGGACCCCTCTCAAAGGGCAATGTGCAAAGCAGATGACAGGATATTAATTTCCCACGACTAGAGGTGCCAGACCGTGTGCATTAGACCCTAACTGGAAACTAACAGTTTTGTCATTCAAATATGCACTAAGGGTAGATGAGGACCATATTTTAAGTACAAAAGATTGCAGTATTTAGAGCACACAGTCCTGATTTTTAGTCATGTAGATGCTTTTAGTTATTGTTTTCTGTATTTTGCTATTGAGAAATGAATACAAGGTCTTCACCTTAAAGATATATCTGCATTAAAATAGCATTGTTAATCTGCTGGTATATCATCCATCTGAAAAGTCTCTTTTTGACATCATCATATCCCCACAAGTTTGTGGCACAAGATAGCCAGATGGCTCTTGAAATCTTCTGTTTACTGAAGATGCTCAGTGAAGCAGTCTCTCTCACATAGCCCATGCATTGCCGTTTAGAAATGCACCAAGCAAGAAGTACGGATGGAATGAGAATCGAAATAGAAATGTCAAAGCATTGTGGAAAATGTGTTCCCCTCCTGCTTCCCCCCGGCCCCTCTCTTTTTATAGCAAGCCCCATGCACACATTTCTATATTTACAGCAAACTGATACATCAAAAAGGTTTCTCAGCTCTTACTTTATTTCTTTCCTGAGAGAGAGGGAAGAGAGGGATCAGAGCTAATCGGTATGAGTGAATGGAGATTTATTTGATGAGAGGACTCTTAAATGGATAAGAAATAGGTTGGATGGGTAGTACTCCAGCATCCAGAGGGTAGTAGTCGATGGCTCAGAGTCCTGATGGACTCTGGGATCGAGTGCACACTCAGAAAATTTGCAGATGACACCAGGTTGAGTGGTGCAGTTGACACACCTGAAGGACAGGACATCATCCAGGGAGATCTGGACAAACTCAAGAAGTGGGCCCATGGGAGTCTCATGAAGTGTAATAAAATCAAGTGCATGGTGCTGCACCTGGGTCAGGCTGCGGGATGAACAGGTCAACAGTAGCCCTGCCGAGAAGGAATAGGGGGTACTGGTGGATGAGAGACTGGACATGACCCAGGAACGTGCACTGACAGCCCAGAAAGCCAAATGTGTCCTGGTCTGCATCAAAATGAAATGTGGCCAGCAGGGTGAGGGAGGTGATTCTGCCGCTCTGCTCTAGTGAGATCCCATCTGGAGTGTTGAGTCTAGCTCTGTGGTCCCCAGGACAGAAAGGACCTGTTAGAGCAAGTCCAAAGGAGGGCTACCAAGATGATCAGAAGGATGGAGCTTTTATGAGGAAAAGAGGAAATACTATGAGGAAAAGCTAGGAGAGTTGGGATTTTTCAACCTGAAGAAGAGAAGGCTTCAGAATGACCTAATTTCCGCCTTCCCTTCAGTACCTGAAGGTAGTTACAAGAAGGATGGAGAGGGACATTTTTACAAGAGCATGTAGTTACAGGATAAGGGAGAATGGCTTCAAACTGAAAGAGGGTAGGTTTAGATTAGATGTTAGGAAGAAACCCTTTACTGTGAGGTTGGTGAGGCACTGGAACAGGTTGCCTAGGGAAGTTGTGGATGCCCCATCCCCGGACGTGTTCCAGGCCAGGTTAGATGAGGTTCTGAGCAATCTGCTGTTGCATACAGAAAGATGCCCCTGGCCAGGGGATAGGAGGTTTGGAATTAGATGGTCTTTAAGGTCCCTTCCAACCCAAGGCATTCTATGATCCTATTATGGTGGATGGAGACTTAGAAAGAAGAGAAATAGAAGGGAATGAGAGCAGAGAAAAAGCCTTTGAGGGATGGAGTTTGCATAGGGTAGGTAGACAGTAACCAATGTGTAATTTAATGACTTGTCCGGTAGTGATCCTCAATGTACAGAATTGTATAATTGTAAATCTTCTGTACAATCTTCCACAGTCCCTGTAATGTCAATGAAAAGAATAGGTGCTTTTGAAGGCCTCCAGAAAAATACTACTGTCTGTAAATTAAGTAGAAGGTTCAGGTCTAGAGATGGTCCACAGCATTTACCTCTCCATAAACAATTTAGGGAATTCCAGACTCCTTACTGTTGGAGAGCTGCTTCACCAGGGCATAGAAAAGAAAGTACCGAAATAGGGCAGACCATGTGCCACTTCTGGAGATTTAAGACTGTATTGAAACACTGATCTCAGAGACAGTGGTTCTGGATGAATTCAGTTATTGTCACCCTGTTTGGTTTACTATCACTGAACCATTTCAATGCCAAGGCAGTCTAAATGCCTCTTATTTGCCTCTAGGAAGAAAAGGAAGAAATTGCTTAATCTGAGTTAGTGAATGCTTGAGAGTTTATCTCATTGTCAGTTTACTTTCTCATATTCTCTGAGTCAGCAGAGAAAGTTAGTTGATTTAGTATGATATGCACTACTCTGAAAAGGGAAGAGAGAAGGAGAAAGATTATAGGTACAATATGAAAGACAAGAAACCTGGAGGAAAAAAGGAGAGCAAGGTGAGAGAGACTAAGGACTTCCATAGTAGTGATGCCTCTCCATTTTCATATTTCATTCATTTCCTATTGCAGTCCTTTTCTGTTTCTGTCTGGCTCTTGCATGAATATAGCCTAATTTTCTAGGCTTCCGTCACTGCAGATTAGATCTTTTAAAATAAGCATGGACTGCTATAGAGTTATTAATTAATTTTACCCTCACTCAGTGTTGTTTCCTCAGCATTGTCAGAATTTTCAAAAGGTTCAGTTCACAAAAAAAATAGGTGTATTTTCAGAAATATCAATCACCCTTTCAATTTCTCAGCCAGATCCAAAAGAAAAGCTTATCCCCATCATTTGACAGTGGTGAAAAATTTACTGACCTCATTAGAAGTGATATTAGTGACTTCCTAACTGAGGAAATAGTCACTTAACAGTCAGAAGTTTTAAGTGAAAATTAATTATATTTCTGAGTATGTTGATCCCCAAATTCTTTGAAAACTTCAAGTTTCTGAGTATCTTAGTTCAGAAATGTTGAAATGTTTCAATTTTATGCTTAATAATAAAAATCCCCAACCCACCATGTTTCAGTACCAACTTTCTATATTGCCATATCTAAGTTTACTTGCGATGTGGTGTCTTGTTTCTGTGGATTTTTCACACTCATTTATGTCTGTCTTGGCTGCTGCAACCCCCTCACTGGAGCTCCAGTTCAAGTCTCACTCCTGTCTGTGAGATGAGCATATTAGGTATCATTCCCCACGATACATTGTTGTCCTGTGACTACCACAGGTCAGTTAGAACAGAGAAAACACGTCATCGACTCCTAAAAGAGGAAGGAAATGTAAATTGCTAAATGCAGTCTTTGAAGCACAGCTTTGATTCAAGCAAAGGCAGTATTGCCAAGACTCAATTTGAAACAGTCTAGAAAAACCAATAGATTTTAATATATGACAAAGTAGACAATGCTGAAATTTCATTTTTACTTCTCCTGAGAAAAACTGAGCAATTGCAGACTTCTTGATTTTCCCACTGAAAAGTTAGATTTTTTTTTTTTTCAAATTCTGCCATTTACTGTGAAAAAAACTTGTTGACTGAAAAGTTTTTGCTGGCTCTGGAAATGTTCTGTGTTCATTTCATTGTGGGCCTACTGAAGACTTTCCAAATCTTTCATGTAGATAACTATATTGGCCCATGCAATATCTGATTTAAGGAAAAAGGAACAAAACTCTAAGTTTCCCCTCCCAAATTATAAAAAATTTGATCATAGAGTCATTAAAAACCTTATAAAAGATACAGATGCTATTGAAGACTGTTTGATCCTGTTTACAGCATGACCATTTGCAGTTTTGGCTGAAGTTTCTAGTGAAAATGAATCTGCATTTATGTTCTTTAATATGCTATCTGTGTTATCATTTTAGACTATTTTGCAGGGATTAAAGAGACCTTTTCAGTCACTGGCCTATTTGAGATGTGGTACTTGGGGAACACACCTAGAAACTGAAGGGACTGCTTGCTTGGACAGAAATAGTCCATGAAACAAGGCTATCCCTGACATAATTTCTTCACAACCTGAGTATTTATAACATTGCACGAGTGAGGCATTTATTTTTATGTTGTTTATTTATAATTTATCTTATTCAGTTTGTTCTTTAAGTGTCTCAAGCTCTTTGAAATAATTTACAAAAGCTAAGCAGTGGATAAAAAAATTTCAAATCACAGTAAATTTTGTTCTTGTTCAAATCAAAGAATGACTGGAATGCTGTGCCACTGTCAGTCAAAGGAGATTAGCACTTGGCATGTTTATGGCCTGATGTAGTGGGAGCCAGATGAAATACTGAGGATAAAATATGCTATACATGGAGAGCATGTGGTAGAACAATAGATGTACAAAACAAAAAATTATTTACTCTGACACCCCAAAATTACACAAACGGAAAGTATACAACACTGTGTAACATGTAGTGATAGATCAGATAACTCCATTAAATAATATCAAGTGAAACCTTTTTTTAAAAAGGAGCCAAGTTTTCCTCCAGTGTTAAAAAACAGGCAACATCTGGGTCAAAGACAGAAAGGAGTATTCTTCAAATATAGTAACTATTAGGAATTACGTATCACAGTATTTGTCCTCGATGATAAGGACCAACTCAGATCCATGTTAAATATCCCCTTGCTGTCTAATTGTCAGTGAAGCAGCTTTACCAACAGCCTGCATGACAACTGCATAGAGAAAATGTGGCTGCTCTCTAAGAGAAACGACAGCCAAGAAAGTTAGCATTTTGCCATCTACTGTCCTCAATGAATCTCTCAACTGAGGAGGAGCTCTGGTGACATATTCATTGCCTCAGGAGATGGATACTGACACAACCTGCAAGCAAATGTGTTGTGTTCCTTTGCATAAATAGCTTCACAGTACTGTAGTGATGGAAATCTCCAAGATCCCTTAGATAAAACATTATTGGCTTATCTTTATATATTGTACCATAGAGAAACATGGCCCAGAAATTACAGGAGGTTAGTACAACGAAAAAATCTGGGAACTTTTATACAACATCAGCTATGAGTTTCTGAGGGATAAGTGTTTTGCTTTGTACTCCTATGAAAATGAGAACATAGCTTCTGTTGCCGATTTTTATCAGTTAATGACTATATGCATTTTACAGCTACCCTGGACAGCTGCCAGCTGTAAACATTTGAGGTCAGACTTAAATAACTTTATTCACATGAATTTTAATATGTCCTCAAATATGGCATCCAAGTCTGCCCAAGCCAACTGGAGAATTTCAGGCTGGATTCTGTAACATTTATTCACACAGAGCAGTATTCAGCTGCACTTGACCTAATGAATTCCCACTGCTTGTTTGTCTAATATAAAGAACTATGCACTGATGTCTCTATGTAATCTGAACCGGTCCTTTGGAAGCAAATGGAAAAATGTAGCCATTTTTGAATGAAGTACTTAGTATGTGTCTTGGCAATGAGAAGTTTGAATAATCATTGTACCTGATTATTTAAAATTATGGGTTTTAATAACCATGTTGTCTCCCATTCTGTCAAACTGACAGCTGGACAGCTGACCATGTATCCAGCACCCTCTCATCTTTGCTGACCCATGTCAATACCTAACAGACCAAAGCACAGGACACTGGCAGGGGTGAGATTTGCCTGCTGGATGCTGCAAAAATCAGACCTGCTATCACACAATTGAAGTGGAAAAGAATGAGTCAGCTCCTGTAAAGGGCTTTTCAGCAAACAATGCTGCTGGAACAGGGCTCCCTTGCACTTGGGGAAGCCAACTTGCCCATCTTCCCCAGGAAAAAGCAACCCTGTTCTTGTGCAGACATTGTTGAAGAGGGCACATCCAAGGCACATATTTCTCATGTATTATTTTGAGCTGTCTGACCCAGAAACAAATTCCTGGAAACAAAGGTGCCTTCACATATTTCATATCCCAGTGCCTGCTGCTGCCATCAAAGAGTGAGCTTCATTGCACCTAGTTGCAAAATAGCCCCACCTTTCTCCTGCATGCAAGGTGCCTGCCAAAGACAGGCCAAAAAAGGAGCCTCTTTTTCTAGTGGCCCACATGCTCAAAAAAGTGTTTGACCTAAACTGCAAGCTGCCAGACTCATTTGAAATCTAAGAGGTAAGGTGGATTTTTGTGTATTGCGCTAGTAATGTATCTCAATTCTATTTATGGTATAAGTTTGGATTATCTTTTTCAGGATGGAAGTTAGAGTAAATTATTTCAACAAACACCCTGCAGCAGTGTTATGGGGAAAAGCAGTAGAATTCACACTACTCATTGGGGGATTAATCATTTTAAATTGTCTTCATGTTAGGATATTGTCAAAGAAGTTGCCACTGAAGTTACTGAGATAGGATTCATTCAACCAGTATGATAGTGTAAGATGCCAGAGTTTTTATGCAGCACTAGGTGTTGGGGTTTTTCATAGAAGGAAGTTGCAGGAACACTAATACATATGGTAAAGAATATTTTTACAAATCCAGTCATTAACCAGGGTCTATCCATATTTGCTATCTTTTTTTTCCCCCTAAGCTCATTTTCTGGTGTGCTCTTTCAGAAAGCTGCATGGCAAAATTAGCCTTACTTTACAGCAGTGTTTGAAATAATCAATCACTGTCTAAGCCGAGCATACTAAAACCCAAATAAAGCATTGGGAAAGTTTAGGCTGAGGTGGTAGCATTCTTCTTGAGGAACAGATGTTTATCTTCTCAAGTCCTTCCAAAGGTGTATTTTTCTGTGATTGGGTTGGTGCAACTTTTCTGTCAGTAGAACTGATTCAAGAGTTGGAGGATGGACCTGATTATCAGCCTCAGTGGGAAATAAGAGTGTCCTTCAGAGATCTGCAGCACTGCAAATTTATGGTCCTGGAGCAGCCTATATGTCTTTGTAAAGCACAAGGCATGCTGAACTTGCAGCTCTGTGACTAGAAGTTCACACAAAAGTGAGGGCATTGATAAAGCAGTAAACATAGACGATCATAAACTTCCCAGTCTGATGTCTAAGACAATTTGGTAAATGCTATATTCTCGAATTAGATGGGGTATATCTTGTTTAATTTCTGAGTATTCTCTACCACATCATTAAATTAAGACCATGTGCTGTTTGAAACCATGAGGCCACCTAAATTATTAGTCTGGTGGTAGCCACTAGCAGATGTGTGGGGAAAAGAATAACAGGCACACATAGAGTGATCCTTCTCTTTTATTCTGGCCTTCAAAAATAGGAGAATTAGAGATCCCCTTAAGCTACAGACTGCATGGAGAATACATCCAACATCAATGTTCATGTGTTACTTGTATCTAATAGATCCCGTCCTCTCTGAAGTTTTTTTTTTTTCTGAAGGAGTTTTATGCAGCACCGTGACATGATGTAGTCATTGATATTATGAAAAAGTCAAATGGGTCTAGAGTAAAAAAACTTCTGACCTTACATACACTCTTTGACAAGAATATTTTCTCAGATTTCTTCCGCTAAGTAATTTTTTTTTTCTTAGCAACTTTTCTCTGAGGTAGTTCAAAGAAGGTTGTTAGTATATAACAACTTTTATTAATTGATTACTTTAACCAAGGCTTAAAAAGGTTCTGAGACTATTTTAAAGAGAAGACTACAAAAAGGGAACCACCTGAAAGATGTTATGTTTTCTCTTTGAAACATCCAGATTTTTTTTGTTTGGTTGGTTTTTGTTTTCACTCATAAGTTCTCTGACATTAAAAATCATTACCATCAATAAGAATTCTTCCTCCTCTCTTTTCAGATTCAGAGTTTTGAGGATGAAACTCTATGTGGAAATGCTCCCGACACCACTTCAGCTGAGTGTTAAGAAATAATTCAGCCATTTTTATTTTTTAAACATTTCCCATGTAGATGTTTTTAAAGTTTAGCTTAACAATATATTTTCCCTCTCTGCTCCCATCACTTCTGTCATTTGAATGCATCATTTTAGACATGACAATCTAGATGATATGATTTAATAAATCATGGGGCTGTAAAATATACTTAGCTTTTCAAGGAGACACAAGGAGTGCACATGAAAAGGGTACCTCATGCTCACACATGCTCAGGTTTGAGTGTGTGGGGTCCCTCTTTCATGCTTTAAGCAGACTTCTCTACTCTTCCAAGGAATACTAAAGCTGTGTTCCTGCTTGGTGAATTATTTGTCAGACTCAGATGATACCTGATACACTGACTCTCAGATCCCTGGGAGATAAGTATAGGCAACTGGAGGTAGTAGCTCTGCAGTTATTCGGTACCCAACTCAAACAGAACCATTCAACCAGAACTTTCTGGTTGAAAGTTCTTCAGCATGGCCTCTACCTCTTTGTCTGCAATCACTATATCACATAGACTATCACCACATGAGCTGATATAGCAGCAAATCATGTGTTAGAAAATAAGTTATTTGAGAAGCCTATGAAAGGATTAACAGCAATGCTGTTGGACCAGATGTTACACTATCATTTGGAGCAATCTGAGTTTGGATCCTGAGAAGCGTTTGCTGTCAGGGATGGCAGTATTGGGGAAATGGCTGTTCAGTCTCTAAAGCAGGAAGTACCAGCCATTACTTTCTAGAGACCCTTTCTATCCAGTGTTTAGAGAAGGACTGGTAGGTCTTAGGTTTTTTTAAATGGGATTTAAATTTAATATGAAAGACCTAATAAGTAGCAAGGGACAAAGGTGGACTACATTTTATTACTACTATGGAGCCAGCACACATAATATAGCAACCAGAGTTCCCACATGGGTATCTAAAAAAAAAAAATCAGACATCCACTGGTGCTGGGCATCCACAGGTGCCATTGTCTAGAGTGGCAGCTGTATTTGCAGGTGTGAAATCGTGAGCCTGTTGAAGGCAGTGGCATTTGTCCTACTGACTTCAGTGGGGCCAGTGTTTTTATCAAAATGTGTGAGGTATTCTTGATTAATGCTAGAGCTCCGTAAAGGTGATGGAATAGAATAATGAATTCTTCAGTTCTGAAGTGCTTATTTGTGTTTTCAAATTATCTGTAAACATATTTTCTGTTTTGCTGAGGGGTGGTTGTTTTTGGTGTGATGTTTAACTGTATACAGAATTGCATTCCTATGGCATTCTACTGCTCTTGCCACATCTTTTGTCTTTTTGTATGTGTCCAGTCTGTCAACACATGGTTTCAGCAACCTTTGGGGCTTAATGTCAGGTCCTTGTTACTATTCAGATTTGTCACCTGAGTTACATGAGGTTACTTTGGTTTTGTTTTCTGGTGGACATCATGATCTTCATGAAAAAAGATGTGAACCCATACCAGTAGTCTTTCTCATAAAAGTATCTACAGAAATACTAGCGGTTCTCCAGGACCGGTGAAATGAAAAACACCATTTGGATAAACCTTCTGTGATGAATTAAAAAAAGAGAATGTGGACATAGCTCAATGGGGAAAAAATTCAAAATGTAACAACATACACACAAATGCTTTTTTCTGTTCTTTGTCCATCTCTAAGAAATGACTGTGCTATTTAATTATGGAGAGCCTTAGTTAAAGAATTTAACAGGTGGTATAGATATAATAATCACAATATAAGGGGGAAAAAATAACACTATGTCCTGAATACTCTTTTAAGACATATGAATAAGCACATGTTTAGTAGTAATTTCATGACAGAAATTACATGACAGAATTATTTCTTTTTAATTTTGGTAAGACTACCATCCAGTTAAGTGATCAACCAAAATTATACAAGTGAACTGAACTTATATAGGAACCTTTGCAGAATCATACTACTATTTTAGACTTTTTTTTAAACACCATAATTTCTCTCTCTCTCTCTCTCTCTCTCTCTCTCTCTTTCTCTGTTGTTTTAGAGTCTTTGATGTTTGGCCTAAACTTAAAGTGGAGCTTTCCAGGTTTTTTTAACATGCTTTTTTCATACTCTTTTTCTTTTTCCCATTGCTGTTAAATGGCAAATCCCTCCATACTCAAAGAAGACTTCTTCTCGACTTCAACTTGCTGTGCATCATGGAAGCAGTCTAAAAAATTATCAGTTGTGAATGTAATATTGTTGGTTAATAATACCTAGCTTTTAAGAAGGTTCCTACCAAATTCAGCAGAATGGGGCTCAGACCCATAAGAGGGGTCCTCAAAATAGGAGCAAGTGAGTCTATAAGGAGCTTACACAAAGAAAACCTCATGTCCTGCAAGAGCATGCCTGAAATTATATTTGGCCTCCAAATTCCCTAGGGCACAGGCAGCCTATTTTTCAAGGTTCATGCAGTGCCTGATACCATAAGGGTCCACCGTCATTTGGCTGTGGGCTCTGTTTTAAAAGGTGTGAGTAATGATGAAGATGTGAGACCCTGACATGACCCTGCTGAAATGAGAGCTCACCTGAGTGAAAATGTGAAGTGCCCAATATGAGAAGAAATAGAGATAGACAGGAACAGACTGCTTTGCCTAGATGGAGCATATTAGAGATGGGTGACTTATAGAAGTACTTGTCCCAATGGTATTGTTCCTTGGCTTTGTAGCCTGGCCTCAATTTTAGTCCAATTGCTGAATTTTCTACATTCCCCATGAAAGCCAATTCCCTTACTGCTGTGTGTCTTCTTTATATTTCTCCATAACGTAGATTCTGGCTGTTTAACTGCAGTAGACTTTATGATAAGGCTTTTTTTCCCCTCTTTCTTGGCAGAATACCGAGACTTAATTTTAAAAGACGCTCAAACCTTCAAACACCTCTGAATGACTTACAGGAAAAGCAGAGTGTTTACTAGCTCTGTTTTTAAAAATATGACAATTTTTTTTATTAGGCAATTTTATCATTGTTATAAATAAGTAATTGTACTGGGGAGAAGGGATAATCCTTATTTAATTAAATTCATCTATACTCCCAGGTTGGCAGCAACCAGACGTATGTGAGACTAATACCCACAGCCTGCCTGTATGCATGTGCAATTAAAAATTCACTCTACAGTAGCACTGGCAGTTTAGTGTTGCTTTTGGCATTTACAAATTCTTTTATTTTGTGACTTTTTTTTTACCATACACATATGCTGGAGCAGATGTTGCTTATTTGTTGTTTATTCAAATCTGTAGGCTCTGGCAGCTAACTCCATTGTTCTGTAATGAAGCTTTATTCACTGTCCTGTATTAGGACCCAGCAAATGCATGACGGGCAGAGTTAGCTCTCAGCAGGAGCTACAGTTATTGTCCTTAGTTATTGGCTATTTATATGCTAAAGCTCACAGTTGAGAAAGCTGGCTGGGCAGGGTAAGGGGCTAGATGCTGTGTGCAGAGGAGAAATATTCGACTCTACTCACTGTATCTTTGCCCTGATGAGGTGCAGGCTTGCATGTAAACTCAACTGTTGCAGAGGTTTTGTATTCAGCACCTGCAAAATAGAGCTGTTCTCCCCCTCCACCCCCTCTCCCACCTTGTCCTCCCCTTCCCACCCCTGCTGCTCCTTCCTTTTTTCAATTAGCCTTTGTAAAGTACTGAGTATAACTAAGGGATGTTTCAACCTTGCTCACCCTATTAACTCAGCGTGTGCCTGAAAATTCATTAACAGCAGCACTTATCAGGGAGGCATGGAAGTCAGTGTTATTTCTGTTCGTGTTGTAGTCACTCACTCCCTCTTGTTCTTTGTCTACTTCCTTCTCACTCTGCGGGGCGGCCATGCACCGGAAAGGCAGCAATTCCTGCACAGTGCTGACCCAAGCGGACACACTGCTTCCAGGCACTCCAGTGCCAATAGAAAGGCATTAGCTTGCTGGAAAAGCCCTTGGTAGCCCAAGAGGTAATCAATCAGACAAGTAACCACCTCCATCTGGCTCACTGTGACATGGTAGCTTGTGATTCATCTTGTCCCAACTAGTGGTGCCAGGGATCACATACACACAGTTTTTGCAGCAGCTGGGAATGTCCCAGCTTGCCCGCATGCTGAGCTAACACGTTGGCTCCTGTGACTTATCAAGTAGCAATTTTTTCAATTATCACACCTTCACTCTTCCTACTCGCCAGCTCCTCTGATGGTTTGGCACCATGGCAATATTCACAGAATGCAATTGGCATTTCTTTAAATTGACTGACTGCCAAGAATGTGAATCCTATTTATTATCCATTATCCATTATAGATCCTGCCTGTGATTGAAGGAGCAATGTCTTCAAAAATTCAAGAAGAAAAGGTATGTGTATTTCCTATGCTTCGAAGAGTACAGGATTTTCCATGTACCTTTCTCTGGTTTCAGTATTAAGAAGCGAACAGCTATTTCATATTTCATATTTTCTGTAGTGCCAAAAAACCACTGTTTTCTTCATGTATAACACAGTAAGTTTTAGTGTCGAGTACATATCAAAGAAAAGGGAAAGGCAAAGAGACAGACAAAGGGAAGACTTGCTAAATCTGCAGTCAAAAATTGGGAGCTGAGCTTAAAAATGTCCTACAGCTATTCTTGTGTTGATAACGCCTGACATTTACATTAAAATTTGTCATTGGTTAATAAAAACATACAGTCTCCAAATATAAGATCTCCCTTCATAAAACATGAGGAATAATAGATCCATAACAGATACATCCCCCTCTGCAACAGTTTTATCTCCCGCAGGTGACCTGGCACAAAGGAAACATGCACCTTCTTTAGCTGCTTTGTGTTGCCTCCACTTATTTTATGATGCTGCAGCTCCTATTTTTTCCCTCTTATATACATGAACCATGTAAAGGCCTTCTTATTCTTTCCCGTTTCTTACATAAGGGATCTGTAAATGAGATTAAGAGGAAGTTGTTGCATTTTAATGCATTTTGTGTCCTGAATAAATCTGGAGGGAAAGTTCTTATGGTCCCAGAAAGAAGCAGAGAGAAAAGAGCAAAGTGAAAAGCCAAGTTGTGAAATAAGGAGTCTTCAAACTTTCCTGTGTTTTTTCCCCATCCAGAAACATCTTGAGTTGCCTGTTTTCCTCAGAGAAGTCCTCCTGGAAAGACAATTTACTTTTGTAGCTCTTGGTAATACACTGTCTGCTTCACTTTACTATGGTCCTCCTTGATGTATCTCACACACTCGTATATGTCTAAGTCCAGCAATGGATATAAAGATGGAAACTCAGGATGTGGTGATGCCACCTCCACCAGTGCAGAAACTAGATGGGTGGCAAAGAAAGGAAGACTACTAAGTTTTTGACACGGTTTCTGTGAGGTCATGCAACCCAGCAGTGGTGCCAGGATACCCTGCCTGCAGTCCTGGAGTCCAGCAGCATCCCAAGAGCTTTGGAGGGTTGTACAATTTTTAGTGAGAACATTCCTAAAAGTTGTTGCATATTTATGTCATTTTTTTTCATGTGTGCGTCATATTTTAGGTCCTACTTCAGCAGGCTGATTCATCCTAGTGGGAAAGGATATGCACACACTGCATACTTAAGGCAGATGGCCCAGTGAAGCTTATAGAACCTGCTGTTTAAATAATAGGGGGCAATAATTCACAAAATGTCTTAGGTATCCAGGAGGACAACCAAATACTTAAAAATTGAGAGATTGGTTTAGATCAAGTGATAGCCTTTAACACAAGAAAACTTCTGAAATTACATCTAATTGTTCTGAAGTTGTACTGACTCTTGAAAGGCCTTTTGTGTTATTTCCATCTCTGCCTTTTCTTCCGATGCCCTCAATGGAGCACAGGAGTATCAGAGATTGTGCAGTCACAGACCTTCATGTTGAAGGAAGGTGACCTTCATGTTATGTATGAACATAACTGTTCCAGTTGACTGTCTGATCCTTTGAACTTTGCCGCAAAATTCAAACTTCAAACCCCACATCAAGTTCGGGATTTGAGGCAGCATTGTGAGAACATACATACTTTTCCTGATGGCACCACATTGCTTTGCGAGGACTAGTTCACCTCATTGTTGGTGACACCCCTGAGAAGAGGACCTTTGGTGTTATCCTGGATGAATTTTTATGCTCTGGAGAACTCTACATGATTCCTGTTCTATAGATCTTCTACATACATGTCAACTACTGGTTGATACTTAGAATTTTTTCTTGGGAAAATATCACTGGCAAGAGAGAGGCAAGTTTACTAAGCCTGATGCTCTCAGACCCCTTGAACAAATTTTAATGGGTATTATCATTGACATAGAGCCATTGTAATTGATTTTTTATCTCTAGAAAGTAACATCCAAAAGTCAGTACCTGTTCTGGCCTTCCAATTGCTTTGGGCACTGCTGACCAGGTAGAAGTTGCAGGATCTAGCGAAAATGTACGGGCTTGTTCTGGTTCTGGCCAGGACAGGGCCAATTTTGTCAGCAGCCAGGAGGGGCACAGCCAAGACCCTGGAGTTATTTGGATACCACCCCAAGACATGCACAGAAGGCATGGAGAGGGGTAGGGTTTTTCCAGTGTAGCCGGAGTGTGCAGGGTGTGCAGTTGGGTGGCACCAAGTTCCACAGTTCTGCATGGTGTGCAATCGCATGTGAATCTTTCACCCGTCTTGTATACTCTGCTATTAGCATTGCTGTTGTTACTGTTTGTTTGCTAATTTCATTGCTGTTTCTAGTAAATTCTTCTTTATCTCAACCCATGATCTTTACCTTTTTGTGCCTCCAATTCTTGTCTTCATCCCGCCTCAAGGGGTCTGGGGATAAATGAGTGAGCAGCACATGGCCTGGAGTGTTTCAGTGGGAACCCTAAATTAGGAATAATATTATTCCTAAACTGTGACAGGGTTTTTCACTCATTTTTGTCAAAAGTCTCTGTAAGGGTTGCTGGAAGCCATCCTCACTTTTTGAGGTGGTTTCAGTTACAGAGAGCCCTATGAGTCTCCCTTTGATCACTTAATTTTTATTCATTATCTCTGTGCAGCTGCTACTGGGAAAAGTTGTGATGTAAAGTGATCTACAGTGTAGGATGATGACATTCGGCTCTACCTCCCATTTTCATCAGAAGCAGATACAACCATCACACAACTCCCAGCATTTGACAGTGACACAAATCTGAAATAAAGACAGTTGGCTGAAGCTCAGTTGAAATAAGATGGAAGTGATACTGACTCTCAAGGCAAAGTAGGAGGAGGAAGTGGCAAAATTTGAAGCTGTTTCATTAGCTGAAGGAAAATAAAAGACTATTGTCAAAGTGACGGCAATTTTAGGTTTTAACTAAATTCATCACTACTCCTAACCTCCCAGACTGCAGAAACATGATTTATCACAGAGAACTGACTACAGTGTTCTCTCTTTTCCTGTCAAATTCAGATCATAGATTGCTCATTTATACTTTTACCATTACTAGGGCAATGTGTTCTCGTATAGGACAGGTGGGAGATTATGGGTAGCTCTGATTTGCAGAACAGGCAGAAGCCTTGCTCCTGAGCATAGCAGTTTCCACCTGCATCTATCAGAAACAGTGTGGGAGATTCAGTGTTGTTCTGTATTACCAAACCTGACATGGCCACTTTCTGAAGCTTCAGCCAACCTGTTAATGAAATTTTCCAGAGTTGTGGACCAAATTGTATTTGGGATATCCTTGAAAGAGACAAAGGAGGAGCCTTCTGGATGGTGAACCTCTTCCACCAAAGTGCACAGACAGCAGATCTGACCCTTTTTAGAGAGGCACAGGATGGGTCACTAGTGATGGAAATCACATCCTTTTTAGTGAGGTACATGGCAGAGAACATGCTTCCCTTGCCCATATTCATCTCTGATTTGTGTAGGGAGGAGGTGAAATAAACACTAATTTTTTTTTCATTTTTCTTTACTGAGTAGCTTTACAGCTTGTTATGAGCTAGTTCAGTTCTGCTCCAAGGCTTCCTTCTACACACTAGTTCAGGGCAACCTGCAATGCAAGAGGGTGAAATAGAGAGCAAACCAACCCACCCATCAGTCTCAGGCACTTCATGGAGAAGTATATCTATACCTGCTGTTGAGACACTGACTGAAGTGTGCAGCAGATGTACTGAAGCTAGTTTTAAACTAATAACTATGTGCACCACCTTTAAATATCCTGGCATGAAATGCAGGTACCAGTGGCAGTCTAGCCACTGCATTGGGAAGCTCTTATGCTACTTTTCAGATAGTTTTGCAACCTGGGCAGTGCTCCACACTGCTATGCTCTGGCTGCTGGCTGTGCTGTGGTAGGAGTGTGCTAGACACAACTGTACTACAGACTGAATGTTAAGGCAGAAACTTACCTGGAACTTGGTGCAAAGCTTGTTCTGGAAGAGGACTCAAACTGAATTCTCTGGTGATAGACATAGACTTTCTACATAGTTATTTTTGTTATGTGCTGGGCCAGTGCAGTTTTTTTCTTTAATGCTCTGTGACATGAAGTGCTGGTTCTCTGTGGTTCTTTGAAGTGCTTATGGCTGAGCACTTCGGCCATAAGCACTTTGCCTGGAGAGCATCTAGGCAAATGTCCTTCTTGGGGGATGTGGGCACTCAGAGCTCTGCAGGCAGCCAGGCACTTAATGAGGAACCGGAGGCTGCACAGGAGAACATGAAGCACAGTGTGTGCACTCGCAGTGTTCATGGAAGTATGCATGTGTCTCCTGCTAATGATCGCTGTGACAGACCCCAATGATAACCACATAAAGAACTGCAGGCTGAACAAGGAGATGAAGCCGAGTATCAGTAGCTGTCATATGACATATGTGTCTTCTGGCCCTGTCTTATCCTTGGGGTGCAGCATGTTCCCTTGTGTCCCTCCTGGGGTGGCTGCAGTCATGGGAACTGCAGGGCTTTCTCCTTTTTCACAATGAGTATGGCTTCATCCTCACAAAAAGGAAAGTATACCTGTAGTCCTCCATATGCCAGTGGTACCCAAAGTGATGGGGAGAAGAACGTTGCAGACTACGTGAGGGCTGTGGTTTTGAAAAGCAGAAGAAAATACTTCAGAGGCATCAAATTTTGTTCACCTCATAAACTATTCTGGGCACAGACCATTCTTTTGTTGCATTCATACTGCATCCACCAGCAGGGTGGGACACAATTAATAATTGCATCTCATAGAGCTTTTTGGAATATATTTTCACCCAGTCACACTGGAATTTCATTGACATGAAATTCCCCTTCAATTAAAAGGGAGCAGAGGATTGACAAATACCATAGCTCACTTGAATAAGAGTAGGAGTTTTTGATGCATCTGGTGCTTTTTGGAGTGTATTATTTGCTTTCAAATAATGTAAATATTCTAATAAGATGTTTTACCTAATTTCTGCTAAAATAGCATTGAAAAATGAAATTTGCGGGAGGACATGAATAAAAACTCGATTGTGCCAGCCTTCGAAAATAGTTAGTGGTTTGTGTGCTGCTGCCATCTGATGGTTATTCTCTTGAAATGCAGCACAATGCCAAGCCACCGCTGTACAGGAAGGGGTCAGCTGCAGCCCTGCACTAGGGACGAGCAGGTCTGGACTGGGCACTCCTACGAGCAAGCTGTGGAAATGTGTATTGCATTTGGCAAGAAAACAAATATAAACAAGATCTTTCTCACCTCTGTTTTCTTGTTCGTCTCCATTTCTACGATGTGGAAAGCAAATCAGTGTTACAGGAGTTGTACAACAGGTGTATTGTAAAAAAAAGAGTAAGAAAAGACTTTTCCTTTGAAATTTCAATGGCACTAGTTGAAATGTTTGCGTTCATAGTCAATGATCAATTATCTGTGCAGATGCCAATGGGGAAGCTATGTTTTAGATAAAGGAAAGACAAATACAGTATGGTGGGAACAATCAGATTTTATGGAACATTTAGAGAGGATCAAGGTTTTTTACACATTTGGGAACATGTATTCACATATGAATAACAACGTTTCTTTTCCCAAAATGTTCAAAGTCATACGAAGTAATTACTTCTGGTGTATTGAGGCTGAGTGAGCTCCAGAAAGTCTCCTGTTCTGGGTAACAGCAATAAAAAAAAGAGATGCTTTGTGGCTTATGCATATTTTCAGTGAAGTTTTGCTAGCTCTTAAACATAGAATCATAGAATGTCTTGGGTTGGAAGGGACCTTAAAGACTATCTCATTCCAACGCCCCTTCCATGGACAGGGACACCTTTCACGATAGTAGGTGGTTGCTCAGAACCCCATCCAGCCTGGCCTGGAACACTTCCAGGGATGGGACATGCACAACTTCTCTAAGCAACCTGTTCCAGTGCTTCACCAGCCTCACAGTAAAGAATTTTTTCCTGATATCTAATCTAACCTGCCCTCTTTCAGTTTGAATCCATTCTCCCTCATCCTGTAACTACATTCTCTTATAAAAATGCCCCTCTCTGTCTTTCTTCTAGGCTCCCTTCAGGTACTGGAAGGCCACAATTAGGTCACTCTGAAGCCTCCTCTTCTTCAGGCTGAACAAACCAAATTCTCTCAGCTTTTCCTGATAGGAGAGGTGCTCCATCCCTCTAACGATCTTAGTGTCTCTGGACTTACTCCAATAGGTCGATGTCCTTTCTGTGCTGGGAACCCCAGAGCTGGATGCAGCACTTCAGATGGGATGTCACCCGAACAGAGTAGAGGGGCAGAATTCCCTCCCTCACCCTGCTGGCCACATTTCATTTTGATGCAGCCCAGGACATGCTTGGCTTTCTGGGCTGCAAGCACACATTCCTGGGTCATGTCCAGCCTCTCACCCACCCCTATTCCTTCTTGACAGGACTGCCCTCAATCTGTTCATCCCCCAGTTTGCATTGATACCGAGGTTGCCTCAACCCAGATGCAGGACCTTGCACTTGGTCTTATTAAACCTCATGAGACTCCTATGGGCCAACTTCTCAAGCTTGTCCCACTCCCTCTGGATGACATCCCATCTGTCAGGTGCGGCAACTGCACCACTCAGCTTAGTGTCATCAGCAAACTTGCTTAGGATGCATTCAATGCTTTCATCTATGTCATTAATGAAGATATCAAATAACACAGGTCCTGAGACACCACTTGTCACTGATGTCCATTGAGACTGAGCTGTTGATCATTACCCTCTGGATGTGACCATCCAAACAATTTCTTATCCATCTAACAGTCCACTCATCAAACCCATCTGTCTTCAAATTAGAGAAGGACGTTGTGACAGTGTCAAAGGCTTTACACAAGTCCAGATAAATGACATCTGTAGCCCTTCCCTCATTCACTGATGAAGTCACTCCATCAGAGAAGGTCACTAGGTTGGTCAGGCATGACTTGCCCTTGATGAAGCCGTACTGGTTGTCTGAATCACCTGTATGGAATCACCTCCCTGTCCTCCATGTGCCTTAGCACGGCTTCTACAAGGATTTGTTCCATGATCTTCCCAGGCACAGAGGTGAGGCTGACAGGTCAGTAATTCCCAGGGTCCTCCTATCTACCCTTTTTAAAGATGGGTACAATGTTTCCCCTTTTCCAGTCACCTGGGACTTCACTTGACTGATAGGACTTTTCAAATATCATGGAGAGTGCATTGGCAACTACATCAGCCGATACTGTCAGGACTCTGGGATGCATGTCATTGTGAAAGAGTGTTTAAGATCTCTTAAAGAATCACTGGCAAAGGTATCAGTAAAAGCTGGTTTAATATAAAAGAGACAGCACAGCAAAGTTCTTCGGCAAGGTTCACTCTACTACTTAGTAGATGGTTAAAGCACA
>VZRJ01004797.1:32527-86241 GCA_013397565.1 Ptilonorhynchus violaceus | reverse complement strand
TCCGCCGGCGGCTGAATTTTCCGAAGGATGCGCAAGAAACGCGTAAGGGTTGGTTCCTCCCGTCGCCTCTCCTCTGTAGCCAAGTTTAGTTCCCTTCAAGTGATTCATCAGTCTCCAGCTTTAGCAGTCCAGAGTTACCCATTTATGATAACCAGCCAGTGTAAGGAAAAGGTGTCATGAAGCTTCTTTACCTCTCAAAAGAGCTAAATTTCTAAACAACGCAGAGACATTTGTGTCACGTTTACTAGAGGTGTATTGGGGATCTTTAACGTTTACACTACTCCTTGGGAGAATTGAGTTCTGTTTTAAGATTTAGTGAGTTAAAACATTCGTTGGTCTTGTAAGATGCACATTGAGAAAAACCTGCACTTTGAAAAAGAAACAGGAAAAAAATCAACAATGTTTTTGTACACTAACGTGCCTGCTTTTGTTGATAACTTCTTACTGTAAAAGCTTTCAGAAGTCTATAGTGAAAATGTTTGGTAAATTCACTGCAGTTTAAAATTGATGATTAGTTCCTTTACTAAAATAACTGAGATGTTGCTAGGATATGGCAATTAAAAAGGAAGTCCAAATGTAGTACACATTCCTTTTTGTAAACAAGTTCTGTGTTTTTAATGCAAGGCAGGATTTCTTTTTGTTTTGCACAGGTGAAGGGTATAATTCTATTTTGTACAACTACATGGTTTACCTTGTAAAGAGTTCCATTTTACCTGTTACAATTCATCAATCTGGTAAGCTTGAATATTAAAAGTTTTATTTGAAAAATATATATATTGTAAACAGCCTTAACTGGTGCAGTAGTCACAGTTTTAAAGGATAAAAAAAAGAAAAAAAAAGATAAACCATCCTGGAAGACATCTTCCAAATGTATTTTCAAAACAGTATTTATACTCCTATTTTAAAGGAAGGAATTTTTTTGTTTGTTTTGTTTGTTTATTTAAAGAAAGGCCACTCTTAATTTCTGAGAAGGGGGAGGGGAGAAGTAATGGGATCATATGCTGTTAACTCTTCATGAACTTTGAGGTATTAAAAAGGGTTTCTGCAAAGAGAAAAAGTGCTAAATCCTCCTTTTGGATTCTGCTGTGGAATGCCAGTACCAGACAGTGTAAAAAAATTGCTAATTAAAGAGAATCAGATATGGCATATTTTATTCCATCATTTGAGAGCAGACAAAGGCTTGATTTCGTATTGCACGGAGAACCAAAAAGCAACTCTCCTGGTTGCATTTGGTTCAGTACCCCCTCCTCCAGTTAAGGCATATTGAAGTGAAGTATTACAAAATAACCTTTTTGTTAATCCTGTGTGTGGAGCCTGCTGCATAATGCCAGTGTATCAGCTACCCAGGGGGCGGGGGGTGGGGGGAAGGTGGAAGAGGGGGAGAGAGAGAGTGGAGAGAGAGTTAAGGGTATGCAAAGTTACAGTCTATTTCTGTGGTTCATGGAAAATTATATTGAACTTTTTAGCTGCAGAGAGGCTGACGTAATTTGCAGCCTTAGAACTGGAGAGAGAGATTTTATCCTAAAATATTCAAATATCTCTGCACGGTTGTTTTCAAAAATGTTTTGACTTGCACACTTTGTATAATCTAAAATGCAGAATGCCTGAGAAGTCTTAAAGTTGCAAACTGATGTCTGTGAAGCTCACAATTAAAGCTCTAATCTAGAGAAGAGAGTGAAAAGCAGCAGTTGCCAATTTGTCAAGTAGTTCTAAATAGCAGAAATTTAAAATAGAGCTCCTTTTGGCCGGCAGATTTCCTGGTGTGGAATACCAGTCTAAAACATATGCCCTAGCCAAGTCCCATTTTGGTACTGAAGATTGGTTTTATGCTGCCTCTCTGCAGATGCACCTCCTTAACCCCTTATGGGAAAGTGGGAAGTTCTGTAATCTATGCCTGTAACACTGATTTAGGCACAAGACCAATTCCATAACATACTGTATTGCTCATACAAACAAGATTTTGCAAAATGAGTAACTAAAGCAGGGAGGCTAAATGGTTTTGCAGGTCTCCAGTTGGGTGGCTTTATGAGACAGCTGAGTACCCAATACTGAATTAAATGGGAACTGCTAGACTGCAGGGTGATTTTGGAAAACAGACCAACCAGCTAGGTGCCTAAATACAGATGCGTATGTGTAATAATAGTTGTTGGTTTTTCAAAAATTGGCTATACACATTGTAGTTCATGGAAGCTGTATCCTAGTTTTACTTAAGGAATTGATTTTTGTCGTAAAAAGACAGCATTTTACTTAAGATAATTACTTTTAGGAATTATGAACTAGACAATTCTGAAACTCCAAATGTTCCAAAGATCAGTGCTCAGGGAAATAAATGGAAAGTCAAGAAAGCTACCTATTATACTCAATTGTTTAAATGTAAACAATTTTAGACTATGGATTTTTAAGATTGTTAAAGTCATAACTTTTTTTTGTATGTATGTGTGTGTACACGCCTGTGTAAGTGTGTTTGTGTTTTATTTAAGTCTCTTCAGGATGCCATTGAATTAGAATATTTATTTGTGGCTCAGTTTTTAGTTCCCAAATTTCTACTTTTCTTCATTTGGGCTTTTATCCCCTGGAATAGTTTAATGGTGGACAGATTGCCAGAATAATGTCCAAGTCAGACTCCCACAGAAGCCAGTAGGCGTCGTTTCATTGACTTCAGTGGATCTGGGCACAAATGATATGTAACACCTACTCTAAATAATCTTCAAAGTAATCTTGATCTTCTGGCATAGCAGGATGCAGCAGTGGCATATTATTTCTCAGTTATTTGTGATTTGTATGGACAGCAGTATTAAGGGAGGTCACCTATGGTATTATACACATTTTTTTAAATGCAGGAAAAAAATTTGGCAGGCAAATTGACCAAACAAGCCATGTTTTCTTAAAGATGGTATATCAGTGTTTCAGGTATCTGGTGACTAACTTTTCTGATAAAACACAAAACACCACGCAAATTTATTTCTCAGTGAGAAGTAACTTATAAATACAGGATATGAGATGAAGCTTCACAGGCATGATTGCAGTATTGTGAAGCTGTTTTTAGTAAACCTGAATCATCATTCTATCTTCTGAGCAATAATGTTAGAGTGTATAAACTATACTGTGCCGAAATTGAAAATAGGCTGGTGTGGGAAGCATTGGAGCTTAGGTTAATTATCTGAGAGGATTCATACTGTCCCTTTATTTCCCATTTTCCATCACAGAATTGTCAAGGTAAATACAAACCCAATCGATTCGTGTCACTGGAGGGTGTTAACTGCAAAGGTTTTGCTTTAAGTAGCAAAACCAAGGAGAATGGAAGAGAAACATGTATGTGCTATCAAATCTCCATTTTACCTACCTGAAGTAATGTCAAGACTTCTTTTTGACCCATGACTTGTTTTAATTTGCTTCCAGCTTTACTCACATCTGTTCAAAGGGAGGAAAGAATAGGTGCAATGCTGCTGGTTTGGTCACAGTGGAGCACTGATTTTAGTAGCAGACTGCTTTCAGCTTTCCTGTCCCTTCTGCAGGTAATAGTGGCTAGTCAAGGGATGAAACGGTGGAAAATTAAGTCTGCTGTCTTTGATGAGACAGGATTTGCCTTCATGTGGAAAAAATGTATTCCCACCAGCCTATTAGCAATTCACGTGAATTATTTTCACACTCCAACATCCTTGCTTAGATCTGTTACTTATACTTTGCCTTGTAATTGACAGACAGAATATACATGAATCTAAAAACAGGAAAAAATTATGTTAGAGGGAAATTGTATTAAAGTAGTACAGATTTTACTCAAAGCTTGATTTCACTGTAGGACTTCTTTGGTTCACCAAAAAGCGCTATGGCGGCTGGTATAACTTAGATATATTTCAGACATACTGTTTAATAATCAGAAAAGGTTTCTGAATGTTCACATGAGAACGGCAATCTGTTTCTGCTTTTGGATATAGTACATATGAAAACCTTTTCTTCATTTTGCCATTTAATCCAAGATTGATCCTCAAGAAAATGTCAGTAATTGATCTTGTAACTTTAGGATCAATAAAATAAGTTTTAAAGCACAGCATATCCTATAAGAAAAGCCTAATGCTCTTCATTTCATAGTCTTTGTTGTCTTAGATGGATGTCTAATAGTACAACTAAAACTAGTATTTAATTACTATTTTCATTACAAAAACATGTTTTTCAGAGACTTTTAACTGGTACCAGTGGAACCATGATATAAAATTCTGGGTTATACCATGGAGTTTACTCTGTTTCCATAAGTCAGGTATTTCTCAGTTACAAGATGTTCAAATATTTTAGATAAATTCTAGTGGCAAAAATCTGTTCATTTCGTATGATGGCACTCTAAATTACCTCTCTTTAATACAGGCTCATATTCCTAATTAAAATGCACAAGGGTAAGATTCAAATTCGTCATGATCACTGTCCGGTTTTTAAATTTCTTAATTATCTCTCAGTAGTTAATGGCATGTGACTAGTGCTCAGTGTATCTTCCAGAATCAGCAACAGCTGATCTAATAACAGTTTAGCAGATAACAGATGTACCTCAGGAAGTCCACAGGTTAATGGAGTGGTGGGGGAAACACTTCAGTTACCTGTTGCAACAATTCAGCATACAGTGTTTCCTGCCAAAAGGAGGCACTGCCCAAACAAAATAACTAGCAGAAATCTGAAATTTTAAGTTGGGTGCATGGGGTTTGTATGTTCTTATTCTTACAATACCTGTTCTGAAACTCTTCCCCTGCATAGCTTTCGAAGAGTGAAATCCGCAAACTGGTCTTCTAAAAATATGATTCACGTAACTGCCTTGCTTTCCGCTGGTCAGCTATGCTATGTACTTTCTACCCAATATTCAGGCACGTGGTGAAGTTCAGTTGAAGTGTATGGCTATGTCTCCCTGATGTCACCCTAGATAGTCTGTAGTTGAAGACCAAGTCATCTAAGAAGCCATAAGACTCTTAGGTGTATTTCCTTTACAGAAGAAAGACCTGTTGTCCTCTTTCATTACTTCTTCAGACCCAAATGCCTTAAACTTCAGTGAATTTGCCTTGAGGCAGGAGTGGAGATGACGTTGCAGTTTGCCACTACTTCAGTCATGGAATTTTAGATATCTGGAAGACCTCCATAAGCTTTGTGGAAGGAACCACTTCTAGTGAAACACACATACTGACTTATCACCAGATCACAGAAAAGTCAGTGTCTCCAGTAGATTTATTCCCATAGCAATACAACATAGCAGAAGTTCCCAGGGTTTCACTTATGGATTTCTTCTGACATGTGTCTGTCTGATGGGGAAGTTCATTTCATGGTCTTTGCAAATGAATCATTTGTTTCACTACAGCAAGTAGGATTTAAACACCTGCTAAATACCTCAAGCATCCTCACCAGTTTGTCTCCTCTGTGGCCGTTGTTAGCAGAGGATACAGTGAAGTGTGGGAGGAGAGAAAGCTTATCGTGATCCTCTTAATAGGTTCAGAGGACTAAAAGTTCCAAAGCATTCATTGGTTTTATATTAAGATTTCAGGATGGAAGAATACCATCCTGAAATAATCTAAAAGGATTATTTTCCAGGGTTTATATTTTTGGAAACCTAATACTTATGTTTAGAGAAGGTTCTTTCAGAATCTGCTTTTTTTCCCAGGTTCTACATTTTAAATGAAAGCTCATCTCATAAAAATACTCAGTGAAATCTCCAGGCATTTAAATTATTAAATTTAGGGAGATTAAGTAGAGCTGTCCTACAAATTACTGAGTGCCACCAATTCCTGTAGAGGTCATATGAGGAATTTGACTCATGGTGCGGATGAGGCCTTATTTGCCAACATTCAAATTCTGGCATTTCCTCACAAATGAAGGAGGCAACAGCACAAAGCTGTGCTACAAAAAGGAAAGTTCCAGGCACCCAGACAGTCATGGATTTTGCATGAGGTATGTACAGCCTTAAGGTCTATGCAGCTGCCATCCATTCATGATTAAAATGTATGCCCTCACAAGGGATTGTCAGTGGTGGATCTGAGTAGAGGCTGATCTTGCTAGCTCTAGGTCTGATGGCTCCTAGAAGCATGGAAAAGTCCTACCAAAAGAAGCTCATGCTTTCACTGAAAGGAAAGAGCCACTGAGGAATTTCTATTTCCTTGCATTTTGGAATATTTACCATTTCCTGAATGACACAGAAGCTACCGGTGTATGCAGATCACCTACATTAGACTCCTGGGAAAACAGAGGAAATGGAAATGTAAGTGTTGAAAACTACTTAATCTGTCCAAAATCTTTTGATGGGTAATTAAAGGCTATGTTAATTCCAGGAGCAGAGCGTCCTGACCTGGGCACTCAAAATTACTAGCAGTTGAAAAAATTACTACTACCAAAATAAGACTGGAAGATTGAAAAAAAGTCATATACTGCTTTTTGATTCATCTCTTGCTCTAAATCAAAAAGAAATTCTGATACAGCTCTTTGTGAAACAGTTGCTAAGAAATGTGGTTCGTTATCCTGAATGGAACATAAGGGTGCTTCTCTCAACAAACTGGGAGCAGATAGCTGTACAGAAATGCATTTGGCTGACACAGAGACTTCCTCTTCACTAAAGTCCTTGGAGAGCTACCAGAAAAATATTGAAAGGCAGCATCATCATCTAGGTTTACCTGGACCAGTGTTTAGTGCATTGAGCTTCATGTTCTCCTATGCAATGGACCTGTCTTGTCTTGTCAGTGGGAACAAGCAGCTGTCTCTGGTGACAGCACTAAGCCAGGACTTGGGTGTGTGCAGGGAGCTTCTGACCCCCTGAGAGTCAGTGTGCTGTGGCACCGTCCTGTGCGTGTGTCCAGAGCAGGTGAGGCGGGACGTGCTGCAGCCCACGTGAAACGCTGCTCTGTGTTACAGCAGTGAGGAAGGCAGATTGCTGTCACAATGCTGAAGCTCCAGACTTTTTATGCAGTGGTCCTGGGGTGCAGCAGGACCTTGGCTGCATTTGACCTGCTTCTGGGTCATTTTTGCTAAAGCAAGATGTTCGAGTCAAGTGAAATGGGGAAAGGAGGACTGTCTTTATTGCTACCCCCTCCATCCCCCCCAACAAAATGAAAGTGATCAAATTGCAGACCTTCACAACAGAGGTGGTAAGTTGTGTCTTGGGTTCAATATTTATCTTCTACTCCCTCTAGAAACTTCTCCAAAGGAACAGCTCAAAATGGCAAAGTGCACACTGCCTGTTGTCTCTGTGCTTGGGGGGAAAGCCTGCTAATGGTGTATTGAATTACTCAATCAGCTGGTGGGGCAATAAATAGAAATGAGCAACAAACGATCTTGACATATTACAAGAGCTATGAGCTGCTCTGGGCTGTGTTTCACTGAAGGGCTGTGGCAGTTCTTATCTGCTTAAGGTCTGCAAGATCCAGAGGTCCAATAATGAGGATCCCTGTTGGAAGTTTTCCTGGACCAATTTATCTCAAAGTCAAAAAGCAACCGTTCCCTTGTTTCAGTAAATGCATCTTGGCATCCAAGCATGAAAAGAAAAAGAACCATAAACAGGGCAGAACTGTTGATTCATTCATAGTTCATTAATTTTTCATCAAGGGCAACAAAAAGACAAACATTAGTGTTAACATCTCAGATTCAGAGAATTGCTCCAGTATAAGAGGTTTTGAAGCTGACTGATAAGGAAGCAGCAGAAAGTACACCAAAAGAAAATTGATGTTTCACAATGCTACTGTCAAACCATTCATAATGTTAGCAAAGGCTAACAAGAACATGAATTTCAACTTGCCTTATACATGCAGCTGGAAATGCTTCAAGTCTCCAGATGATATTCAAAAACTTGTATACATGACTGGACTAGACTTGCGGTCTGGTACCTACTGTGTTCATAGCTACGTATTGGGAGTTTTCAGTCTTGTGTGTGTGTGTGGCAAAAATGTGTATGCTGGCTGTGGACAGATGGCCATCTTCCCTACTGCCACTGCAGAGCCAAGCTCTTCCATTCTATTTGGCACTGCAGCAGAGCAGCAGAGCACCCCCACTCAGCCGCTCAATCTCGGCAGAAGTGCAGGCACTTCCAGCACCACACCTGACTCTTCCCCAGTCACACTCCATGGGGGGCCCCAGGGGAACATGCAGGTCTGTGGACGGGAAGATGCCACCACACTTTTTCTCAGGTCTCAGAAGGAAAAGAGGAAACCGGGGGACTGTTAAGTTCTTCAGCTGCTCATTTTACACTGCAGGCCAGTGAGACCCTCACTAGCAGAGAGCCCCAGTGCACCCTGGGGCTCAGCACACCAGGTCAGGTGCCAAAAGAAATGCTTCTCTTCCCTGGAGGAGGAATCACTGTCACAAGAATACACAGAAAAGAGACTAAAGCACTGATGTCCCTAACATACGGAGTTGTGTAGTTTGAGATAGAGAGGGCCATGGTGCTCTGCTGTGATCCCCAGCCCCTACAGATTATCACCCGATGCACATTGATACATGGGCAAGCAGGGGGAGCGGAATGGCAATCACATGTTTAACCAGTTAAATTAAATACTGATGGACCAGCCAAGGGGCAGATAGGGAGTTAAAACACACTGAGGCAACCTAATCCTCCTCCTGCCCTCTCCTGGAGACCCATAACTGGAGAGCTTTGATAGGTAGAGATTTTGTGAGGGGAAGTTTTAGTTGCAACAAGTGGAAAGAACACCCCTGTTTACAGTGGGAATGTCAGGGTATTCCCCAAAAAAAAGGTCACCTCATTACAGCAGTATGGAAACCCAAAAGAAATTCCAAGAAAAGAGTTCAAGCAGAGAAATCCAGCTGAAACCCACGTAAAAAGAGTAGAAGCTGATCTCTTAAATCACACTTCTTTCTTTTGGAACAGTCATGTCATTTTGTTCTTTACATTTTCAGCTCCAACTCTCAGGAAAGATAGAAGCTGGTAGGAGGCAGACACTGATAAAGGCTGTACTGGCAAAGTGTCAGGTAAAGGGAAACCATTTTTACATTTCTGCTCTGACAGGAGAGGACAATATATTCTAGCCTGAAAGCTTAGATGGCAGAAGCAGCAGTGATTAATTGCTCTAATTAGGGCTCCAAATAGGAAAGAGCGAGTTTCCTGAGCTATTGCGTGCTAAATTTCCTCGCTTCTATGAATAACTGTATTGCTCAGAGGAGATGGGCATCAGAGTGCATCATCAGAACAAACATTTACCCACTTCAACTTAGAAATACCACTACAACCTCAACACAAATAACTAATGAAAGAGACAACAGGCCATTTTGGCACCTGAGAGGCAGCATGATAGCCTGGTTCATCTGCTTCCCTAAAGAGATCATAAATCAGAGACTCACAGAATCACAGAATGGCCTGGGTTCAAAGGAACCTTAAAGATCAACTAGTTCCTACATCCCTGCCGTGGACAGGGACACCTTTCACTAGACCAGGTTGCTCAGAGCTCCATCCAACCTGGCCTTGAACACTTCCAGGCATGGGGCAGCCACAGCTTCTTTGGGTGACCTGTTCCAGTGCCTCACCAATCTCCCAGTAAAGAGTTTTTTCCTTATAGCTAATCTAAACCTACTCTCTTTCAGTTTGAAGTCATTCCTCTTTGCCCTGTCACTACACGCTGTTGGAAATATCTCTCCCCGTCTTTCCTTTAGTCTCTCTGCAGTTACTGAAAGGCCACAATTAGCTCACCCTGAAGCTGCTTCATCTCCAAGCTAAACAATCCCAATTGTCTCAGCCTTTCCTCATAGGAGAGGTGTTCCATCCTTCTAACCATCTTGGTGGCCTCCTCTGGACTTGCTCCAACAGGTCAGTGTTCTTCCTGTGCTGGGAACCCCAGAGCTGGATGCAGTGTTCAAGTACTCAAATGCTTGCATGAGCAACTGTACCAAAAACGGGTGAGTTGCTGCTCTGCCACACTACCACTTGCTGATTTCAGTGAAGTACCAATTTCTGCTGGCCACTTCAGCATTAACAGGAGATTTTTCTGCAACAGGGCTGGTATCTTGATCCTTTTATGGTCTTCATTGACATTTATACCCTTCCATCTTGCCTTTCAGCCAACAATGGATAAATGTCAGGTCCTGATTCTGACCTCTCTGATGTGGACAAATGGAAATAAAATCACCACAGTCAATAGAATTACACAAAAAACTACCTCATATCACCAGAAGGAGAGAAGATCACATAAAGTGCTGACTGTCAACGTTTGCCAAATGCATTATGGGAAATTCTGAGTACATTCCTTCCAAAAAGAGCTGGAAGGTATTTAGCAAAAAAAAAAAAAACCCACAACATTTTTGTTGGAATATATCCTACACAGTCCAGGAGTCAGCCAACTTTAGCAACACTCTTCTGTCATATGCAGGAAAAAGCTTTTGCTTCAGCTGAGTCCAGCTGCTTCTTATTGACAATCAGATGTACTGGCACAGAGAGCATCTAATCTGGATTGTGGCCATCTGCAAGTAGCTAGAAGCACACAAATAATAATGGCTCATCATTGCACTGATTTATATGAGGAGGGCAGTGAGATGCCTATGTCCATTATTTTTCTTCCAGTCTTTGTTTGAACTCCTCACTTGCCTGACTAATAAAATGCTCTGATAGAGGCCACAAGGAAAGGAGGAGCTTAGCATAGGTGCATGCCAGCAGCACTTCACATTCAGTAAGTCCAAGGCTCCTTTCACTGCCTGTGCCTGTCAGAGGAGTTTCTACAGTGCTACATCACTAGAGAGCCCACCATCAGAGCAGGCTGCAGAGGATTGCAGGCTGGTCTTAGAAATGTTCCTACTGGTGAAGCAAAGTAGAGCAGAAATACGCAAAGCAAGCCTCACTGCTGATTGTACCCTCTCATTTGTATGCTCAACACTCTTCCAGTAATGAATCATCAGCCCAAGTTCTGCTCAGCTCATCATGGCTAGAAATGCTGCAATAGCACCAAACTGGGTGGGGGGACACAGATCCATCTCCAAATGACTGAGCAGAGGAGATGGTGGATGCCCATGAACCTGGCAAAATTACACCCTGCTGATGTTGAAAGTGTGATAATATACAGGTATCCCTAGCAGAGTTGAATAGAGGGGCGATACACCATGACAAGGTGTCTGCTGTGCAATGTGCATCAGTGGTGAAGCAAATGTTATTCCCCTTTAGTCAGGGTACTCTAGAGAACAGCAAAATTGCACAATAACACAAAATGTCCACGCTTCCTTTTGTGAGGAAAACGTTTCTTGTCAAGGCAGGGGAAGGCAATGTATGCCATGGGGAAAGGGAGTGCGCCACCCCTTTCTGATCATCAGAGCAATCTAGGGAGAAAACACTATGTTTTAGACAAAATGCTTCATACATTCCCAACCAGAAAGGCACACTCTGTTCCAGGTGTCTGCAGCTCTTATCTGAACATGGTGCCTGGAAATTACACGCCGGTGAGCAACTGAAAGGAGTCTTATGGACACCTGGGACCACCTATAAACTTTTTCTCAGTGATCCCATCTCTGGAAGAAGATGCACCTGTGCCTGCCAAGAAAAGAGCTTACATGTGGAGATAATAGTGCAACATGGTAGTTTTTGCAAGATTTTATGAGGAGAGAGTGAGGGAGTTTTTTGTTAACAGCTCAGTTTTGGTTACAGAGGTTTATGTGTCAGCCCAGCCAACTGAAACAAAGCACAGTGCTGGAGGAACTGGAGGGACACACCAGCTCTCAGGTACTGCCTTTATCTGCAGTTGAACTCATGCAAAATTCACTCTGTCTTGGTGCCTTTCGGGGGAATAGCATCAGGTGAACAAATCCCAAACGCAGAGGAAATTAAAGATGCACCGATGCCCTCTATAATAAAGTGGAGACATGTCTAAGCACAATTTCAAAATTAAAAATCTAAAATCAGTCTTGTATGGTGACATTTCCACATGGAATCATTTGTCTCCAGTGTCAGTGGTCTCTCAGTTCCTAGAGAACCTTAGTACCTTCTTGTTTCAGAGGGCTGCATTATGCCTTTGAAAGCTTTGCCATCAAGGAAATTTGGGATCGTTTACAAAGCCAATCCTGAGGGAACAAAGAGAGTATAGTTTCCTATTTTTTCATGATCCACTTAGAGCAGAGCAATAAGAGAAACAATGGCAGTGTCACATATGTCATCTTCAGAAACAAGGAAACATTAGATTTGGGTGAAGGGATGATTAAATGGAGATATAAAAGGAGGAAAGGAACTTGAAAAGGTGGATTTTTAGGAGAGCAGGGAGAATGCAGAGGTCACAACAGCTTTATTCTATAAAATACACAGACAAGCCATGCATCTCAGTTAATGACCGGAGAAGTATTTTCTTCTTCATGGATCAACCATGTGGTTCCTTAGACTATGTCTGCTCCTTTCCCACTATCTCAGTTCCAGAAATTGCAGCCTTTGCCATTTTTGCTCCCTGGCAGTAGTGTGGAAGGAGATAGCAGCTCTCCATTCCACTACAACCAGGACAGATAGTGCCCATGGGCCAGTAGCCCTGCACAAACACATTAGCTCCAGGAATTAAGATGCTTCCTTTTCCTGCTATATTGTTGCTAGGGAGCTCCTGAGGTTCCCCTGGATACCATGCAAGGGATAATAAAATGCTGTCATCTGTCTGAACTGAACAGTAACTGCTATCAGCAGTTCCTCCTGTGTTCTCTCCTTTTTCTTGTTTGCTTCACCCCTGATTTGTCCCCAAAAACAAGGTATTGCCTAGGGTTGGTTTGGCATAGGCAAGAGAGCAATAAAACCATGTGCATTCAGCCTTGCCTATTGTGCAGACACTGAAGCAACACTGAAGCTGTTGTGCATGTCAGCAGCTTAGTCTGAACCTGCTGGGAGAGGCAGAGATGTGATCTAAGGCTGTGACCTAATGCTTACGTCAAGCCCAGGTCCTCATTACATAACACAGCAGCATTTCCAGGGTGCATCCACAGCACATCCTTCCCTCTTAGTCACTCTGCTAGCTTGCCTGAGGTATCTGCCAATGTGCACCTCAAAATGCATGTAGCAAATTAGTGTCTGAGTTGAAGCCAAAGAAATAAATGCCTTCTTGTGAACCACTGTGACCCATGCATTGCCTGTGAGGGCACAGGCTGGGGAACAGCAGGTCTGAAGCAGAAGAAGAAATGTCAGATTGGTTGGAATTATAAAGTAAAGCCAGAAAGGGAAAAGTGCTCCAAGTACAGCTGTGATTCCTCTGCCAGCAAAATTTGAAGAAGATAGTTTCATCTGTTAGATTTCCAAATGAGCCAAGGTTCAAACATGCAGCATCACTGAAGTCTTGTTCATGTACTTTTCAGCTTCCTGAAAATCTCATTGTTTTTCTGTACTCCCAATATCTCATGTTCAAATCACAACAAAGATCCTATCTGCAGAATCTGCACAATGGAAAAAGCTGCACGACCAGAACAGCAGGTACAGACAGTCACTGTATCAGATCTAGCTGAGACCAGGTACCAACAGTGATTCATCATGTCAGCTTAAGCAACAATAAAAAGAAGTCTGCCCAAGGCTCTCAGTAGCCTAACACATCTCAGGTATACTAAAATCTCAGCAATATTAAAATAATTGTACCAGCCAGCTCCAAAACCTCCTCAATACTCATCCATTGTACTTGGGGCCACCTGCAGGCCTTTCATGAAGGCAGATAAGCACATCTCTAGCCTTTCAGTGAGAGGAATACTGCCTATTCTCAGCATGTACTGCTACTGGTATCCCCAGTGAAAATTAATTTCCTGTCTTCCTTCCAGGAAAACTGAGCGTCCTTGGAGTCCCCAAGATCAGCTGAAGGATAGACGGGGACCAAGGTGGTGTGACCTCTCATTCAATGCATTTTTCTAAATCAGAACAGAGATGCTGAGTGACTGATACTTGAGCTTTCCATTGCTTTTCATCTGCTTTTCCTTCACCTGTGACAGGGGTTCCTGTGGTTCTCCTTTTGCACCAACTTGCCTTGCAGAAGAGACATCAGCCCCCACTTTGGTACTGCACTGGAGCACAGAGCCCAGACCTTGGAGTGGAAGTGGGATGCAGCAGTATGTCGTGTGCCCAGCTTCTGTCTAGTTATTAACTGCTGGCCAAAACACCTGTTAAGGTCCCAGTGGTGCTCCAAAAGGGGCAGACAGGTTTGTCTGGTACAGAAGGAAGGGAGTACCAGGTCAGAGATCCTAGTAGGTCCTGAGCTAGTGGTGTCTCTCAGCAGTAAAAAGCAGCTGCTACACATTGCAGCCAAGCTCAGCAGGCTGTGTGGGGTGATACCCTTCCTCCTCAGGGCCAGCAGGCAGTCAGCAGCTCTGAGCTCACCGGGAGACATCTGCCTGCTGCACTCAGGTCTGCCTCAGTCTCCAGCAGTGCATTCACTGGTTGAAAGACCCAGTGCAGTAACTGGGATGAATTGCCCAAATCCAGCCCAACAGTTACTCAAAAGCCAAGGGAGATATTGGGAGGAGCTGTTGACTCCCTCAGAGGCCCTGCAGAGACACCTCAACAAATTACAGGGCTGGGCAATCACAGACCATGTGATGTTTCACAAGGGAATGTGCTGAATCTGCTCCTGGGATGGGGCAACCCTGGAACAAACTGGGGAACGAGCTGCTGGAGAGCAGTGCCATGGAAAGGGCCCTGGGGGTCCTGGTCAAGGGCAAGTTGAACATGAGTCAGCAGTGCCCTGGCAGCCAGGAGGGCCAACAGTGTCCTGGGGTGAATCAGGCACAGCATCACCAGCCAGACAAGGGAGGGGATTGTCCTGCTCTGCTGTAACTCATACCAGCTCGTCCTTCTTCCCTCCAGGCAGCTTCTGGGCAGAGTATTTGTTCTCACCATAAGCCCTACATACCCACAAGTCTAGACTAAGAAAGGACACCAGATACAGCAGGACAAGGTGGGTTATTTTTTTGCCACAGGTGCCCTACGATGTTGATAGGGCCCTTTCTTGTTAGATTTCGCCCCTTTAGGTTGTTGTCACTATACTCACATCACTCTTAATCTGTAGGGGATGAATCAGCTCTGCCTCTTCCTAGGGCACCACCAGCAACAGTGCAATTAACCAATGTTTGGCAAACCACATAGGCCCAGCAAAGCCTGGCTTTTCACAGGCCACAAGCTGAACTGCAAAGGATTATCTCAGTAGAGAGACATAAAAACCCCATCCTTTGTGGCCCCCTTGCACCCACTCTTTGTGTATAACAACTCAAAAATGCAAAACCAAAAACTTAACCTGATGGCCCTGTTCTGCACAAAAGATATGATACTGGCAATGGCAAATTACCCACTACATTTCACCTCCTCCTCTTTTCACAGGCCTTTAAAGAACAAAAAGGTGATGTCAGTTCATCCATTTCTTCCTCAAACACCAGCTTCAGGCTTGTGATGAAAGGAAAAAAAAATTGAAGTAAAAAAAAGAATGTTAATAAAAAAAATTTATCTGTACAATGAACTGATTTTCTATACTTCCCCACAGACCACCATCAATGAAAATGGCTCCTGAGAATACAACACCAAGAATTCCCCGCAGAGAAGGAAACCCAGGCCTTTGTAAGTGTTATTAACACTCATGTCAGCACTGCCCTGATCTTCTCTCTTCTTTTATCACCCTCATCCTTACACATCATCTCCCATCCTATTTGCTCAGCTAGGCACATCCTTGATCTGTATTTCTGAGATGATGCCATCTCACAAGGCCAGAAATAATCAGTAGTATATACACAGCATCACCTAACTTAAGTATGTGAGCTGGAAGCATGTACTCTGCAGTCATTAGACAGCGAAAAAGGCTCTTTCAAAGCACAAAGCAAAGCAGGAACCTAATTTAGCTGCACTGAATTGCCCTGTGAAAAAGAACAAGGTGCTTGATCATAAATCAGGAAGATAATCTCTCTAGATAGTTGAGGATTTACCACATATACCCAAAATGACATGGAATGCAAGCTCATAGGCATAGGGACTGCACTGAGTGCTGAAATGGAGACTGGCTGCGCTGCACAAGGTTGATGGGGAGCTCCCCTGTGGGATGGGACACCTCTGCTCAGGCGTAGCTGTGGTCCCCCAGCTGTCGAGAGGGGAGGGCCCCTTGCAACTCTCGATGCCCCAGTCCCCTGGGATGGCCAGCAGGTGCACAAACAGGCCAAGTCCCTTAACATTTTCATTTTCCTGAACTGCAGCTCAGGGGAGGTCTGTGCTGCAGCACGTGCCGTCACACAGCGCCTGGAGATGAGCCCCTACCAGCAGGCAAAGCACAGCCCTACTTGCTGCTCGGTGGCTGCTCAGAGGGTGGTTTCCATTACTGCCTGACCCCTGCAGGCAGGGAAGTGGAGTAATTCAGCTGCTTGGCTAAAAATAGGAGGAGAGACTTCCCTTTCTCCCTTTGGCCTGTTCAATGAAAGCTCTCCACACTGATTCAAGCCACTTTAACTGTTGTCTGCCTCTTTTCTTCCCCAGCCTTTCTCAGATCTGATATTCTCTGCTCCGACATTTCATACCCAGTCTACCCACCTCTCCTCTGCCGTGCCACTTCAGCCTTTTCTGTCTTCCTGTGCTTTTGCAGCTGCATCCCACCCCTGCAAGTTCCCTTTCCCCATCAGGATTTGTACTGGCATGTTTAGGGCATCACAGATGCGCATAGAAGGTGTATGAAACTATCATTTTGAGTACAGCCACACTGCTGCCACGCCTTCTGATGGTGACAGCTGGCAGGATTCGAGGTCTGCTGTAGACATCTGGGTTGGTGGATCCGAAGCTCTGCAAAGCCACAGAGCGAACAAGGTGCCAGGAAGTATGATCCCTTACGCAGCATCCACCCTCCTGTGACACCACAACAGCATCGGATGAGCAGCTGCCTGAGCACTGGGGAGAAGGCTGAGGGGATGAACTGAGGCATGTGGCAGCTTGGAGCAAACTGAGACTCAGTTTACAGTAGCTGTGCATGAACTATTTTTGCCTAAATTCTTCTGTTTGCTCCATATCAAATTTAATCCAGATGAGATCAGAATCTGGCCTTACTTTTCATGTGTCCCATGTGATATTACATAATCTCTTCCAAAAGTCTTTAATTGCACTTGTAAATAGAGTGTCCGTGATACTAGAAAATTCCAGTGGTGTACCCAGCTAAAATTCTTTGGCCAGAATCTGCTGCTCCATGGAAAGACACAAAAGTTTTGGGCATTGGGTTATTACCAAGTAAGCTGCTTGTAGGTTGTTTCTTTCCAGCCTCCAGCGAAGCTGAAGGATAATCTCTGCCTGAAAGCATAGGACTGAATGTGCTGATTGCTTTCTTGTAACTCCTTTTTGTAATTTAAGGAGAATACTGGTTTTGATCCTGTTTACAAAAGTTGTGGGCTAGACACTAATGAACAGTTGGGAAAGAAGTCATCAGAACAGTACATGCCCTTCTCACCAGCTTTGGCACAAGGGAGTCATGGGATTTCGCTGTTGCTAGAGTACCTAACATAAAAGTTTCTAGGTAGAAAGATAACTTCAGGAGTCAGTATTCTGGTCTCAAAGCTGCTACATCATGTTTATGTAAGATGTGGACTACTGACCACTTTTGTGGAAATTAGTCCACTCTTCTACTGTTTTTCAAAATGCAATGTTGTCAGAACTGGGCTATACAAAACAAAACAAAGCAGAACAAAACATAACACAACAAAACAAAACAATAAAGGCAAGTTTATTATAGTAACATTGTTAGAATGGAGTTATTCTACTGAAAATATAAATCACTGCATATTTCTTCCAGACAAACACGGCAGAATCTGTTCCACCCCTTTGCAAAAATTGCAGCAAAAGGCAGAATTTACACTAGATGAAGCAAAGCATCTTACTTAACAACTGAAATTTTGAGTAAAATATTAAATTCAAGAAGGGTAGTTAATCTACCTGAGACTTTTCTTTAGTTGAAACTGAACAAAATAACACATTTTGGGAACTTGTAATATGACACCTCCTGCATAAAACAAACATTTTTACTGACACCCCTACAAACCCTGGGATTTTATCAAGAGGTTAAGTGTTTATTTTGATAGTTTAAAATTCAGGAATCACACAGATACAGCTTTTGATCTCAAAGTTTCTAGCTCTTATGGTGTACATGAAAATTTGAAAAGCTTCATAAATCTCTTTCCCTGTCTTCTGCTTGCCCCCAACCCTCCACCCCCAAGAATAAAATAATAATTAAAAAAGAGGCCCACTATGATTTCTACATCTCTGTCATAATATTTATGTGCCACATTAACAATATTTCTTGGTGGAAGATTTACGAAAATTTTTTGCTACCACTAAACTTACATTCCTTGATAATAATCTAAGCTATTAAAATAGATTTTTCCTTACATGAAAAAGACTGGAGCATTTAAATTAGCCTTCAAGTATTAGATAGAGGTAATTTTCTCTAATTAAGCATTCCAATTTCTTCCTAAATGACTTCCCCCAGTAAGTCAAAGATATTTCCCTTCTTAATTCTGCTACTACTGTGTCTAAAATAAGTCTACACTCAGTTTTACATTTCATTTTCTGCTACAGTGGATCTAATAAAGCACCTGATTTACAGAACAGAATGCACAGTGCTTAGGGGTTGCAGGGAGAGGCTGTCCAACCCATTGGTTTCAGATACTAATTAAAATTTACCCTCTCTCCAGCTCACAGCAAATAAGAGGCATTTTGCAAGCTCACTTCCCAGAGGTCAGCAATGACAACCATGGCTGGAAGAAGAAGATGCTTGAGGTGATATGCTCTGAGGATCAGCGATTAAGAGCCAGGAAAGAGAGTGGGAAGTGCTCGTGCTCACATGAGGTGACCTGCTGCTTGGTGCTGCAGGGGTGGCCCATCAGGCAGAATGGCCAGAGGCAGGCAGCAGGGCCAGGGAAAGGACACATGCCCTGTGTGACAACAGGTGGCACAGAGTTCGGATGAGGAGGGACAGCTGGGGGAGGTGAGGACAGTCCTGGAGTGACAGAAATCAGTACTGTCACATCACAGAACAAGAGCCATCACTGAACTCTGCAGCAGCCTAACCACAAAATGGGAAAGTCTTTTTCTCAGCATAACTTAGCTGTCAGAGGTGTCAAGAACAGGATTTTACATGAATTGCCAAAATGTCACCAAATACTATATCTCATATTATCCTTGTCCAGAAGAGCTTTTGTCACTGGTCATAGTCAAAGACTGGATACTGGAGCTGGGTGATCCGTGGTGTGTGGTCCCAAACAAGCCTTTCCTCCACTCCATTTATAGACTTCACCAGCAAAATGGAGAACTAAGTCTCAGGGGGAAAATAATCTCTCTTATCTTGTGAAGCAGAGATTTTCAAAAGCCTGTTAATCATCAAAGTGTTTTAAGCATTCAGTTTCTACATATTCCCCCCAAAGAGACCTGCCATTTTCTCCACATGGAGGGTTTTCTGGGACAAAAATCATGCCCATGCATGGAGGGAGACTTTTTTACAAGGGCATGCAGTGATAGGATAAGGGGGAATGGTTTAAAGCTAAAAGAGGAGATATTTAGATTAGATAATAGAAAGAAATTCTTCACTGTGAGGGTGGTGAGGCACTGGAACAGGTTGCCCAGAAAAGCTGTGGCTGCCCCATCCCTGGAAGTGTTCAGGCCAGGTTGGATGGAGCTTTGAACAGTTGGAAGGTGTCCCTGCCCATGGTGGGGGATTTGGAACCAGGTAATGTTTAAGGTTCCTTCCAAACCAAACCATTCTATGATTCTATGATTCTGTGCCCTGCTCACGGCACAGAACAAGTCCCATGGCAGACAAGGTTGTGCAATGAACCCCTGGCATCCTGAGTGACTTTCTCTGCATCATGTACAAAAGGTTTAACAGATCCATTTAAGTGTGTAGCAAATAGGGCACATGCATAGGAGACACCAGTTCCTCTGCATAACAAATCCGACCAGACCACTGAACATCGGGAATTACAGGCAAACATCCAAAGATGGCAGATTTCAACCAAACACCATTTTCAGCAAGGATGGTATATCTAGAAGAGCTGGAAGTCTAATAGTTTTATGAGCCCAGAGCCAGTCCATCTTGCCAGAACTGAAATCTCCTACTCACTCATTTTCTTACAACAGAAAGCTAGTGTTTCTGGCTTTTTTTACAGAATTCCATATGGAAGACATCAGAAGAGCCATCCCATCTGTCTTTCTCTTCTCCCTGTCCGGCTCGGATACTAATTCTCTGGTTTTCCTTGTTGTCCCTACTGGTCTGACTTTCCATGCCTTGTTCAAAGCCAAAGGAGTCACTAAAATTTTTCTGCTGATTCAAGCTCTGAGCACACATGCAGTTTCCAGAGAGTTTGTCAGGGAAGGATTTATCTTTACCCAGGCCAAAGCCATTTAGATTGCAAACTCAAGAGAGGCCTCTGGAGTTAATAAAAGGAAGCTGCAAGTATCCCCCGAGGCTCACTGTGTCCCAGCAATTGCTGCCTCCTCCCTGTCTGGTGAGGCAGTACAGACATGAGCAGGATGGTGGGAAAAGGAGGTTACCACCTAGGAGTAAAGAAAGAGAAAGAAAACCCTGGGAGCTGCAGTCAGTCTCCCCACAGTCCAAAGAGATGAGGAAACCTGGATGACAGAAAGCATTTTCTCCTCCAAAACACAAATTTGTCATGCAAAGCTGTAGGACCACTGGAGATGCACATGCAGAGGGAACGTCATCTGGATCTGCGGCTTCTGGACTGAAATGTTTATGACAGAGGGAGAACCAGCATTAGACCTCTGGTTAGAAGAACATTACAGCTTTGAGTAATAAATAGTCCCTTCTTGTTATTATCTCCATGGAATGTATTGTAAGAGGATAAAAATCTGGGTATAGAAGCAACTTGTATCATGCATGCAGTAGTCTTCTCACCTTCCTCCAAGGAGGAAAGGTTGAACCCAGCTGATTCCTCAAGTTTTTTCCTGGCAAAAAAAAACATTTCCTCTTTAGTGTTACAGTGCATTTTTCACGAAGAGCAGAAAATCCTTTACTAGGGAGAAGCAGTTTGCTGTTAACAAATACAGTGTGTTACTGCCTAGTGGAGCATAGCAGCTCACAGAAAATCTCTGTGCTTTCCCATTTCTTTCAAAAAGTCATACAGTGTCTCAGAGACAGTATCTACTACTTTCATAGCTAATTCCATAGCTATGACAGAATTTTCCATAGCTGCCAGAACACTAGAGTGTCCTTGGCATAACAGTGAGAATTTGGCCTTTCAGCTAGCAAGGAAGCCCTCTCTAAGCTTTTGTGCAAGGTCTTATAAAACATTAATATATCCAAAAGCAGGACTAAGTGAAGTAGTACTTCAGTGCAGCCATAGACAAAGCCACATCAACAGGCCAAGTCCAGGCTCTGTCTGTTTCACTCCCAGACTCCGATACCCAGATGGATAGCAAAGATTTCATTCAATCTATCTGCCTCTCGGAGCAAACGTGCACAGCTGACAGGATCATTTTTCCATTATCCTCTCCAGATAGACAGACAGGCATTCTTGGGTGCCTTGTGCCCAAGACAGCTCCCCATGTTCATCTTATAGACCTGCACTGTTGCGGCTCGCGCTCGGCTAGTTGGAGAATGCCGCAACCTTCCCGAAAGCGTCTCTCGTCCGGCGGTGCCTCAGCGTGGTGTGCGGTGACCAGTGAGATAGGTATGCCACCTTCACCTCTCGGGGGTTTCCCAGGGTTCGCAGCTGACACCCTATCCCACCAGCGCAGGTGGACGCGCAGGCACTCTCACACTCAGCGCCTTAAGCCGGGGACAAAGAGCTGGAGGCGACTCTCCTTATGGTGTTCCACAAGATGGTTTTATTCAGTGAAGGGTCCAGGGAAGGGGAGCCACAAACAAAGGAATGCACAGAGTTTTATACTAAACCAAACAGGGGTGGAGAGAACACCGAGGACCAATAACATGAGGGCCAGAGGGAGGAGAAAAGGCGGGGTTACGTTACATACAACCAAAAAGGGTAGGCAAGGGGAGGAGCAGGGGAACAGGGCCAATGGAGCACCGAGTGAGGGACAACTCTCTAGAACATAACCATAAAAGGGAACATAGATTGACAGGGAGAAACCAACCAAATAGGGGGACACAACATAGCAGGGTGTGGATGGGTGAGATCTTCCTCATCACTACCACTTAGGGGGAGAGTTTAGACTTTGACCTCGGAGCCTTTTCTTATCACAACACCTGGGCTCTCTGGCCCACTGGCTCCTCCGTCCCTTATGTGGCTGGCCCTACCTTCGCAGCCTCTCCTGCTGCAGGCCCAGCCACCACCACATGCACCCCTAAAAGTTATCCTGTGTCATGGGGCACAAAACAGAGCATGGAATTGAGAAGACAGGAGAGTTGCCTGCCATGAAATGTGGATGTGCTAGTCCTAAGCAGGAGAGATACAAGTCTCAGTTAGCCTGAGATGCTGTTTGTTTTCTCCAGACCATGTAGAGTGGTGACAATATAGACAGCACAAACATACATGCTGCCAAAGCTTGGCTTTGACTTTACACTTAATTCCATGTGCCTCGTCCATTCTTTGTCTGTCCACAGCCTTCCCTTCCTAGGCTGAGGAAGTACTTTCTGCATGGCCTCTCCATTCCTGAAGTAGCACAGAGGAAAAAGGGAATCTGGCATCCGACTGTGGCCCTTTGCCCTCCATTGTTCCCTCTCTCTCTTACATTCTCAGCAGCATAAGGCAAAGCAGGACAGACTTGTCTTGCACTTGAATCAGCCAGGTTTGGGGCACAAGGGGAGCTGGGGGTGCAAAAGGTTATCCTGAGATAAAGGAGTGAAGGCACATGGTGTGAGATTCCTGCTCAGCAGGCAGTCCCCTCTCTAGTATTCAAGAGTCTGGGCACCCTGAGGGCTATTGACAGAGAGGCAGTGCCTTTACCTCAGACCCCTGGCCATGCAACCCTCACCAGGGCACTGCTTCCTGCAGCCCCAGTACTATGGAGGCTGCCAGTGGTCCAGCCTGCTCCAAGCCCCCAGACAGCAGTAAAGCAGGCCCTGAGATTGATGCCTTAAGTATTAGCTTTTGGAATTTTCTAATCCTGCACTGTATTGGTGTGTAATTCTGAACTCCATATTATGTGCTAAGCAAGCTCTCTTCACATCCTGGTTAGACAAAACAATCCTTTCTAGGCCTGGGAACCAGGGACACCATCCTAGGCCTAAGTATAAACAAAGTGAATTGGAAGGGGAATGAATGGGGGAATATTACTTCATTACCTGGAACTGTAACTGGACAATTAACTTCTGATATGCAAATGTACCAAACCTATATCTGTGGGGAAAACTTGTGATCAGTATCCATCTTGGGTCCAACCTAGATGAAGCTTCCGCCTCAGCAAGGCTCTGAACAGCCCAAAGGTGTACCAGTTGAAGGCCTTCAATAAATTCCTACTTTTATCCACTAACTTTTCTCAGTCTCTGTTTCAGGTACTCCCATTTTAGGCATCAAGATGAGCCAGGAGGGCAAGGCATTGCTGCTGCAATCCTGTGTGATTCCTCCACTTCGGAGGATGCAACACCTGCAAGTCACTGTAGGGAAGAAGACTGAGCCCCAGTGGGAGCTAAAGCAAGCCCATGCTGCCCTACCAGCCTTTCCCACTTGAACTGTAAGGCAGGGATTGCACCTCTGCTAACTCCCCCTTCCATCTGACAGGAGTGCTGAGGTTCTAGGGCAACCTCTGGAACTAGACTGAGACCCCACCACAGCTCTCAACTAACACTGGTTAAACTCAACTAACAGCTGGTAAAAACTACCCTTCATTTCTGCTTTGAATTTGTTTTGTTTTAAGCTGCAGCGACTGGGTCTTGTTATCTGTCTGCCTGCTTTACTGAAGAGCTCTCTGTAATCGTTTTACTGTTTCCAGCAGGTACTTACAGATTCGGATCAAGTCAGCCCCTGGTGTCCTGGGTGATAAGTCAAATAAATTTAAATCCCAACCATTTCATTACAAAGGAAAGTTTTCTGGGGTCCTACTTGTTTTTCTTTCTCTTCTCAGAGCTTCCTCCAAATTAGCAGCATGTTTCTGAGCTGCAGGCTCAGGGCTGGACACAGCATTTCTGCTGGAGCCACCCCAGTAGACAGTATGGAGGTGACACTGTTGCTCCACTTCAATCCCAATGCTGCTGTTTGTGTCCCAGCCTCGTTCTAGGATGCTCCTCCATATGAATACCCAGCAAAAGCTCTGCATGCTGAATATTGCCTGCCTTCTTCATTGACAAAATCTTTGTTTGTCCAGATGGTTTTTCTGCACCCAGCTCAAATGGGTTTCATGTTCTTTTATAGTGACTATCTCAGTAATTTTTTTCCTTTTCCAATCTGTGTTTATTACAACCTTAGTATGGTAATTTATTTTACGCCCTCTGGTGCCTTGATCCAAACCAGCACTGCATCCCACAGTTATCTGTCTCTTTAAAGTGGACAGGAGGACCTCTTCTCTTCCTAAACACAAAGGCAGATTTACCCATCAACGGGTGATTTTGGCACATATCCCAGGCCGTGTCAGCAAGTTTTGTCCCATTAGCTGTCAGTCTGAGAGGGGCTCCTGGGTTGATGCCACCAGCACACCCATGTCATAGCTGGCTGAAATATGTCAAACTAGCCAGAAGAACCTCCTGGATGAGACAGTTTCTCCAGCAAGGAGTGGGACTTCAGCTCCAAGCTCTGCACCTTGTGTAGCAAAAGTCAATAGCAAGGACAGGGGGAAGTGGTTCCATGGTCATGGCCTCACCACCACAGAACAGCAGCACTGCAGGTAGGATCCATTCTCCTGTCCCCTTGCCAAGTCTGCTGTGCCAGGCTGCAGCCATTTCCTAACCAGTGACACAGCTCAGCAATTTCACATCATCATGTGAAGGAAACAGTGTCTCCAGATACTACCTCATTTTATATTCCTGCATCATGGCCAATGTACATTCCTTGAGCGCCTGGGGCAACCAGGATTTGACCAAGGTGGCAGGCTGCTGGTCTCCCAGCCTGTGTGGTTCCTTCATCCAGCATCCATCTGCAGCAATGTCACAATCACTGCTATAAAATTCAGGGTGGCCCCTTGCATAGTGCAAGGAAAAGAAGGTGGATCAACATTCCCTCTCTGTGCCCACCTGCTGGAAAATAACTTGAAGGTATTACCAGCTGTTTGAGAGAGAGTTTGAGAGAGGGTCTGTCCCAGCTCTTCCCCATAGTTGTGTCCTGTCAGGACACAACTGTCAATGAACTGTCAACTGTCCTGTCAATGAATAGGAGGATGCCTCCAACTGCTCTAACAGTGACACTGTGCTTGGAAGCCTGGCCTGAGTTCCCAGGCCTTTCATCAGGGAGTGTTAAAAAAAAAAGGACCACTCCATAAAGACAACCAGGGTTTTTCTTCTTCATTACGTGTTTTCTCCAGGGTACCTATTTACTACAAATTTAAAGATTTTGCTTAGCACTACTGAGCCCAAAATGCTCTGAGGCATTGGAGCGTGAAGGGCACTAGCAAACATTTTTAGAGAAACAATTGTTTAATGTCTTTTCATTTAGAAGACATTTTGATGAAAATTTCCACAGGGGTGTATTCAAATGCCCTCTCAAGATTCATTTAATGTGGGCCAGGTAAGGCATGAGCATAATGGGTTTTAATTTTATTTGAATTAATTTTACTGCCTTTCCAGAGCTCTTGTTTGTTAACAACTGTCTACTGTATGAACTTTTCAAACTAGAAAATATTTTAACACCCACCAGAGGCTGTTTGGCTTGACTGTTACTCAAGACACTCTCAAAAATGTCACATTTCCTTTGATAAACATGGAGACACTGTTGCAGGGCACTGAACACAACACAAGGGAGCTTGAGGGCTGAGGTAATTTTGTGTATGGAGAAAACCTCAAGTGCAGACATTATCCTTCGTTTCTAACAGCATATCTGTCAGCTCATTGCACAAGGAAGAGAAATTAACTCAGTAGACTGTGGATCATTTTTCAGAACAAATGCAGATCAGACATATTTAGTTTTGGTTTTTGGATGAAGAGCCATGCAGAGTTATGAAACTGTGTGTGATGTGTGTGGGCATGTGTGCATGTGTGTGTGATGTGTGTTTGTGCTGAATTCACTGACTAACTAGCAGCAACTTCTGTAATGAGGTGGACTGAGAAAGAGCTGCAGCAGCCCAAGCAGTGGACAGAAACTTCTGTCTGTCAGGACTGAGCAGTCACAGAGTTATGCCTAAACTGATGGCTCCAAGCAGCGCGACACAAGCAAAGAGGAAGAGCATAGAGCTTTTGCCATGCTGTGGCTTATGCCAAACTTTTTGCCATGTAAGTCTGGGGTTTGGGGAGAATTAGCACTTTATGAGCACACACTACAGAAAAAAGTCCATAAATGAAGACATGATTGCATAAACAGAGGAAGGTCCATTCTGGATGCTGCAAGAAGAGCTTCAGGGGTGGCTCTGTGACTTACCAGGGAAAATGGGCACAAGTTTTATCATCCCTACAGGTTGTCCCTACTTTGCAGTATTTCCTTCTTTTAAGAATAGCTGCCAGAAGCTTGCAAGAATACTCTTGCACACTGTAGATGCCTCAGCCTGTAACACAACTACCACTGCCTCCCTCCCCGCATTGCTTCACTCCACTTCACCATGCTGGTCTAGTGTGCCCTGCTGCTCCCACCACCTTCTCAGCGCCTTGGCCTCAGCCTGGGTAGAGGCAGGCATGGATGGGCTGCTTCGGGTGCTGCTTCCCACTCAGCATCACCCTTCTGTGTTCCACAGGGCCACGCAATTGCCACCTCCTCGCGACTGCACGCTTGAAAAGTGTGTCAAAGCCTGAAGGTTTTACTGCAGTCACTAGCTGGAGGTCCTGTCCCAGAGCAGCTGGGACCCCTGCCTGGGGTTTTCAGAGAGAAGCAAATACTAATGCTTCCAAAACCACAGGGGTCCCAAGGGGCAGCAGGGTGGCCAAAGCCATATCTGACAGAAGCTCATCCCTCTGCATCCCCATCCAGTATCATGTGGCTTTTTCTAGCACACTCCATCCAAAATGAAGGCATGGGCAAAGGGTCGTTCTCCCTCATGTGGCAGCAGAGCTAATTTTCCCACTGAAAGGAAAATTTCTTCCCATACACAAAAAGAGAAACAATAAAAGCAGCTGTATAATAACAAATAACACTATTTGTTTTAAATTGGCAGAACTTAGTATCTCCATGTGAAGTTCTCAGATCACAGAAACTGACTCTTAGAGTAGATAACTTTTAAATCTGTTATGTGTGAATGGGTATTAATAATGCTATAGCAATGGGCTGGGAGAGTACACACATAAACACTTAATCCTAATCCAGAACACATACATGCCTCCAGCTCTCTACATTTCCTACTCTATATCTTTCAACAGTAGATGTCAAATTATGATAAGTTCCAACTCTAGGTATCTTATTTTGGAAATAATCTCTTCAAAATATGTTAATGCTTTAAGCATCCCACACGGAACTGAGTTCTCCATTATTCTTCTAGCATAGTGAATGCACACTTAAAATTTCCTAATAGGTACTAAGAAGCTCAAGGCAGAAAAGACTTCCAAAATAACTCATGCTATTTTAAGAGAATCCAATTTAAACAAGTGCCAGCTAAAATATTTCTGGACTGAAAAGTTTTCTATAGTAACTTGCAAATGCAAAATCATTCACCAGGACAGTTCTAGCTGCTATCTTTTTTGTCAGAGACCTATACTTCTGTCCAGTTAAAAATTCCCAGTTTGAAAATAGGAAGGTATGGGATGAGCACTGATTTTTATCTAAATGTTTCAAAAACATATTCCTGTTTCTAAACCACAGATTACAGGTAAGGTCAAAGGATAGAGCCTATCCAGGAGTTAGTACAAAGCTTGCTCCTGAAGCTGCTGGGGGAAACAGAGCTATAGAAACAGAGCTTCTGAACACAGGATTGATAGTCAGGCTCCTTCCAAGTTTGGGCCAGCTGTGGTCAAATACAGCCTTCTCTGTGGATCTCACAGACCCTGTGTTGCAGCACCCCAGGAAAGTGCATTTGCAAGATCAAGATCAGAAGACCCAATGCACCTGTTCTATTTTTCATCCTGGCTCTCCTTTAAATTCTCACTGCAAAGCAAAGCAAAAGCTAGTTTGTGGTATAAAAGAAAAACTGGACCTGAACATAAAAAGAAGGTGAAAACTTGATGTCAGGCACACAAACCTATTGGGTAGTTTTGTTGTTTTGTTTCCAAATGGTTGCTGTAAAGCCTTTGGGATATTCTCTGCCCATCTGAAAGTCAGGCTGCAGATCTCAGCCTCTGTGTGAGGTTTTCAGCACCTGCCTTTCAGCAACTAGTTACTCCAGGCTCTTGTCACAGCCTCCTGTGACCCTTACTGTGTCCACCCAAGTCAGAGAATCTGTTAGAAGAAGGTGTGGACTTCCGGGTATGAAAGGTATGAATCGTGCTCAAAATGCTCAGGCAGGCAAGGAAACATGGCATATCCTCTTCAAGATGTGGTGCTGCTGCAGACCCTCCTGCTGACACAGGTGCTGGGCCGGGCCGGGCCGGGAAGAGGGCAGCCCCTGCTCAGCGCATTCAGATCCTGGGCCACAAGCTCCTGCTTCTGCTCTGAACATCTTGGGGACAGCTCCACTCAGACAGCAGCTCCCCGGATCCCTGCATCATTCCCCAGACACCCCTGACCCTTTTTCATAGCTCGATTTTTCTATTTAGCAGCTTTACTTCCAACGCCGAAGACTGGTCCCCCTGGGGCAGCTCTGCAAGTGGAAGCAGCAAATAGAATTGCCTATGTCAAGAAGCAAACAGTGAAAAACAGCTGCTTTAGCCCAGCACAGAGAAGTGGCTGTCAAGCATCTCCCCTTCCTGGAGAAATCGAGCAGGTCTTTAGCACAACAATCGCTGCCATATAGCAGACCCCAGCACAGAGGAAGATTTGAAAGCCTACACCCTAGAAACTCAATGAGATCAATCCCACCGGGGATGAGCGAGCCAAGGCAGAGCACTGAATAGCACCCACACGCATCACTTCTTTGTCTCAGATGGACTGACAGAGCACAAGCCATCAGGAAAGTTCACACACTGCTGCTTTAAATAGCAGCTAATCCCCAAAGTCCACAACTCAACGGAAAGCTGCCTGAGGAAAAACATTCAACAGCCTGAAAACCCCAAATTAATTCATTCTGATCGCTGCTGCCAAATAAACTGAAGTGGATTAATGGCAGCAGATAGCAGACAACGAATGTAAAGGCTGGGTTTTGGCTTGTTGTTCAGTTCTCTAGAAGACATCACAGCACAGCCTCTATGCAGGGAGTTTCAGCTGCTCTGTCCCCCAGCAGCCTTGGTAAGGCAGGAGCCAGGGGCTGGGGCCATGGTTCTGCGTTACATGCAGACATTCATCTGCTTTCAAGGACATGTTCAATATCCACCAAAATCAGTCTGTGGAGGCCCAGGGCTGAGTTTTACACCTCACCCCAGCGGCCACAGTGCAGCTGCTCACCTTCATACAGTGGCAGTGCAACTGCCTCAGCATAAGCTTTGAAACCCCCTGGTCCATCCATGTCTGCAGAGGGTGGCCTCCTCACCAAGGATCTCACATATTCATGACCTGCCTGCCACGTTCAGGCTCAATTGCTAAGTGCTGTGTGAGGCCCCCGAGACAGATCCTCTTAAGACAGAAGCAATAGTTATCTCCAGGCAGTGCTAGTGCCCAGCATTGTGGATGTGGGGTTTCTGTCTTTCCTCACAACACACTGGTGCCAAAACCTCACACCCTGAACAATAAAATCATCCAAACCACCATGTACACACCTGGAAAAATGGTGGTGGCTTTCTGTAGAGCAGAAGTTAGCCACAGAAATTAAGAGCTCCCCATCCTCATTTCAATTGGGAGCCTAATCCTTTGGCACTTCTTGAAGCAATGTCCCCAAGGAGCTCCACCCTCACATATCAGCATCTCATCACTGACTTCTTGCTTTTGTTGGCTGCACCTCAGAGAGCAGCATGCCCAGCAACCTGTCTTAGGTTAGACACTGGAGATCCATGCAGACCTTCAGATAACTGTTCTTGACAGTACACAAGCCCCTTGAAACTCTCTGTTGCTTTTCTTTTAGGCTTTTCATCTGGACAAGACACAACCCCGCTCATTTCACCCAGTTTATGAAAATGTTTGCCTTTTCATCACAAATTCTCTTTGAGGTCTGGAAAACAGTTGGCCTCCAGATCAGTAAAGTCTCCAACAGTTGGAAGGAACAATGGAAATGTCGCTTCTCACACACCAGAGGAGCAGACTCACCAGAGAAATCATTCCTAGGTACTTACATGGACATGGACATTCACAAGTCTGAATGGGGCTGCTGAGCCCTAGCTTGAAGGACACCAGTCTCAAAGAGAAGCAGTGGAAAGCACCAGAGCTGCAGGAACAGCCAAGCCCTTCCTTCCTGCACATCAAATGGGAGTGAGATATTTCCAGGACTTTGCCCAGACATATGCAGTGTAGTAAGCTGCTTTTTTCCCGCGGCTCTTGCAGATGGATACATCAGGACATGTCATTAGTCGGAGTTTCTGAAAGGTGGCACAAAGTGGCACATGTTTTCTTTTGGCTTTCCTACTTTTTATCACTGATATTTCCCTCACATGCATATTCTTGGTGTACGCATGCGTACAAGAACTCGCCTGATTCTTGCCTTAGCTAACAAAATTTATTCTCTCTCTCTGCAAACCTTGCCTCATTCCTCTCAGTCACATTACAAGAAGTTATGTCCTTTCGAGATCTGACCTGCAGAAACTGTCTTTGTGCACACGGACATCTCACCAGGATCCCTGCAGGTCACACTGCAAGCTGTGTAGAGGGCAGCGCTCCTTGTTTTCCCAAGCAGTTCTTCAGCTTGCATTAGTCATGTAAATATTCATAGCATGCAGAGGAAAACAGCTCACTAACTGAGGGAGGGACCTCAGCTCCGATGGACACTCAGCTGCTTCATACAAAGGAAAAGAGAGTCAACAGAAGGGGGTTGTATTGGGTTTGTGCAGCCAGGTATTGGTAGTGGGGGGACTACAGGAGTGGCTGCTGTGAGAACCTGCTGGAAGCTTCCTCCATGTCCAGTAGAGGCAATGCCATATGGCTCCAGGATGCTGAGCAGATCAGGAATGATAGTAATGCCTCTGTGATAATGTATTTTAGAAGGGAAAAAAAAAGTTTTATTGAGCAGATGTAATTGCAGCCAGAGAAGAGCAGAGTGAGAATATGTGAGAGGAACAACAATGCAGACACCAAGGTCTGTGGAGAAGGAGAGGGAAAAGATGCTCCAGATTCCCCTGCAGCCCATGGTGCAGACCATGGAGAAGCAGCTGTGCCCCNACAGTTGGAGCAGGCTGTGCCTGAAAGTCTGCACCCCGTGGAGCAGTGACGCCCACTGCAGCAGTTTGTGGAGAGCTGTTGCCTATGGGATGGACTCACATTGGAGAAGTTCATGGAGAACATCTTGGGTGGGAGGGACCCCATGCTGGAGGAGGGGAAGGACTCCTCTCCCTAAGCAGCATCAGATATGTGTGATGAACTGACCATAACCCCCACTCCCTGTCTCCCTGTGCCACTGGGGAAGGAGGTAGAGCTGGGAAGGAGGGCAGGGAGAGAGGAGCTGACTTATTCTACTTCTCATGCTCCTGCTCTGATTTTGTTGGTAATAAATTCAATTAATAGCCCCAAGTTGGGTCTGTTTTGCCCATGACAGTATTTGGTGAGTGATCCCTCTCTGTCCTTATCTCAACTCATGAACCTTTTGTTATATTTGCTCTCCCCTGTCCAGCTGTGGATGGGGGTGAGAGAGTGGCTTTGGTGGGTGCCTGGCATGCAACCAGTGTCAACCCACCACAAGGGTAAAAACACATACCAGTGATACTGCAGTAAAAGCTCCTGACTGCTTAGAGCTGGAGAGAGTCAGACAACTGTCCTCTCATCTTGGCCATGCTGAATGCTCTAATCAGAGGACTCTGGAGAAAGACCTGCCACTACCAGTTTTCAGACCCATCTTGTGACTGATCTCCAAGTTTTGCACTTCCCCTCAACCATAAAATCAACACTGTGAATTCAGCCTGGACTGGGGAAGCTGAGCATGGGTAGAAGCTCATTTTCTTGTGAATATATTGCACAGTAGAAGAAAGGATTGGCTAAATCTTCCCCTTTTGCCCTCCTTGTGCTTCCTTCTGCAGGACCAGAGCTGTACCAGCTGCAGTTTCCAGGCTGCAGGATGCTGCCAGCCTCATCAGTTACCAGACTGAAATACTTGAGTTTTTCTAAGTGTTGTTTCACACGACAGACAGCAGTTATGGAGAAGCATGCAAAAGAGGGTGAGTTTGATCTCTGTCATTTAATTTGGAAAATAATTTATTTTGTCATTTAATGGAGTAGAATCCCAGAAACTTTTCCCTGCCCCATGTGTCTACATACCAAAAAGGCAGTAATTGCCCTGTAGAAGTAGAGGCACAACACTACCAATCTAAAAGAGATTTTTCCTCTCTTGAAACTCAATTTCTTTCAACATAGCTATGTGAAATGCAGCAGATGGACAAACACATACACAGAAAGGCATGCATAAAGTTGTGAGATGCACCCTGAAAGAGGCACATGATAGTGGTGTTCCCACAAGCTGGCTTGTGTGCAGCTGAGTAGTGCAAGGACTCAGCATCTGCAGTAATTAAAGCAAGAAAGGGTAGAAGTTGCCTGAAAGCTAGAAGTGATGACACAGAAATAAGCAAAACAAGCAAATATATGTGCTGTCTTCCACTTGGAGTGGTCTTGCATGTTGCTGTAAGAGGTTGTGTTCAGAAAATAAGAAATTTCCAGATATATACGTATTCACAGATTTGCTGTGGTTTTCTTTCACCAGTAAAACCCTCTCTCTTTAAAGTAAAGAAATTCCCAACCACTTTCTAGAATTTTGGCTTGGTCCCTCTAAAAACAACCTTCCCTCCTTCATTCACAAGCTGTGGCAGGACCTTTCTTCAGATGTTACCTTGAGGGAGCAAGCAGGTCTGTGAAGTAGGAGCCATAAAATGAGTGTTTTGTAAAACATTCACGGATGAAAAAGGAAATTGCTCTGTACGATCAACTCCAGCAATGCTCAGGGTGTAACGTCTATGGATATTCGTACATGACATTTACAGCTTTCCCACCCTATTCCTGCTTTTCATAGAATTGTAGAAGGGTTTGGCTTGTAAGGGATCTTTAAACATCCTCTAGTCCAACCCCCCTGCAATAAGCAGGGACATCTCCAACTCTATCAGGTAGCTCACACACCTGTTCAACCTGGTCTTGAAGGTTTCCAGGGATGGGGCATCCACCACCTTCCTGGGAAACCTCTGTCAGTGTTTCACCACCTTCATCATGAAATATTTCTTCCTTATATCTAGCCTAAATCTCATAGAATCCTAGAGCCCTAGAATTCTAGAATCATAGAATGGTTTGAGTTGGAATGGATCCTAAAGATCATCTAGTTCCAAATCCCTTGCCGTGGGCAGGGACATATTTCACTAGACCAGGTTGCCCAGAGCTCCATCCAGCCTGGCCTTGAGCACTTCCAGGGACGGGGCAGCCACAGCTTCTCTGAGCACCACCCTCATAGAAGAGAACTTTTTCCTAATNTCCTTATATCTAGCCTAAATCTCATAGAATCCTAGAGCCCTAGAATTCTAGAATCATAGAATGGTTTGAGTTGGAATGGATCCTAAAGATCATCTAGTTCCAAATCCCTTGCCGTGGGCAGGGACATATTTCACTAGACCAGGTTGCCCAGAGCTCCATCCAGCCTGGCCTTGAGCACTTCCAGGGACGGGGCAGCCACAGCTTCTCTGAGCACCACCCTCATAGAAGAGAACTTTTTCCTAATTCTAAATCTACCCTCTTTTATTTTAAAACCATTACTCCTTGTCCTATTGCTACAGGCCCTACTAAAATGTTTGTCCCCATCTTTCTTACAAATTCCCTTTAAGTAGTGGATGGTGCTGTAAGGTCTTCTCGAAGCCTTTTCTTCTCCAGGCTGAACAACCCCAACTGTCTCAGCCTGTCCTCCTTGGAGAAGTGTTCCAGCCCTCTGATCATTTTTGTGGCTCTCCTCTGGATCCACTAGGTGGATCTGCTCAGGTCCATGTCTTTCTTGTACTGCCTTTCTACCTCCACTACATCAAGACACATTGCTCTGTACATGTCTGAAGCTGAGAAGGTGATCATGACAGGGACCCATGAAGTGTTGACTAGCAAGCAAGGCTAAAGATTAATAGGCAACACAAAACACTATGGATTATGAGATCTCAGCACTCTAATATTGTAATGTGGGATGCTGCTCCTAAGAAATCATCCAATGTGGAACAGAAGGAATGTTCCACAAAATGGAGAGGGAGGGTGCTCAGTAAGAGCAGGTAGTTTGAACTGGCAATTCTTATAAATGCTACTGGTCTTCAAACTAGACTAATTTTCCAGCACTGGTCATTTTGTCAAGCCTATGTTTTCAAACTCCCCTTTAGTTTTCTTTGCATTTCAATTCAAGAATAGAGTGGATTGAAGTTAGTCACAAGCCCTCTACAAACACCATGAAAACAGATTTCAACCTAGCTCTTTCACGTTGCCACCGATAAGCTGAAGGATCACTGTCTGACACTGGATTCACATATTTCAGTCTTCCTCTTCTTCCTCTGTTCATTTGTCTTCCTGGTGTTTTCTATGTCCCATCTGGCTACTTCCATCTGATTCCAAACACTCCATCCACACTGCTCTTTTCCTGCCTGCACCTGTTCTCTCCACTTCTTCTCCTTCCCTCCTGCCAAGTCTCTTCCTCCAATGACCAGCACTGCTCAGGCGTAAGATGCAGAGATCTCCTGCTGGTATCAGTCTGCTAAATGCAGACTCCAGCCTTGAAAACAAGAGTAGGTGGGTGTCTGTGTCATCCGTTGAGATGGCCTTCTCCACATGCTTAAGCATTTTCAGAATCTGGATCTTTGATTCTCATACCCTTGAGTTAGAGAATGCACCATTCTCTTTGCACAATCAACAGCACTTAAGGCAATTACACTCAGAAAATAATATTCAGTATGCATATGCATACATAAAAGCAGCATGACATTGACATTTCAAATGCAGAATTGAACTGATTTGGTCTGTATTTTCTAAGAGTACTTAATACATCTTAAGCAATACAGCATCAGACTAGCAAGAGATTTCAATGATGGCAACTGGAAATGATTTTCAAGTTAGGGCTCTCTTGGCAATAGGAGCAAAGCTCCCGATTTTAGTAGGAATGGAGGCTGTTAAGCAATACAATTAAACAGCCCATTCCAGAGAAACAGTATGTTCAGAGGGGGTTTTGGGGGGATGTCACATGTAAGAATGTAAAAAAATCTAATTGGTCTGATGAAAAGAATTCAGCAATTTGATTTAAGCATTTAACAGCAGGTGAAACACTTCCAGGGAAGTTACACTTAGTCTGTATTCAGCTAAGACATTTTCAAACCATCACATACCAAAATACAGACTAATTATAGTCTTTGCATAAAAGAGGAAAAACTGCCCAATCTCTGTTCTTTTGTTTTATCTAATCTATGTTCATTGCACTCCTCATGCAAATGAGCACATTTGTTACAAATGGAGTAAAATTACTTTGCTAATCATCTAGTACTTTATCATCTGAGTTTCAGGCTTTAAATATCTTGTTTGTGTATACCTGTCTGCTAGCCGTGGTATAGCACTTGGTATACTTTTGGTATCATGATGTTTGCCCTGCAAAATTCATTCTAGGGCAAGCAAGGAGGCTCCACACAAGAGTTTTCCAGGAAATGTAAAAGGAAAATCAGACCTTTAACCGTGTGTCTCTGCTGATCTGTAAGCTAGGAGAATGCTGTGTGTCCCTTCATGTAGCAGACAGCCCCCAGTCATGTCCCTACAGCATTTCGTGAAGAGGAGAAACCTCTCATTCCAACTCCTAGTCCAAGTCTCAGGCAGGCTGTGTGACACTCTTGGCTCCCTTTCTGCTGAGATGGGAATCCAGTGCAGACAGTGTCACATACCCTGACAGATGCAGCAGTTTGGAGGAAAGATGGAAAGGGTGACTCATTTCTATCCTGCACTTGTACGTGGGAATCAAAACAGGCAGCAGCTGTCCAGACTCCACCACAAGGATGCTAAGGAAGAGCTGCAGGTGTTGCAGAGCTGCAGGTGTTGACCATAGTCGGAGATAAGCAGCCTTCATCAAAAGCCCAGTAAAATTCTGCTACTGAGGCACATTTGTCAGATGACTCTAGACTGAGTAAGAAGGAACTTGTAGGAGCTTCTACACTTTGCATCTAAATCAGGTTGTTCCAGGACCAGGGAAACTAGCAAAGCCGGGTTTCAACACCTTTTCTTTGCCCAAAGCCTGTGTGCATGGACTGGTCAGGTGGCTGGTGTCACATGGACCAGACACCAGCTAAGTCCTGACTGCCCAGTCTTTACAGAATCACAGAATTTTTAGGGTTGGAAGGGACCTCTGGAGATTGTCCACTCCAACCCCCCTGCCAAGGCAGGGTCACCACAAGCAGGGGACACAGAAACATGCCCAGGTGGGGTTTGAGTGTCTGCATAGAAGGAGACTCCACAACCTATCTGGGCAGCTGTTTTTAGTGCTCTGACACCCTCAAAGTTCTTCCTCATGTTGATGTGGAATTGTGTTTCAATTTACGGCCATTGCTCTTTGTCCTGCTGCTGGGCACCACTGAGAAGGGTCTGGCACCATCTTCTTGGCACCCACCTTGGAGATATTCATATGTATTGATCAGATCCCGTCTCAGTCTTCTCTTCTCTGAACTAAACAGGCCCAGCTGTCAGTATCTCTCTCTTCTCATAAGAGAGATGCTCCAGACCCCAGATCAACTGTGTGGCCTTCACTGCACCCTCTCCAGTAGCTCCTTGTCTTTCTTGAACTGTGGAGACCAGAATCAAACACAGCACTCCAGACGTGGCCAGACTAGAGCTGAGTAGAGGGGCAGAATCACCTCCCTTGACCTGCTGGCCACACTCTTCCCAATACCCCCCCCAGGATCCCACTGTCCCTCCTGGCTGCAAGGGCACTGCTGGCTCATGGACAGCTTGTTGTCCACCAGGACCCCCTGTCCTTCTCCACAGAGCTGCTTCCCAGCAGGTCAGCCCCCAGCCTGTGCTGGTGCCTGGGGTTATTCTCCCCCAGGTGCAGGATCCTAAATTTGCCCCTGTTGAACCCCATTAGGTTTCTCTCTGCCCAGCTCTCCAGCCTATCAAGGTCACACTGAGTGGCAGCAGAGCCTTCAGGGGTGTCAGCCACTTCCCCCAGTTTGGTATCATCTGCAAACTGGCTTAGGGTTCATTCTACCCCTTCATCCAAGTTGCTGACAAACCAGAGCTCCAGTCTGCAGTTGCTGCAAACCAAGCTGAATAAGACTGGACCCAGTATTGATTCCTGGGGAATGCCACTGACTACAGGCCTCCAAATGGATTCTACTGCCCTGATCACAACCCTCTGAGCTGTTCCATTCAGCCAGGTCTTGATCCAGCTCACTGTCCATTCATCTAACTCACATTTCCTGAGCTTACCTTCAAGGATGTTATGTGAGACAGTGTCAAAAGCATTGCTGAAGTCAAGGTAGTAGCAGCCTGCCCAGAGAACTGTATACAGAGACATTGCGGATGTTTAGCCAAGAGATATGGGAACTCAGAATATCCTGCGACCTCTGTTTTGCTCCAGGTTTGATTCAAACAGGTCAGCAGTACAAATAAGGTCACATACATTTTGTTTCCTTATGTTCCCTTTTCTCATCCCTCATCAAAACTCCTTCTCTGAGTAGGATGTTGAAATGAAAGCATATTGGAAGTTAGCTGTTGTGAGTTTATATGTAGTTGAACTATTGATTCCAGTCAAGCAATTGCCTTGATTATTGTGGTTGAGTTTTTCTAGTTGGGTTTTGGTTTGGTTTTGGGTTTTCTGGTTGGTTGGTTTTTCTGGTTGGTTGTTTTTTCCTTTTTTATTATTACAGGGTTTTCATAAAAGGGATTCATTTTGGCTCACTCAGCAATGCTACCTGTGTTAAAAGGACAGATGGGATTGACAGCACAGCCCACCCTGCAAAAACTACCCCACAACAAAAAAATTCATCCCAGTTGCTCCCAGTAACTCTTAAGTTGTTTTGTCCTTGTACATCCCTCACCACAGCTCTACTATCCCTTAGGTGCTCTTCACATCCCTTCTGAGAATCATCTCAGTCTGCTACTGAGAGCCTCAGGAAGGAGCCCCGGTGCCCTCACAGGAGTTTCCCAGGCTGCCCTCTGCACACTCAGACCTGCAGAGCATGATGCTCCTAACCACAAATACACAGCCGAGAAGGGAGTGGCTCTCCACATATTAATCTTTCACACACTTCACACATCAGACTGTGCTTTGTAAACCAAAGCTGTGCCCCATGCTGCTGTTCACCAAAGGATTTATCACATGCAGGCATCTCAGTGCAAGTGCCAACACAAAGTGCTGTGCTGTGCCGTGGTCCCCAAGGCGGTGCCACCCGTTTCCCTCCCATGGTGGATCTCCACAGGGTTGCCTCGCAAGCTTATAGCAAAGCAGGAGGGGAGCCAGTACTGATGTGCTGTGGCACACTGCTGAGCAGGATTAAGCAGGCAATGCTGGACACTTTCTGCCAACACACAGAGCAGAAAGGAGGTGTTCACAACCCCAGAAGCATGTCTTTGTTGGAGTTGTGGGCAACAAAACCCCAGTTGTAACTGCATCTCCAGCTGTAGAAACTCTCTCTAACAGGCCTCTCTTTCCTCAGCAGCTGCCTTGTCCCAGTTGTCCTGGCCCAGGGAAGGACCTAGGACATCACTCCACTAACAAGGCACCTCCAGCATGGCTTTTGTGGAGGAGCTACGCTTTCAGTGCCACTGCCAAAAGTCCTGAGCAGTGATGTGCAGGGTGAGTTCATGTGCAGCCAAAATACAAGAGGCTGCTCACCACTCCTAAGCTGCTTGCTGCTCTGGGCTGTTGACTCAAATCATGTCAGACTCAAATCATGTCAGAATCTTAAGCATTTATTCAAAACAAAAAGCCACCCACAATATAAACAAATATTGCCTCAAAACTTCCCTTCTGTACTCATACCTGCACGTCTCATCAGCCAAGCACCTCTGGGAGTCTACAGCCAACATGCAGGGACTGAGGCAGAATTGGAACCACTGGATCTGATTGTCTCTTTTCCTTTTAACTCCCACTTTTTATTTTCTCTACAGAGAATAAGATGTTGATTTCCACGGTTAAAGGTATGATTCAGCAGCACATTTTCTTTAATTTCATCTTGTGCCCAGCCACCCAAAGACCTACAGACTAACTGTGCTCAACAACTGCTGTACACCAATGACAAACCAACTTGTGCCAAATCAGCAAGCCTGAACAACTGCAGACACTACACTGCTCTCCAGTGCTCTCCCTGTGACCACAGACTCAGCTTTCTCAGGAGACCACCCCATACAATCAGCTTTTGCAGGTCAGCAAAAGCTTAGGACCAGGGAGGGCTATTTTGGGAAGTGCTTCAGCCTCCAAAGACAGCACTCTTCAAGCAGCTTTCAGTGGGTTTTTTCTATCAGGAAAAGTTGAGCTCAAGTCTTCCTATGTCACCACATATAACCAGCTCTCAGGGTAACAGCTGCAGGGTGTTCTGAGTGTTTGGGACCTCGTGTCCTGCTGGTGAGCAATACACCAGCACGCAGTACTGGGTGCACATTTGCTGTGTGAGCTGTGCTGTGTCATGTTCTGCATCACCAGTGGTCTTTGCAACAGACATCAGCAAATACAAATACAACACACTGCAGTGGTAAAATCAGAGGCCTAAAAAAGGTACAGGTGATTAAAGTTTTGCCATGTATAGCTCATCTTGAGACTAACTGTGATGTTTATGCCCATCTCTACTGTCTGGCACCCTTAATTCTTCAGATGACAATGATGCCATGCAAAAACAGTGGTGCTTAGAGCGACAGATTGAACATCCCATTGAGTTACCCCTTAACGTAGTATCACACTGAAAATGTGTCCTCAGTACCCTGCAATGGGGAGCACAATGGTGTTACACTGAGTGGGGAAGACAGATGCTGAAGAACAGGGCTACTTCTCATGGCAATCCAAGCTTTTCATCAAATGTTGAGAGATAACAGGTCCTTTGGGATGACCCTCTGTCCCCCACCAGGGGGGACATTGGAATTAATGTCCACAGGCCTATTTAACAATCTGAAAACAGAAAAACAACTTCAGAAAGTTAGTCACCTATGTGTGTCCTACCAAATGTACCCAGCATGGACCTGCAGAAATCACAGCAAGGCCACCAAAGGCAAGCTGAACATTTTGGGGAACCATCTGAATCATAACAGAGGCAATGGCAGACACCTTTTGTCATCGAACCTGGGAATCCCCAATCTATGGAGGCACTGAAGCTAGCATGGCTAAGGGCACATGGCATTAAACCTCCCCTTCCATTGATTCTTAATTCTTGTAGCTATGGTGTGAATGCATGGCTACACAAAATAAAACCAAAATTAACAAGTTTTCAGCTGTGATGTTTATCTCTTTAAAAAAATAAAATTACACAGACATTTTCTTTTTGTCGGTTAATTTTATTTTTTACTATTTTTTTAATTAGGAAATCAATGATAAAGCTCTTTGACTTCAGGAAATAACCTGTGAAATGGTCAGTAAGAAACTGCAAAAACAATTTCCAACACAACAAAACCACAGAATCCTTGAAAAATGCTGGCTGGAAGAGACCTCTAGAGCTTACACATTACAACTTCCAGCCCACAGCTGGGGCAGCTAAATGAGGTTGCTCCAATGCTGGCAGATCTCCCAGGGTGGAGGTCTGGGACCCATCGCCACAGTAAACAAACGGGTAAGAAAAGAGTCCTCTGACCGCCTAGAAATGTCCTGTACTGCAGCTCGTGCTTGTTGCCTTTGAGGCTCTCCCTGTGCCCTTGTGAGAAGAGTCTACCTCCATTATCTCCATGCCTCCCATCCTGGGAGCTGACTGCAGCCGAAAGGTCTCTGATGCTTCCTCATCCCCAGGCTGAAACAAGGCACAAATCACTGTGAACTTAGGTGATAAAAGACTGCTCATGATTGCACAAAGGTCTGGAGAGGGTCAGATGGGCAAGGACATGCTGAGGATCTCTGCTAACCTAATTGCTTAATCAGAAATTTATAGTAATGTATTTAGATGACAATATAATCAATCACTAAGCAACTGGACAATTGTCCCTGGTGTGAGGCACACCACCATTAGTCACGAAACTTCTACCCCTGAAGACCTTACTGCCTGAAGGAGCACAGGACTCATGGGATCCACAGCGAAAAGCACTTCAGGATTCTGTAAAACTTACGGCATGTGTTTAAGGGGACTGATGGAACATGCAAGTCACTATGTAATACTTAGGGAAGAGACAAAAGGAAAGGAAAAGGAAGGATCAAGATGGCTCAGAAAGGAATAAACATGGGAAAGCAGAGGAAAATGTGCATGAAAAATGCTGGTTCAGTATAAACACTTCTAGCCTGTGTATTTCTCTGCAAGAGTCCTTCACTTCATCACTGCTGTGTGCCCCACCCTCTCATTAAATCCTCCTACTTTGTGAGAGCACCCTCTGCTCTTGGTAGCTGTGCGTGAACAGCAGTGAATTTCAAGCTGGACTCACTTGTAAGAGGAGACATCTGGAAACCAGCAAGAGAAGCTGGAAATCTCTGGGGTGCCAGCAGCAGGGCAGGCCACTGGGATCTGGGCCAGGTGCTGGGTAAACTGTCTCTGTAGACACGCACACACACACGCGCGCGTGTGTGTCTGTCTGTTTTCCTTGAACGCAGATGAGTTGGGGAACAGGGTCAGGCTGTTAGGGCTGCTCACCAGCCCATGGGCACCATCCCGCACCATTACCAGCTAGGGGTACGTGCCCAGGCTGTACCGCAGGTTGTCAGCAGCCCATTTCTCCATTGTGCCAAGCTCCCTCCAAAGGGTGGTCCTCCCCTCCAGCATATACACTACTCCTCCAATTTGGTACCACTTTCAGATTTACTCTGGTCTCTCCCCTCATCCAGCTTAAGAAAGATCTTAAAGTGCCTTGCCCTAGCACTACACCACTGCTTCTCAGCCAACCAAGGGACCTCAAGACCACTGAAGGCAACCTTTAGAGCCCAGAAACCCAGTCCACCTTCAAGCCCACTCATCTATAGCTGAACATGTGGCCACCAAGTACACCCTGTTGAAAGCCTTGCTAAAGTTGTCCAACATCCAGTGCTCCTCCCTTTTACACAGAGTCTGCCATCTCTTAAGGAAAGAAATCAAGACACTAATGGGCCAGGCACAAGTTGTCCTGCAAACTCTCTCTCGGTCATTTTCCATCCACCCAGCTCTTGGCACAGCTTCTTTCCCCTCCTTCTGCTGGTGGAGCACTCAGGAATACCTTGGTTTTTCAGAGGAAGCCCTCCATGGTAACTTGCAGCTGTGGCCCCTCCTCCTGCAACTGTGCAGTTGTGGAGCTAAATTTTGTTTAGTTTGCAAATGCCTTGTGTGAGGATTTCCAGAAATTTCCCTGACCCTTACAGACAACACTACGGAGGAGCAGTGGCTTAGCATGCATGCCTGGCCTGCTGGAAGGCCTGGGGTGCATGCTGTGGATTTTCTGCTGGTTTATGCAGAGCCAAGGAAAACAAGAGGCTTTTTTTCCCTAGAGAGCAGAAATACAGATATATAGTACCTGAAATATGCATAGACTTAATATTTGTTTCTTAAACCTGAGTTCATTTACATGAATGAAGCTCAAGCGTCACCAGTGTGAATCTGCAGGACCATACTGGACATAAGTTGCAAGCTTTGAGCTGCGTTCACTGATGGTGATCTACTGAACTCTAGCAGAGGAAGCCATAGACCACAGTAACTGGCTGAACCTGTCTCTGACCAGCAGTGAAGGTGCTGAGCAGAAAAATTTAACACAGTAAAATTTTACCCAGAGGAAAACATCCCTGCTCAGAAGGTATTTAAGGAGTCTGTGCCTGTGCACAGGGTACCGAGGAAGCTGCAGCCCAGGCTGATCCCACACTGAAGCAGGGACTACAGATGACTTGGACAGGAGAAACCGGTATGCTCAGAATGGCAAAAAACTTCCCATGTAGCATTCCTGCTTCCCATTTCGCTTGTCTCCTTGTCAGAGGGTTTGAAACACACTGAACATGACAAGGGGAGACTGGATGAGAAGCAAGGTGGAACAACTAACTAGAGAGATAAGAATTTGTGTTTAGGCATTTGCGTTCTCTGTACATTTAGATCAAATGCCAAAACTTTATGTTGATTTAAAATTAAGTTACTATAACGTAATCCCCAGTTAAAGTCTGTTTGCCTGCAGCAACAACCAACTCATTCCTTCACTGCCTCAGCTTTGCATTGGTAGAGCCTATAAGCTGATGAAGCTAAAATATTATTTCATTTGCCTAAACCCAAAGTGAAAGGGTGAAAGAGAATAGAATTGTCAATTCTAAAGTTGAAAGCACCATGTTTCTTTCACATATCACCCAAACAACTTCAGACAGAGGTGCAGTCTCATCTTCCTTCCTTTCTTGGTCTTGAAGGCCTAAATAACATAGGATAAAGCCATTTATTTTATCCTGGATTCAATCTGGACATCTTCCAACTTCAGAGGAGAAGGGAGACACTATGATTATTTAACTAAGTAATCTGAAGAAATGCAACCTTAATACACACACAATAGTTTAGATTCCACTATTTTACAAAATGTCCAAGAGATATACTAAAAGCAAAAAATACCAAAAAGGAAGGAATAAAAGATCTTGTGAATATCATCCCACATTGTTTTAGGATTCTGTAGAGCAGAAGCAACTTCGTCTCTCCCCCTTCCATCTCTTAATTAGCACACTTTCTCTGTGAGTCAAATATCTTATACTCCATATAAGTTTTAGGGAGGATTGCTTAGGAATTAACCAAGGAAGCAAACAGATTATATGTTGATAACACCCACATGGTTGCTAGCCAGCAGGTAACCAGAAAAATATTGAGCATTATGAAAATGGAAAATGTTTATCACATTCACAAATACAAACTGTTTTAAATATCCATAGTTGGCAGTAAAAAATGACATATTAAAAGTATTTAATTTCCAATCTTCCAACAGGTCACAGTAAATGACATTAAGATCCAGTAGTCTCTTCTCCCAGTAAAGAGCAATATGTTACCAGTGTATGGAAAATTTTGGTTGTTTTATAGTTGAGAAAAAAATTCATTATTAGTAATCAAGATGGCCTATTATTAACGTATAAAAACTAAAGGCCTGAAACATGTGACAAAGTGTATCAGTGATCCTAACAACTGTGCTGTCACTTATATAGGTCTTGAAAGCTTTCTATTTTTACAAAAAAAAGTTAGAAGTTCTCTGTATGCTTCTCTTCTGCTATGCCTTGAACACACTTAAGAGTAACTCCTGTTACCTACTAACATGGAAAAAACCATGAGGAAAAAGAACACATAAAGACTACTGATAGTCAGTATAGTCATTAACATCTGCCTTCTTGACAGAAGCAAGGAAAACAGCATTGTTAGAAATTAATTACAGCACATTCAAGTGAGATGGCTAGACAGGTCACTATGGGGATGGTGATGCAAACTGCAAACACACCTTTTACACCTTTTGTTCTGCTGATAACTTAGTCCATTAAACTGTTTTCCTGTTCACTGCTCACAACTCTCTACCTGCGTGTGGAAAACATGATCAAGTGTTCAGCATGGCTGCCACCAACTTGATTTGACACTTATACATTGATAAGAAGAAACACAACATTTTAGCAGTGAGTGGATTCCATAGAAGATTCATTACATTGTTAGACCATGTTTCTTATCCAGTGCCTGAAGAGCAGATCGAAATCCATTACAGATAATGATTGCATTCGTCTTACAGAGAAAACCTGCTTTCAAATAGAAACACTTACTGCCTATGCAAAACAAACAAAATCTCTTACCTGGGATGTTTGTACAATAATAATTTAATAATAATTTCAATGCATCCACTAGAAAGAAAATAAACACAAAACCCCCTTGAGGCTAACGGATGCAAGGTCTTGTGAACAGCACCAAGAAATCCTGCATAGTTTTAGGATTTTGTAGTCTAAGAAGGTAAAAAAATTGTATGCATACAAGATTTTTTCAGTGCTCATGAGGCACTGATCTATGTTTCTATTAAGACGTATATTTCTGAATTCAAAACATGTAACATCACCATTGTTATCTGGAGAGTGCTATAAAGACAGCTATAGAACAAAAGGTATCCATGGAAAAACAGTTTATTTCAATTTAACATTTTTAAAGCAAACTCAGTTTTAACATAAGACAGACCCTTCAAGTCCTGATCTTAATCAAAATAAACAAGGTTACTCTTCAAAACCTGCACAACAATTTAAAGCCATTATTCTCCTTCTTCCATTCCAGTGACACACTGGACATTGCAATGCAGAACCACATACCACACACTTATTTTCAGTCTTGCACTTTGTAAGAGTGGTTCTGATCCATTGCTGTGAAGAACAGGCAGACAGCAGCTGTGATGAACACATGCACTCCCTCATAAAGCAGTTTTGGTGAGAAGACGCTCCATATGAACAGGTGGTAGCGCAGACCTGTTACCAAAACAACGTAGATGGCAACTGGAACTGAACGCATTAGAGCGTAGCAGAAACAGCCATGACCCACTGCTGCAGAATTCCTGGTAACAAAAACAGAGGAGTTCATTTCAGGCAAACTCAGAAAACACACTGGAGTTTCTCCACACTTTAGCTTTATTTCACAACATAAGGAGTATTCAGAGATCTCCGCTTTGTGTTAGAAAACTGATTATTGATGCAATGATGAACTAATGAAGTTTGTTCTTGTCACCTCTATGTATCCTATAACATGTAAGTATGCCAGGTGTAAGCACAGCAACTGTCATTGCAATAAAAGCACCCAGTAGTTCACCTCACACTCAGATGGTTCTGTGCTTTAATATATTTTGTTTAATTGCTAAAGTCTCCATTAAGCAATTTCAAGACAGCTTTGTCTCCTCTTGGCCTACCAGTGCCTTTCCACAAAATCTGAATGGTAAGAGAGGACTTCAGTACTCTTTACAAACCTTCCTAACCCATTCAGTGGATAATCAGATGGAGTCCGCACCCCTTGCAAAGAGCATAAAGCTTGTCAGAGCACACTCCTGCCCACAGCCAGCAACACGGTATGAAACAACATAAAAATTGTGCTATTGGAAAACTTTGCAAAGCTAACTAACACAACATTCTCCAGAGAATACCATATTCTTAGGCATACAGGAGAGATATATTGCATTCCTGTCACAGCTGCTTAGCTCAGCTGGGTCCACTGCATCCCGATGTAATATCTGCCCCATATGTAATTTACATGGTCCAAATCTGCCACATTGATGTATTCTGGTGGCTGACAAGAGTCAGATGAAAATGGAAGCAAAAAGGTTTTCTGCACTTTGATTGTTCTTCCTCTCCTGAGGCACGAACTCAAAGCAATTATGCTGGGTTGGCACGTGTCCAGTTTCCCCAAAACACATCTGCAGAGACTAATTCACACCAAATTCAGATGTTTACCTCTTTAGACAAAAGGAAGGAAAAAGCTCTTTACTGGAATAATAAGCAGAACATTTTCCTCTCCCCATCAAAATATTTTACATCATCAGTTCCCAAAAGAACACACTGGCAAAAGTAAAAATGTTTTACACCGACATCCTCATCTGAGAATCTGTTCTGCTCCACCCAGTTTTTAATTCTGATCTTGTTCCAAGTAATAAAAACTTAACATGGCTAGCACTTCTGTGAGACGTTAATTAGTCACTTATGACTAAGTAAGCTACATAATGCAGTATTTTACATAAACCATTAAACTTTTATTCTTTAAATAAAAATAACTAGGATACAGCCCTTTTTTCCAGTGAAGTCAAGATCGAAATTCCCAAGGCCTTCAGTACAAGGAAGAACAGGTCATGACAGCAGAGTTGAAAAATCAAGAACAGCAGGCATGAATGACTGAAAAACATATATTCAATTCACAGAAAACTATTTCCCTTGCTGCTTAGCCAAGGAAACTGAGACTTGGGAGTGAAATAGGCTGCTCCATGCTTCTATCTTAGTCTTCAGTGAGCTTGTGTAAATAACCAGCTTTACATTTAATAACTGATTTTGTTGACAAGGATTAAACAAACTACAGTTCAGTCTTAGCTGTTTTCACACTTATAGGAGTAAAAACAGTATTTGTACTAAAAGTAGTATTTGTAATAGATGACAACTGAATAAAGAAAGGAAATGGCTTTTCAATCAGATATACAAACAGGCAATTTTTAAACCACTTTCTAGAGTTAAAAAATGGACTTGATAGACCATATAGATGAATCCCCAGGTCAATGATACAATTCTTTCTGTATTCTGGTATCATAAAAATAGCAGACTGTTTTCTACTTATAAAATACCTTTACTTACAAAAGGTCTCAGTACCCATTTCCTCTTTCAAGATAACATAGACCTCTACCTTTAGAGGAAAAACCTGGACAGTTTCACTGTATAATGCAGTGGTGCAATTTAGAGAAGGCAACAAAAGCACACTGTATCCACAAAGTTAAACTGTTACTGGGATTCAATAGCAGAATAATTTGGTTTATTTTGGAGCTGATGAAAGGGTTCACGTGCATTCTTGCAGACAGAGCACTGGAATGACTGAGCACAAGCAGTCAGACCTACTTGGCCATTCTGATCCTAAGGCAACTACTCAGCTCTTCAAGCACATCACCATTCTCTCCTCTTGCTTCATCCAGGAACAAAATTTGACCAGCTAAGAGTAATGCCTTTGTGTGCTCCTTCTGCTCATTCTACAGACACAGTGCCCACAGCATCTCCGGGCCACAAGGAAGGCAGCAGACAGGGATCAGGCAGCTACTGATAACATGACCATGACAATCCAGCTAATTCAGCTAGTTTCCGAGTTATTCCAAATGAAGTCACCAGGAGAACACACCAGGATGCCACTCATGTATCCTAATGCTTATGACCTGGGTCAGCCAGGAATGAATAACCTTACAAACTCTCAGTGCTGTTTCAATTAAAATAATGGAAGACTACAGGACACACCTAAAGCATCAATCTGTAACTACTTCATACTGAACTGTCTCTTCAGCAATTATTACCTACCTCCGTGTTCTGACAAAAACAGCCCACTATTAAGGCCTTTGCACAATGCAGGAGTAACAAAAAGGAATACTCAGCCTCTGATACTCAGCTCATTTAGCAAGTTAGCTTATGGGGACTTGAAAGAGAAATCCATATGTGTTAGAGATGACAAAGCATACCCAAACTTCATGCAAGATCCAGAAAAAAACTATGTCTTTGGAGACTTCTGAAGCAAAGAACACTACATATTCACATCACTAAACATGCCATAATTAGAATGCAAACATTAAGCATGGTCTAGAGATGATACTGGCTTTCAAAAAATAATCATCTCTTTTAACTGAAAATATTTAATATATAGAAAAATATAGCCAAGAAATTATATTAATATATTAATATAATTAATATTTCTGCTTTTTTGAATATCCTAAACCCTAGTTGCCAATGTTTTGTCAACAAATCTTTCACCTCTCTATCTGTCTCTAAGGTGTCACTAAAATGAGTAATACAAGGCTTGCAAAATAAAAAAAATTATGATGCCAAAAAAAATGAAAGAAAAATAACTCTTTTCTTGTGAAAACATGTCTCCTAGTTATATCGAATACTTGGCAGCTGGTGGCAACAAGTTTTGTAGCTTAAAAATCAAGCACAAAATCTCCACAGACAGCCCTACAAATGCATCCACAAGGAATTTTAAAATACACTGTTTTACAGTGTTCCAACCCATCGCATTAAATAAACATTTTAGAAATATGCAAGCATATGATGGAGGAACACCCCAGTATTGTTGTTTTTCTAGGGCTGGAGGAGGAGGGTTTCGGTATGAAATATGCTGAATCCTTTCAATGAAAGTTACCCTCCAGCATTTTTGCCCTTCCATCCCCCCTTTTCTAGCTGAATATCACTGCCTAGATTATCTCTTACTGGAGATACTGAATTTGCCTACTTGAAGGCAATTTTTACTGTATTAACATTTTCTACTGTATTAAGTGGTTTTCTAGGTATTCTGCACTTCCAAAGATTTCCCTGTTTAGTGCTCTCTGAAAAACACTTGGCATTTTGTTAATCTGCCCTGTATACACCAATAAAGGGTTGCACTCAGAAACAAACCCTGTAGCACTCCAAGTGTCTGCAGCATCTTAGAGTCTTATCTGCAGTCTGTAAGAAATTTCTCGGATCTAAGCAAGTATCAATCAGTTCAGCAGCAACAACAAATTTGCTACGTCTCTCCCACATGTCCCACTCTCACCTAGCATAATTCTTACAATACTATTTTAGATTATAGAACACAGTCCTGCATTGTCATGGAAAAACACTTCATATTTTTAGCAGTTCCAAGGGAACCAAGAGTCCTTTGGAAACTTACGTGATCAACTCTGGTGCAGACCACCAATCAGAACAACATTTTCAATGCTACGAAGTCACAATTTTTGTCACCTCACCCTATCAATGGATAGATGTCAAAAATGGTGGTTGCCAGCAAGACAAAGGGGCTGTAAAGTTACAGGGGACTGCAGCACATGTTGACTGTAGTAGAGGCTTCAGCAGGTTCTCACGAAGCTGTAAAAAGCTGTTAAGACCTGAAACTTCAATTCTTTTCATTTCAGCATCAAGAGTAGGAAAAATAGAATTGCATCCATGTTTTTTCCTGTTCTCACTGGTGGCATAATCAGTTGTGCTGTGAGCTTCTTGTCAGCAAAATAAGCTCCAAAAAAATCCAAAACCAAACCAACAGTAAAATCAGCCTATTCCTGTTGACACTGGCCCAGACTTCAATGCAACAAGATATAACCAATTCATCCTACCAAGCAAAACACAAATCATAAGTATTTCAAAGCCCAGCATTAGTCAACTTTCTGTGAGTATTTTTGCAAAAGTCACTTAACACTTTGGAAGGCTTCCAGTAGGAAAAAAACCCAAAGCATTTTACAGTGGCATCATACATGCAAGGAATAACAAGGAAATTTATAGCTTGATTTTCTGTTAAGGTGCATCCGCTGGCTTTCCTGCCCATCTTTGTAAACAAACAGTTATTCTTCATGATCTTAGCTAAAGGTGTAAAGAAAAATTGCATCCGACAATTGTTATTGACAGATGGGATCTGAAGAAACACAGACTGTGAGTGTCCAAGTTATTCAATTAAAATCAAACGTAACAGGTTAAAATATACCAGTCTAACAAGACACATTGACATGATAAAAGGCATTTCTAGAAAGGTAAAGTGCAATTTATTTAAGTATGGGTAGGAAACTGGCCAATAAGGCCACAAAGGGTGGTGATCTATGTTTTTTACTCAGTGTGGCAGCCAGCCACAAGTAGGGTCCCACAGTGAATGTTACGGAGCCCCAAACTGCTCAACATTTTCAAAAACGATCTAGATTATAGGATTGAAAGCACCTACACTTACGTGCTGATGACATTATACTGGGTGTTGAGGTGGGCATGTCAGAAGGGAGAGCCATCTTACAGAGACATCTGGTCAGGCTAGCAAGACCTGTATGAAGCTTAACAAAGACAAGTGCAAAGTCCTGCACCTGGATCAGAATAACCGAAGGGCCCAGTACAGGCTGGGATCCATGTGGCTGGGGAACAGTGTTGCTGAAAGGGACCTGGGGGTACTGGGGGGACAACAAGCTAAACATGAACCAGCAGAGCACTGCTGCAGCAACAGGTAAATCAGGTCCTGGGCTGCATCCTCAGGGGCATTACCAGCAGGGAGAGATGTGATTATCCCACTTTATTGAGTGCTTCACATGCCATACCTGTAGTACTATGTTCAGTTCTGGTCCCCACCCTTCCAAAAAGATGGGGACAGGATGGAGAGGCTCCAAAGAAGGACTGAAGAGGATGAAAGAGCTCTACAAGGTAAGACTGTAGGAGTTAAGTCTCTTCTCCATGGAGAAGGTTCAGGGAGACTTAATCACAGCATTCCAGAATTTAGGTACTTAAAGGTGGCTACAAAGGATGGAGGAGCTCTCCTCAACAGGTACTACATGGAGAAAACATAAGGCAACAGGTACAAGTTGCACTGGGAAAGGTTTCATCTCAGTATAAAAAAGACATGTTTTATGGTGAGAACAATCAATCATGGATACAGTCTTGCCTGGGATGTGGTAGAGTCCTCATCACTGCAGATTTTCAAGATGAGACTGGACAGGATGCTAGATGATCTCACAGAGGCTCCTGTTCCCATAAAAGGTTGAACCAGATGATCTTTTGAGGGCAGAACACCTGGGGTGTTCTGTGGTTCTGTGAAGCAATGTTCACTTTTCTGCACTGAGGGCAGTCAATTCTTTCTTGTATTTTTCCGCTACAGTAACTATTTTTAAACTTGTGACTTAACTAAAATAACAGCTCTCTCCTCGAATTACTCCTGCCATCCCAGTAACATACGCATTCAAGAAGAATTTGTTAACTTCAAGAAAAGGTGTGAGGAGAAAAATCCTAGATAAATGCAGAAGGACAGTGTCTCATGTACAGTCCTATCCACAGCTACCAAAACCAAGCAGTCAGTTATGTCGGCCACAGAACAGAAAAGAACAGAAAACTAATGGTGAAAAAGGAAAAAACCTGTAAGAACAAGGCCATTGCTACCAAAAAGTATAGGTTACATCTAGAAAAACTTCTACAATAAAGAAAGATGTAAATAAAAGTCTACAAATATAACCCTCTCTCTCCAGAAGTGTTCTTCTGAATGGCTCTGCTTCTGCTTGAGCAGCAGCATAAACAACTGACAGTCCAGCATCATCATGGAGCTCTTACTAATTTAAGAGAGGAAACAAAGTTGATACTATGCTCCAATCTGTTTCAGAATTAAGAGTAAGGAATATGCAAAGTACTGAAGAGAATGGGGGGATGGGATAATTTCTTCAGTACACTGTGTATACGTCATGCATTGTATCAGAATATCACTCCCAACTTTCTTCACAGCTTTTTCTGGCACAAGGCACAGCATATTCATTGTCAGAGACTCTTTATTTCTTGTGGAGCAATGAGATGTTTTCTGGGATTACACAGGGATACTCTTTCTAAACCCAAGTATCATACACACCTTTTACTTTGGAAAGTTCATAGGAGTGCTGGACTTTTTAATAACTCAGCTTTGTGCAAATTAATTTTAAGAAAAATACTCAGAATTAGGATAAAGACTGTAGAGCCCCACATAACTTTCTCTTGAAAACAAAATGGATTACAGCAGGATCTGTAAATTCATACCCTAAGATCTCTGCAAAGGATGAGCCAAGGCTAATACCATGAAGCATAAAAGGAACAGTAAACAAAAATGGTTTAATCTTGGGAAGTAATTAATTCCAAGACCGATTTGATTTTTGACGAAGATACCTTGATTTAGTAGCTGCAGACGCCCTTCCTCACTCAACTCTAGCTGAGAAGGCAGACAAATCAGCACAGGATTTTTCATGCCATAGTTTTGGTGATACTGTAATTGTAATCCTGGCTCTGAGACAGAAAATGCAAAGCAAACAGACAGGACACAACTTTCAGAAGATTGCATATGTTAATTTGCACTTGGAGTATGTTCAGTGGGGCCGAAGAACCTAAAAGAGAGCTCTGAGGAAAATGGGGACATCATCTGTTAGAGGGAGAGAGAAAAGGAGGCACAAAGAATGAGGGCAACAGCAAGGAAAGAGGTGAGCTTGAGAGCAAAAGGGGGAGAGAGAGAACAGAGACAGCTGCGAGTGCAGGATGGGGAACGTGAGGGAGAGAGGAAGCAGGAAAATGGGATGGAGAAAATAAGCAGAAGACAAAGGAAGTGTGAGTGAGGAGAGAGGGGTACAGGGAACAAGCAGGATGAAAGAGTCAGGTGAGAGAAAAGGAGAGGCAGAAAGAGAAGGAACACAGGAGAAAGACGGAGAGGTGGATCCAGATTGAGATACACAGAGAGATGAAGACAGGACATGGGGAGAGGTACAGAAAAAGGGAGAGGTGAGAAGAGAGAGCCAGAGAGCAAGAGAGAAATGGTAGAAGTAACAGGAAATAAAAAAAAAAGTGGAGACCCAGAAAGAAAGGCTTAGGAGGGAGACAGACAGAGAATGGAAGAAGCACATACAGGGGAAAGAGCAAGCAAGGCAGAAAAGACACAGAAGCTGCGGGGCTTTATGGAGAGAGTGTGAAAGCAAAGTATTGAAAAGAGGAGACAGGAAAGGGCAGAAGAGTGGAAGCCAGGGGAAGAGACAGAAAGGGGATGGTGGGGCAAGAGCAATGGGGACAGAGCCTTTAAAAAGACAGAGAGAATTAGAGAAAGAGATAAAGAAAGATTGACCAAAAAGGCAAAGATAAAGCGAAAGTGGAAAAAAAAGGGTGAGAGAAGAACTAAGAGAGGGACAAAAAGGTGAAAGACAGAAAAGACAGAAAGACAATGAGGACAGAGAAAGAGGAACAGAGAAGGGAGGGAATGGGGAAGATAAATTTCACAGAAAAAGGCAGAAGACGGGGAAAGTGAGGGAGAGAGAATGAGAGAATATGGGTGGCAAGAAAATGGAAAGAGGACTAGTAATAAGGAAAGATAAATGGTAAGAGGGAACAGGAGAGA